>JARQOC010000008.1:168347592-168781957 GCA_033576535.1 Allobates femoralis | reverse complement strand
CATTACGTCCAGACAACCCGTAATTTGGAAATTACATCATAGGACCGGGGCAACATTCCTGTCAGTCTCAGGGGCCGATCTGGAAGGGGAAGTCCCACTTGGTTTTAGCATTTTATTTTTTCAGAAGGGAGACTCTCAGAGACTACGTTAAGGTCCAAATTTCAGCACTTAAAACACTATATTTTCAACCTGGCTGGCAACCCTTGGGTTTCCCATTTTTAGTGAAGCATGCACTAGATCTGAACCTAAACCTATTGATCGGCTCCTGGGGACCTCAACCTAGGACTCACTACATTGACAGACCCTCCTTTTTTCAAACAATAAGTTTTTATTGAAAAATTTAAACAACTTACATAATAAAGCATTTGACGAGGTTGAGGTCATATGATTATTACAGTTTTTCGTCATTTTAGGCGTATAACATGTGTAATGTTCCACGTAATAATTTCCTTACATCTTTCAAAGTAGCTGGATAGTTAGAATTGACAAATAAGTATGCAGTCATATTAAACAAATAACAATGGGAAGAAGAAACAATAAAAGAAAAATAAGGATATATCGGAGTGAGGGTATAACACGAAGATGGGGGAGGGGGGGGAAAGGAGAGGGAGGGGGAAGTGAGCTCTTGTTTAAAAAATGTTTTCATATAGTTGAACCAGTGTTAGCGACCAATGTAACTCTCCAAATCAAAAGGTGTCCAAAGTTTAAGAAGGAATCTGAACAGAATTTATATGGTGACGTTATCCATAAGTCCCACCATGCGAGAACTTTATTCCGTTGGGAGGCCTCATGAGCCAACATGATCTCATGTTGGAGATGAAGGTTAAGTGCAGCGTATAGATCTAATTTGGATGGTAATGTCTTTGATTTCCAGTGTCTAGCAACACATAATCTCGCTGCTAATAAAGTGTTTAGTTACAATTGGTCTTAATGGTGTTGGCCAGTCCTCCAACCCAAGCCCCAAAATCGCCAGTGAGGGTTTAAGTTGAAAGGAGATCCCTGTTAAGGAGATTAGGAGAGAGGACACCTCTTGCCAGAACCTTTGTAAAAACCCGCAGTCCCACCACATGTGGAGGGAGGACCCTGACTGATCGCAACCCCTCCAACAGGTCCGAGTCGAATTGGGGATATCTTTCCCATATCTTGCCAGTACTTCTGGGGTGACGTACCACTCAAAATGTATTTTTTTGATCTGTTCGTGGTGATTTACACAACTAGTGTGTTTTGAGCTTTTCCCCGAGGCTTCCTGCCATTGATTCAAAGTGAATTCTTCTTTTAAAGCTATTTCCCATTTAGTCATGTAAGGCATTTTCTCTAGGGAATGAAGTCGGGCTAGGGCGCCATACATAATGGAGACCCCACGTGAGCCCGGCGGTTGGGAACGAAAAACTCTCTGTACCAGGCCATCCACCATTGATAAGTCTACGGGGACCCAAGACACTGAGTCTAGGAGGTGGCGTACTTGTAAGTATTGATAAAATGTAGAGTTAGGGATGGAGTACCTGTCTCTCAATTCAGCAAAGGATTTCATGTTGGAATCGTCTAAGATTTGATGAATGTAGTTTATGCCCCTAGAACGCCAAAGATGAAGAGAGAGAGATCCCACTAGAGTTTCAACTGCTCGAATAGACACTGACTTTAGTAGAAAAGCGAGTAGTGGATGAGAATTCTTTCGCCAAATTGAAACCAAAGTCAGCATAGATTTCAACAAGGAAGGGCTTTCAAAAGGCCTCAGCAGGTTTATTTCCAGTAGTAATTTGGTGGAACCCTGAGGGGCAAAATGTTTTTCAATTGACAACCACAACGGACCGGGAGCGTCAGCCCACCACTGACAGGCCACCGTTATGTGTGAGGCTATATAGTAATGTGTCAGATTGGGGACTCCCCCTCCCTCCCAGTTGGACCGGAAGAGTTAATACTTTCATGCTCACCCTGTGGTGTTTGTAGTTCCAAATAAAATTATTTAATGTGGACTGTAAAGTTGTGATCATGCGTTTTGGAAAACGCAGAGGGAGACATCTAAAAAGGTATAGGATTTTTGGGAGGTAAATCATCTTAACGATGTTGATTCTAGCGACCCAAGAGAGAATTAATTGTTTATGTGTTGAAAGGCCCTCTTTCAGTGAACGGAGTAGTGTTTCGTAGTTACGTCGAATTATTTCTTTAGTGTGGGAGATCGTTATCCCTAGGTATGGGATACCCTTAGCAGACCATTGAAATGGGAAGAGTGCCTTGATTTTTTCTGTCAGGGTCTGAGGAATCTGGATAGGATACAGACCCTCCTTTTGACCCTCTGCGGGAGGTCCATATAGTGCTGTGTTGTAATTTCGGCAAGGGGATAACTCAACAAACTTTACAAAAGGTTTTTTTTTAGTCGTTCACCAAGTATCAAGTAAAAGGAACTCATCAGACAGACCTACATGGACAAATACAAACTGATACGGCAATTCTATGGTCCGATCACCGGTACAGGAAACAATGGTATTCTTGTACAGGGCAAAGAATGGCCTAGAGTACAAATATCTGTAAACCCATTGTCACCCATGCCTCGGTATGATGTGCAGTATGTCCAGATAAAGTGACCAATCATTAAAACATGCTTGCTCTCACTCAAGGGTCCAGGAGTCAGTCAGGCCTTGTAGTTAATACAGCGCACGGGTGCTTATCCCAGGAACTCAAACCCTACACCAAGCCCTGCCTAAAAATACCAAGTATCCTGACCCTCATGAATTTACTCCCGCCCTTGCAAGGGCAGTCCACGTCGGCTCCATGACCAGGCACATCTTTACTGACTGGGGCAGATAGAGATACATTCATTTGTCAGCATGGGTTGGAAGTAAGGGGCTGGTGCATGGTAATGTACGGCCTTATAGAGCCGCTAGAATATAGACAAGTCCTTCCTTCAAGACGGTTCTATTGTTAAGCTTTGCGTCCGCCCGCAGACTAGGGGACCTTCAGGCCGTCTCAGCTGGCCTTCTTTTTGCCTTATGTTGTGGCGATGGGGTACTCTTACGACCTGACCCTTCTTACCTACCTAGGGTATATTCTAAATTCCACAGGTCGAGATATTGTCTTGCCTCCTTTTTGCAGTGACCCTACACTCAATGAGGACCTAATGTTACTTACCTTAGCCGTCAACCGCAGTTTCCTGTTCTGCCTAGAGGTCACACGGTCTTGGAGGGAGGATAGGTCCTTTCCTTTTGTGCTTGTTTTCAGGACAAGATGACCTTGTGGAGTCGAATCTCGGAGCTCATTTGACAAGGGTTCTGGCAGTTACCTGAGCTGAAAGGTCAGACGTATCCATTGTTCAGATCTGCGGAGCAGCGGCTTGGTCTTCACCTTCGGCTTTTTTTAAGCACTATAGATTAAATCTTTCTGGTGCTGATATCACATTTGAGAGTAGGGTACTACAGGCTGTGGTCCCTGCCTAGATCTACGTTTCTCTGTAATTCTCTTGTCATGGACCAACCAATAATCAGGGTAATTACTTACCGGCAATGAGTTTTCTCGGAGTCCATGACATTGTTGAGGGTTTTCGTCACTTCTTCTTCTCCTCTTGGTGTTTTATTTTATAACACATGGTGTTCGGGGTTGTGGTGGACTAACGATGTTTCCGGAGATCTCTTTGTCAGACTATGTAACCAACTGACATGGGGAGAGGAACCGCCCCTTTTAAAGCCTGATGGTTCCCTGTCCTTGGAGGGCGGATCCCTCTCTCGTTCTGGATGCTGTCATGGACTCTGAGAAAACACATTACCGTAATTAATTAAGTTTTTCGACAAATAATAAAATATTGAAAAGGTTTATAACCCCCCTTTTCGTAATTGAAACATAAGAAAAAAAAGTTTGCATCACTGCATCAGAAAAAAAGCATCGAAAAGGTAAAATTATTTAGGCGGTAGTGGTTAGCACTGTACACGGCGGCTCGCGGTCGTCACTGTACACGGTGGATCGGCAGTCGGCACTGTACAACGGCAACTCAGTGGTTGGCACTGTTTGGTGGTGGCTCAGTGGTTAGCACTGTAATATTGTGGCTCGGTGGTTGCACGTATATGGTGGCTCAGTGGTTAGCACTGTACGGTTGGCTCAGTGGTTGCACTGTAAATGGTGGCTCAGTGGTTAGCATTGTATGGTGGCTCAGTGGTTGGCACTGTTTGGTGGTGGCTCAGTGGTTAGCACTGTTTTTATGTGGCTCGGTGGTTGGCACTGTTTGGTGGTGGCTCAGTGTTAGCACTGTACGGTGGCTCAGTGGTTAGCACTGTAAAAGGGGTGGCTCAGTGGTTAGCACTGTATAACGGTGCTCAGTGGTTAGCACTGTATATGGTGCTCAGTGGTTAGCATTGTAGGTGGCTCAGTGGTTAGCACTGTATATGGTGGCTCAGTGGTTAGCACTGTATACGGTGGCTCAGTGGTTTAGCACTGTATATGGTGGCTCAGTGGTTAGCATTGTATGGTGGCTCAGTGGTTGCACTGTTTGGTGGTGTGCTCATGTGGTTAGCACTGTATATTGTGGCTCGGTGTTGGCACTGTTTGGTGGTGGCTCAGTGGTTAGCACTGTACGGTGGCTCAGTGGTTAGCACTGTAAATGGTGGCTCAGTGGTTAGCATTGTATGGTGGCTCAGTGTTAGCACGTATGGTGGCTCAGGTGGTTAGTACTGTATATGGTGGCTCAGTGGTTAGCACTGTAGCTTTGCCGCGCTGGGTGTCCCTGGGTTTATATCCCAGCAAGGACGATATCTACTAACGAGTTTGTATGTTCTCCCTGTGTTAGGCCTCATTCACATGTCTGTGCCTCTGGCACGTAAGCGGTGTGTGCCGACACATCCAGTGGCACGGACATATGGAGACACATGTTCCCCCTGTGGACCCATGCAGACGTCCATGATTCCGCATGGACCGAGTTCTCCGTGTGGAGCACATCGTGTCCTGTGCTCCACACGCGAAAAGGTCCTTTTAATGCAGAGCCACGGACCACATTTACGTCCAAACGTCCTGCAACACAGAATGTTCACAGTGTGAAATCCGTGTGCATGGACCACGGACAAAAGTGTAAAACCGAAAATAAAGAATTTTTATACTTACCTCCCTCCAGCGCTGACAGTTCTCCCACTTCTGATGCCGCTCATTTAGGGCTCATGAATATTCACTTCACTGAGCCCTAGAGCGGGTCCGGAAGTGAGAGGAACGTCAGCGCTGGAGCGAGGTGAGTATGCGGGTGACAGACTGTCAGTGTGATATCCATGGATGCACGGATAGCACAGTGACAAGCACCCATCGTGTCACACGGCCGTAACACATGGTCTATGCCCCGCCCCCAAACGGCCTTGTTCCACACGTCCGTGGTGACACGGAACGTGTGAAAACCGGCCTTAAAGCTGTTTTCCTCCCCTGAATTCTCCGTCCCCCCCACTTCAAAGACAAACTTAGGGTGCTGGCACACGTTGCGTATTTGCTGCGTTTTTTTACCGGTGCTCATCCGTTTTTGTAGGCAAAACCAGGAGTGGAACAAAATCAGAGGAAAAGTCTAATAGAAACACGTCACCACTTCTGTATTTATCACCCACTCCTGGTTTTGGCTACAAAAAATGATGAGCTTTGCGCGTTTAAAAAAAAACTCAGCAAATACATAGGCGTGTGAATGCAGCCTGAAAGGGGATCTAGGTAGTGAGCCCCAATGGGACAGTGATGATGTATGTAAAGTGCTATATAATAAAGCATTATAAACAAATAAAGTATTAAAACCGTACACTGAACTCTGAAAAGGAGAGGGGGGGAAGATGACAAAACGTCAGGATTGCTATTTTTGGTTGTCCTCAAAAAAATTGCAAAATAAAAAGTGATCAAAGCATTTAAGTAGCCAAAAATACTAATGATAAAAACTGCAGAGACCAAAACAAGTCCTCGCATTGCTTCATCCACATAAATATTGAATGTCTCAGAATATGGGAAAACAAACTATATAAATCCAACTATATATCTATACGATATACTAATCCTGATTTGGTGTTCCTGTAATTCAACTGACCTGAAGAATCATACTGCAGGGTTATTGTTAGCCAACATAAAAGGCCTCTCACATATCTGTGCGGACACATGCCCGGCACGGACACATGTTAGTGAATGCTCTTGTTCACATGTCCATCAATCAGAACAAACCATGTCTCCATGTGTTGCAGACGCGTGTCCGTATGCTCCACATGTGCCAAAAACGTCCTGCACATGAATGTCCTCCATGTGTCATCTGTGTGCACAGATCTGGGCCAAAAAAATAAAGGCTTTCATACCTACCAGTCTACAATGCTGAATGTTCTCTCACTTCCGGAGCCGCTCATTAGACTCATGAATATTCACTGCACGGAGAGCTGAAGCCCCTTAACAGAGAGGGACAGCAGCACCAGAGACAAGGGAGTATAGAATGACATGCTGTACGTGTGCTATGTGGATGTCACATGGATAGCACGTGCTTGAAACAATACGTGACACATGGACACACGCCCTCCCCAAACAGCCTGTCCTCACACATGTGAAAGAGGCCTAAAAGAGAGAAACAAAACAAAAATAACAATAGTGGAATGGATTTTTTTTTTTAGTTTACTTGGAGAAATGGATGGTGTCGTTGAAAATTACAAACCGTACTGAACAAATATCGAGATCTTGTACGGCCCGCGTTGATGGCAGAATTTGAAATACATAAATATGCTCTTGGAGGAGAGAAAAAAATATGAAAACCGTACCGTTCCAGGGGCATAACTACAACAGTGCAGGGGTTGCAATTGCAACCAGGGCCCTAAGCCTAGGGGGCCCCAAAATTCACTTTGGTCTATACAAAAAGCCTAATTCATTTAGGCCTCTTTGACAACATCCGTGCCTCTGGCATGTATGCGGTCCATGCAAACACATGCCGGAGGCATGGACACATGGCCCCTATGGCCCCATTCAGACGTCTGTATTTACGCACGGACCGTGTCAACCCGCTTGGAGCACATACGTGTCCATATTGCCGCACGGACTGTGTCGCCGTGTGGAGCAAATGCGTGTCTGTGTGCTCCACATGGAGACATGTGTGTTTTTTTTGCGGAGGAACGGAACGCTTTTGGCCGAAAACGTCCATGCACACAGATGTCATCCGTGTGCATGGACCATGGACAAAAGTGAAAAGTGTAAAAAAAAAAAAGGGTTTTCATATTCACCCCGCACCAGCTTCTCTCACTTCCGGTGCCGCTCATTAGGCTCATGAATATTCACTTCACTGAGCCAAAGAGTGGACCAGAAGTGGGAGGAGCAGCGGCGCTAGAGGGAGGAGAGTAGGTGGTGACAAGCTGTCCATGAGCTATCCACGGACAGACACACGTGTCACACGTCCGTGACACGTGTGCTTGCCCCGCCCCCAAACAGCCTTGTATCACATGTCCGTGGTGACATCGATGTGTGAAAGAGGCCTTAGGCCGGGGTTCACACTGCATATCTGATCCGATCCGTGGCTGTCCGCTTGAAGCAGACAGCCGCGGGACCGGATCAGCACACAGAACTGGGGGGCTATTATGCCCCCCGATCCTGTGTGCAGCGCACACAGTTCCCACTGCTGAAAGGGTGAGGACCACGGGCGCTGCGGTCCTGACCTGTCAGCAGTGGCAGCTGCGTGCGGCTGCACACAGGACTGGAGGGCATAATAGCCCCCCAGTCCTGTGTGCTGATCCGGTCCGCGGCTGTCTGCCTCAAGCGGACAGCCACGGATCGGATCACACACGCAGTGTGAAGCCTGCCTTAAAGATTTGCAATAATTGGGGGCCTCAAACACTTAGCATCTGGGCCCATGAGCTTCAAGTTATGCCACTGGTCTGGTCATTATAGAGTTGATGGAGGGTCCCACCAGTGACGGTTTTGCTAAATTTATGGGGAAACCAGATTTTTATTATTATTCTTTATGCAGCTAGAAGCTTTTTAAATATATAAACTAAAGGCACCATCTAGAATCACATTCTCACCCTTGGGTTTTGGCATCTAGATCTTGCACCTCTGGCACCTTATACTGGCGAGGGCTAGTCTTCTGCACCAGTTTTAATCAATCTTCTTATGGTGGGTTTAAAACACACCAATCATTGTATCCAATCTCTGAACCAATCTCTGGTTGCAGTGAAATCATGGACAGATTGCTCCATGTTGTACACAGCCACAAAATGGAACTATGTGTCCATGATTTCACTGCAACCAGAGATTGGTTCAGAGATTGGATACAATGATTGGTGTGTGTAAACCCACCATTAGATTTTGCAGCTGCAATCACTAATTATTCAGAATATTGATACCTGCCCCGTTTCCCAGGTCTTACCCCTAGCAGAAGGCAGTGAGGGAAAGATGTCTCAGCGAGAGGCAGAGCCGCCATCAGTCTACAACAGACCCCGTGGCAGGAGGCCGTGGTGCTGGTCTGCTGGTAAGGGCTCTTTCACACATCCGTGCTGGCACATGCTGGAGATATAGATATACAGAGACCAATGTTGGTGAATGCTCTTGTTCACATGTATGTGTTTTTGCACAGACTGTGTCTCTGTGTGCATCACACAAAGGCATGTCCGCATTTGGCCGGTAGCACGGACCCATTCAGGTCAATGGTTCCGTGCAAAAAAATGTCCTGCACACGGATGTCATCAGTTTGAGATCTGTGTGCATGGACCAGAGCAAAGCGTTTTAAGTTTAAAAATAAAGAATGTCATACTTCCCTGACTAGCTATGCTCCTGTCGCTCTCCCTTCCGGGGCTCATTAAGATTGTGAATATTCACTCCCCTGAGAACTGCAACGGACCTGGAAGAGAGAGGAACAGGCAGCACCGGACACGGGAGTTTCTAAAGACATGTGATCCGGATGTCCCATGGATAGCACACAGACACACGGGCACAAAAAATGGCCCTTCTCACACACGTGCATTTTTGCACAGATGAATGAACGAGGCCAACTGCTGAGTTTCACATGTCCAGTAATCATCCATTAGATTGAATGCTTCCCCTCCAGCGCCGCTGCTCCTCTCACTTCCGGTCCGCTCTTGGGCTCAGTGAAGTGAATATTCATGAGTCTAATGAGCAGCATCGGAAGTGAGAGGAACTGTCAGTGCTGGAGCGAGGTGATTATGAAATTCTTTATTTTTAGGTTGTCGCTTTCGTCTGTGGTCTGTGCACACGGATGTCACACGGATGACATCCATGTGCATGGACGTTTCACAGTGAAAGCGGTCCTTGTGTCCGAAAAAAAAACGGACTTGTCGCCGTGTGGAGCACACGGACACACATGCTCCACACGGAGACACGGTCTGTGTGGAAACACGGAAGTATGAATTTGCCCATAGGGGAACATGTGTTCCCGTATGTCCGTGCCTCCAGCATGTGTTGGCACGGAGCGCACACGTGCCGGAGGTACGGATGCGTGAAACCGGCCTTAATATTGGAGTCTATGGAAACAGATCTGTTACTAGATTGCAATTTACCTTCCCCTTGGGCCTCTTTCACAACATTCGTGCCTCCAGCACGTATGCAGTCAGTGCCGACACATGCCAGAAGCGCGTACATATGGGGACACAAGATCCCCCTATGGCCCCCTTCACACGTCCGTTATTCATCACGGACCGTGTTGTTGTGTGGAGCTGGTGCGTGTCCATGTGCTCCACATGGCAACATGTCCGTTTTTATGTGAAAGCACAGACCGCTTTTTCTCAAACGTCTTGCGCACGGATGTTCATTGGGTGACATCCTTGTGCACGGACCATGGACAAAAGTTAAGTATTAAAATAAAGAATTTTCATGTCTCCCTCCAGCGCTGCCTGCTTCTCTCACTTCCGGTGCCGCTCATGAGTCTCATGAACATTCACTTCACTGAGCCCAACAGCGGACCGAAAGTGAGAGCGCAGGGATGTGAGTATGTAATGACGGGCTATCTGTGTGCTGTCCACAGATCCATGGATGGCACACGCGTGACACATGAATCCACACCCCACCCACAAATAGCATTGTCTCACACGTCCGTGGTGTAAACTTGTGTGACACAGGCCTTAAAGTGATCCAGTAACCAAAAAAAAAAAAAGGATCCTTTACAAATGGAAAGAAAATCAGAGGCTAAATAGTGATCCGCTATCTCATCTGTTTATTCATAGTCTCTACTGTTAAACCCCGGATCCTACAGAATCCTCTTTTGAAAACCGACACAACAATTTGTCTATGCAACCTTTTTGCTAACTGATTGCAGCTGGATCCTTTCTCAGTCTCTGCACTAAACACCAGATCGGCGTTTTGTCTCGGTACACAGAAGCTATCATTTGAATGTAATGTGTCTTTCCACATCAGAAGGTATAGCATGCCAAGACCACACAGAACAAAAAAGCTTCCTAAAGTCAAAAACTGCAATGCTGCAATATATTTCAAGAAAAAAAAATGTATGGGATCTGACTTTTTTATTTTATTTTACCCTCTTGCACATGCATAGACTTGACTAGGTGTTTGCCTACATATTTGAAGTGTGCACATTACGAAAGGTTTTCCCAATTTAATTTTTCTTCACCTCCTCGATGTTCCTGTGGAAACATCATAAAACGATCGGTATGTCATTTTCCCCAGGGCTCCATTGACTGTTGACTGGGTGCAACGGTGATCTCATGCCTACAGCTCACATCACCGCTACAGCCAATCACTGGACTCGGTGGCTCGTACGATGTACCTAGTCATACCCGCTGGGCTCATTGATTTGCTGCAGAGGTTAGGTTACACCATGATTGTAATGTACACAATCACCAGACGCAGCACTGGACCTGGGGAGGGTAAGGAACACAACATATTATGTTAAGCATGGGCACGCCAGTGGCATAAAAAAAACAAATTGCAGCTGGAAAAACCTTTTAAGTGGTCATTTTACATGTGATTTTTACTGTAATCTTTGGGATAAAATTTTAGGATGTGTGAAGGGCACCTTCTGTGATTGGCTGTGAGGTTACTTTGAGCAGAGTGTCTTCATAAACATCCAATGATGTGCTACTCCAAGGTACCAGACCACTGCAGCCTATCACGAGTCCATGAGGTCCAGCAGCTGGTGGACCGGTCAAATCGTTGCTTTTTGGCTCTGCTCAGACAACTAAATGATGACTTGTGCTGAATCTGGGTAGGGGCCAGTAAGTATGAAGGTGTGTTTTTTTTTTTTTTTTTTTTTCTCTTGTGTCCATCGGACAAGGTTTTTAAATTTTCCTGGACAATTCCTTTCAAGACGTTACTCCCTCTCCATCATGTCAGGTATGGCTTGCTGAAATTCCAAGGAGAGAGACCATGCATGGGTATAGTTTGCTGGTCACTTGGAGATCGTCTTCTTGGTCGTCACTACAATCTGCTAATCCGGCCCGACTCACAGACTATGAATGGAGTAGAGATTGAGTGTTGCATCTCTGCTCAGGTCTAGGATTTCCAAAAAATGGCGAGGTATTGATCTATGGATAGGTGATATGTTGCTCTTGTGGGATAACTCTGCCTGTCTACCAGCTGTGTGCTGTAAGTCGTGCCAGCTTCTTGAGTAAACGATGGGAGGTCATGGCCACCTTTTTGCAAAGCCTGTAGAAAGTGGTCAGAAGTTCTAATGGTCTGTGCAAAAACTGGTGACTTGACACCATAAAAGACAAAGTAATTGACCCCCCCTATGTGCAGCCACCAAAACCATCTGAAAGCTCAGCTTGTGCACTGGGGATTTAGCCATCCAACGAGCCAGTGTATTGCTAGTTCATTGGGTGATTGGTGCCATTTTTACTCGGGCTGATAATTTAAATCTTGTTTACCCTAGACGAGCTGACTGCAGGTTATGTCAAGCAATGACGTCTCACTCCTGATGATGTGGCTTTTAGGAGACCATGTAGTTTAAGGATCCAGCTGGGACCATAGATGGAAACAAGTCTAGTCCTGTGTTGCTGTAAGGCAGGGGTGGGGAACTCCAGTCCCCAAGGGCCGCAAACAGTTCAGGTTTTCACGATTTCCTTAGTATTGCACAGGGATTGGAATCATCACCAGTGCAAGTGATTATGTTATCACCTGTGCAATGCTAAGGAAATCCTGAAAACCTGCACTGTTTGCGGCCCTCGAGGACTGGAGTTCCCCACCCCTGCTGTAAGGGATTGACAAATCTTTACCATAGCAAGAGATCTATCCATAATCTGCAACAGCTCTGGGAAATGCTATGGTACTGGGGTGACTGCTGGAAGATGCCAAATATAAGGCTGATCTAGTAAAGCACTGGACTATCTGGCTTGTTTCTTGTATTGACCTCTGCTTATGTTTGACTACGCTTAACAGATCCTGATTTTGCCCTTTGTGACCTCCCGTCTTGGATCCTGCTTGCTGACCATTCCTGCCTCTGGTTTGCTCATCCGGCTAGCAGCCCTTCCATGGGTAGCAATGCACTGGACCCCATTGTAAATCTAGATCCCTGTATAGGAGTTGAAGGTGTCAGGGTTTCTTGGGAGTGTCTTGCGCTAAATATGTCCGCGGTAACCTTTTTGAGGTTGTGGCCTCAGTCATATGTTAGCGCTGTTCTTTACAAGGGACTGTACATAAGAGGGAGCTGAAAGATGGAGAATTGTGTTTTGATGGTACAAAACAGGGGTTCTCCTTTTTTTTATTTTCATCTATTGAACTCCTCTACTTCAGTCCTGCACCTCTCATCTCCTTTACCACACTCTGGCATTTGCTGCCACCAACATTTTTGCAGGTCTAGCTCCTGAAAAGTCCAGTCTTGGTCTAAACAAGGCTCTACCACCCATCCAGGAACTGCCGAATGACTATATAGCACCTGTCAAGTGATCACCACGTCTCCGTAAGATCCACGTTGGAGTCGCTAGAGACCCAACGCAGAGCAGTGCGCCATGTAATGCCCAAATGTCATGTTAAGTTTTATTACGCAGTTGATTTATATTTAATTTCTTCTGTCTTGTAGGCTATGGTCACTTTCCATTGGGCCTTGGTCTCTTCCCGGTACTAACACCAGCTTGGCTTATGATACCTTACGTGCCGATGCCCCTTCCACAATATATACCATTTTTCATGAACCTGGAGCCTTTCCCGGAGGAGATCCTCATCTTGATCCTCAGTTTTGTACCAGTGTGGGACCTGATCCTCTGCTGTAGACTTGTCAACCGGCGCTGGAGACGTCTGGTGGACTCGCCAACCGTATGGAGGATAAAGTGCGAGCGAGAAAAAAGGAAACAGATCCTGCTCATGGGTGAAAAGTGTCATTCCTTCTCCTGGCAGAAAGCCTATGTGAAGATGCCGTTTTCAAGGAACCTTCTGCAAAATCCATGTGGTGTAGGTAAGGCTTGGCCAATTCCTTGGACCAAACCATTCCCATTGTTTGGCAGGCTCTTGGAAGACTACAACCTAAATTAATCGGGGAAAATTAAATGAAGTCCCATTGAAAGCCTCATCATGGCGGGCAGAATGTCATACTGACCTCGGTTTAGGGACTGGTATGTCTCGGTCCCAGTACGTATGAGCTGCTCTACTTTTCTGATGCACGTATTAAAAAGGAGAAAATCCACACCACCCTGTGTATTCCTAAGCAGATTCTCTGGTATACGGCAATGGTTAATCACAGCGTTGAGTGATATTGACAAAAGGTGGTGCTCGCAAAAGAAAAACAAGTAGTACTTCCACAAAATAGAAATAAGCAGTACGCACCCAAGTTGCCTTAAATAAGTCCTTTATTGGGAATTTATCAAAATCCACGCAGGTACAAAAGGACGCTAACAGCTCTTGAGGATAACAGCTGTTTCGTGCTTGGCCTAGACAGGATCTGTTGAAGTGCTGGACAAGCACAAAACAGCTGTTATCCTCAAGAGCTGTTAGCGTCCTTTTGTACCTGCGTGGATTTTATGAAGTGGAAGTACTACTTTTCTGATGAATACTCCATCTATCTCCTCCAACTTGCATGCCAATCTCCTATCCTGCTAAGGCCGGGTTCACATCACGGTTAAATCCGATCCAGTACACATCAGACAGCCCGGGATCAGATTTCGGCCCCATAGTATGCTATGGGGCCAGATGGAGCCGCATGGCAGCTATCTGCCATCCGGTTTCCATCTGTCCGGGAGGATTCAGATTTTTCTCCTGGACACAAAAATGCTGCATGCAGCATTTTTTGTGTGCGGGAGAAAAAAGCTGATCCTCCCGGATCCTCCCGGTCTGGTGTGATCCGGCTCCCCCAAACATGAGGGTCTATGGCACTGGAGCCGCATCCGGGTGCTGAAGCTCAGTGCCGCTCGGCGCTGAACTTCAGCACCACGGAGCTGTGCCCTGCAGACAGTTCAGGACCGCAGCTCGCAGGGAGCGAGCCGCGGTCCTGAATTATCAGCAGCTGTGGCTGCAAATGAGGCATCCGGCTGCACACCGGAATGAAGGGCATAATTGGCCCTCCAGTTCTGTGTCAAGATCCGGTCCGGGGCTGTCGGCTTCATCCCTGACAGTCCCTTTTTGTATCTGGCCGTGGTGTGAAGCCAGCGTAAGGGTATGTGCCCACAGGACGTTTTTGCTGCGTTTTTTTTCCTGCAGTTTCTGCATGTAGTTTACCATTGGTTTTATGGTAATGTATTCTACTTTGTTAATGCGGTTTTGATTCCCAGCAAAAATAATGTGTTTCACATAAATTCTGTGCCCACACATGGGTTTTGCAAGTGTCAAGAACTGTCCAATCCCTGTGGTTTTGGTGCGGATGGGAGAGAATTGACATGTTCTATTTTTCCTGCGTTTTTGCTGCAGTCAATGGCAAAAACGCAGCATCAAAAATGCACAAAAAATCAGGACCTGAACGCAGCAAATCTCCTGGCAATGACTCTAGTATCCTTGAAAGCAGTTCAGGTTTTGCAGCGTTCGGGACTGCTTAAACGTCCTGTGGGGACATACCGTAAGCAAGGTCCGTCACTATTAGCGCGAGCGGCAAACTTTCTTGTAATCTTCACAGAAGGAGCACAATGAAGATCAGAAGTCAGTAGTGGTGGGCACTGACTGTGCAGGCACCGGAGATGTGATGGTGGTCTAGGGTGGAGATCAATGTGGGAGAGAAAGTGGAGGTAGATTAGTATCTCCATTCAGCTGAAACTGGGACGGATTGAAGGATCGGTTCATGTTAGCCGTGCTCCGTGTGTTGTATAAATCAAATTTCCTTTTTCCTGCAGAAATATTGAATCACTGGAGCGTCAAGCATGGCGCACTTGGATGGGGAGTGGAGACCAACATTTCGGTTTTGGAAGGTGCAGAGCATCAAATCTGCTTCGTCTCCTCATTTATGTGAGTAATCAATTGACCTCCTGCTGTCAGTTCTATAACTAAAGGGCCATTTATACGGGCTGATGATAGGATCCTGAGCAGCGACTCGTATACACATGTCAGCATGTTGCCTTGTGTAAATGGAATGTACTGGAGACATGTGCACCATATTGTTCTGCTCATATACAGTTTGTATGAACCCTTGTGAAATGGTCATCAACATAGAAAATCGCTGTTTGTGTATGGGCAGAAACCTGTGCAACTTAGTGAATGTTAACCCTATACTTCTCCACAGCTGGTGCAAGAAGTTTCAGATCATAGACCTGATAAAGGAAGGACTAGAGGAGCATTTCCTGGATGTGCACCAGCCCCGCATCTGCATATCTGACTGGTGGGTTATCACTTTACATAAATAGTTCATAACTTTTTAAACTTTATCGGCATCCGACATACAAATTTGAGCTGCTTGAATGTACCAAGCACTGGAGGTAAACCTGCAGCTGGCACCACACTGCATCCGATGGGATGGCATTCAGTGCCAATTGCAGAAGGTTAACCTATTAAATGCTGCTCTTACATGACGGCGACACACACGGCTTCACCGTCTGAATCTATGAATTCTAAATTGGGATTGACTGCCGTAGATTTTTTCTATCGGTGTGCACAGGTGCAATGCTGAATACAATAAATTGTAACAGAAACTGTGGCACTGTAAGACATAATCGAAACAGAGCAATATTTCGGCTAAGAAAAAAAGGTGAAAAATTGAGACACTTGACTTTATAAAAATGAACATATCAATAAATCGCCCAGTAGCAACGTCGAGGAGTGTACCCGGTTCCTATGCGCAGTCTGTTCCTATCTGGATTGAAAATCTCCTATTTTATGGGAGTAGAAACCTTGAGAACAATAGCATCACTTGCCCATGAAATGGGAAGTTTTTAATTGAGCTGGAGGCTGAGACTGAGTGTAGTAACCCAATATAAGAAAGACGCCTTGACGTGGCTACTAGGCGGGTTATTGATATGGTCGTATTTATAAAACAGTCTGAAAGTATCACTGCTGGTAGTTTTATATAAGAGTATAACATAGGATGTTAACAGGATACAGACTGCAAGGCAAGTGACTGTTGGGATTTGCCCAGGGGGAGGAGCTAGGGCTTAAATATCGAGACTGCTCAAGCCAATCAGTAGCTGGGGTTCTGTCCTCTTGCCATCCTAGTAGTGGTGGTTATCCAGGCTTCGGACAGGTGCCATTGTTACAGGAGAGAGATATTAGAATTAATATATACATTATACATGTGTGTATGTATATATGTGTAGTTATATATTATATGGGGGGGGGGGGGAGGAGAGCTACAGCGTTATGGGTTTGGTATTGCCGTCATCATGGGGAGGTGAAGTATTACACAATTGCCATTGAATATTAATCAATTAATTTGTGTGTTTGGCCCCCTGTGTTCTGATGACAGTTTAGATCCCTGTTCTATATAGTACATTCACTGAAATGTGTGACTCCACCATGCAGAGCGCGACTGATGCCCGGTCTCTCCCCGTTCCTGTAGGTACGCCGGACGACACGAATGTGGATGTGAATACAAAATAAAAGTGCTACTCTTGGCTGCAGATAAAGAAACTATACTAAAGGACTTTCGTTTGGCCCCCGATCCCATCCCCCAGTTTAACGACACACGTTATCGCCAGGTAGGATACAACAAGATCACATGGTGAACCGGACACTTGACCGCTCATGTGAATCAACAAGTCGAACCCTTTTCCTGGATATTGGGCAGAACTGAAGGGGCCTGGTTTAGTCATTCTAATGAGGCTGGCTGGCCAGCTCAACGCATAGCTAATGTGTCCATGTGTGAATTGCTGGGTCACCTTCTATGGGCGCCTTCTTTCTTATGATTCGCAATATCCTGTAATTTGTGGCTGTCTCTCCCCAGGTTTCTTATGAATTCTGCAAATATGGACCCGGTGTCCGCTATGTGAAGTTTTATCACCAAGGTAAAGACACACAATTCTGGAATGGATGGTACGGCGCTCGGATCACAAACTCCTCCGTCACTGTGAAGTGTGACGGGCTCGAGCCCTGCGGATGATCCACCCACGTGTCGCCTGGAGGCACTGATGCCTGTTTTATAACCCTGCGAATATTTTATCCTACTACATAAATACGGCATATTTTATTCTGTACAGATGCAAAATGGTTTTAGATAATTTTACAATTTTAGATTTCTGCACTAAACTTGTGGGAATAAAACATTTTAGTTATGAAAACTTAAAAGCTCATTTCTGTTGTCTAAAGCTCCCAATGTACAGAGCAACCTCAAAACTGCTGCTGTGTAACAGGTGGTAACAACCAGATGGCTTGTTTCTAGTGACCCTCAGACGGAGTATAATACGGGAGGTAACTCTGGATCAGTAATGTATGTACAACCCCTGGCAAAAATGATGGAATCACCCGGCTCGGAGGATGTCCATTCAGTTGTTTAGTTTTGTGCCATGTCTGATCTGCTTTTTTTCTTCTACAAAATTTAGTCATTTCAAATGGCAACTCTCTGCCTTGAAGCACTAAAGGCCCAGTTACACACAGATAATTGTGCAGAGATTGTTCGCAGATCTCTGGTTGCAGTGAAATCATGGACACATTGTACCATTTTATGGCTGTGTACAAATGTAACAATGTGTCCATGATGTCGCTGCAACCAGAGATCTGCGAACAATCTCTGCACAATTATCTGTGTGTAACTGGGCCTTTAAAGAAATCTTGGAAAAAACAAAACAAAAATGTGCTAGCCAGTAACTTTTGTAGACCAACCATTTTCTTCAACTTCCACCAAAGATTTTCAATTGGTTTGAGATCCGGACTATTTGCAGGCCCTGCCATTGACCTCATGTGTCGTCTTTTAAGGAATGTTTTCAGTTTATGCTCTATGGCAGGATGCGTTATCATCTTGATAAATTACTTCATCATTCCCAAATATCCTTTCAATTGATGGGATAAGAAAAGTGTCCAAAGTATCAATGTACTGTAACCTTGGGCATTTATTGAAGATGTAATAACAGCCATCTCCCCAGTGCCTTTACCTGACATGCAGCCCATATCATCAATGACTGGAAATTTGCATGTTCTCTTCAGGCAGTCCTCTTTATAAATCTCCTTGGAACGGCACCAAACAAAAGTTCCAGCAGATTCACGATTCATCACCAAATATGACTTTCATCCAGTCATCCACAGTCCACGATTGCTTTTCCTTAGCCCATTGTAACCTTGTTTTTTTTTCTGTTTAGGTGTTAATGATGGCTTTTGTTTAGCTTTTCTGTATGCAACTCCCATTTTCTATAGGCGGTTTCTTACAGTTCGGTCACAGACATTGACTCCAGTTTCCTCCCATTTCTTCCTCATTTGTTTTGTTGTGCATTTCCTGTTTTGGAGACATATTGCTTTACGTTTTCAGTCTTAATGCTTTGATGTCTTTCTTGGTCTACCAGTATGTTACCCTTTAACAACCTTCCCATGTTTGTATTTGGACCAGATTTTAGACACAGCTGACTGTGAACAACTAACATGTTTTGCAACATTGCGTGATGATTTACCCTCTTTTAAAGGCCACTTTACACACAGATCTCTGGTTGCAGTGAAATCATGGACACATTGTTCCATTTTATGGCCATAATGTGTCCATTATTTCACGGCAACCAGAGATCTGCGAACAATATCTGCACAGATATCTGTGTGACGTGGCCCTAAGAGTTTGATAATTCTCTCCTTTGTTTCAATTGACATCTCTCGTGTTGCAGCATTGATTCATGTCAGTTCACTTGGTGCAACAGCTCTCCAAGTTCTGATCACTCCTTTTTAGGGTGCGTTCACACGATCAGTGTATGCAGCATTTTGGACGCAGCATCTTGCCGCTCCGTCCAAAACACTGCGTAGTACAGTATAAGCATATGTTGAGCCCCAGGCCCTGGGGTACTCAGGTATCAGGCTCGGTGGGATGCTTGGGATGTCACGGGTGGCAGCGCCCGACCCCGTGGCCTGGGTGACACTTCAAAAAGGGGTTTATTTACAGGGGATAAGACATTTGTCATGTGACGCCACCTGTAGTACCTGGTGATGAGTCACCAGCGCCGCCACAGTCCACTGGAGGTAGATGGTAATGCAGCTGAGATGGCAAAGCTCCCTACATGTAGAGCTGGTCCTCCGGGGCAGTGTTCCTGAAAACAAGCAGGTTGATGGAGAAAATCATACACAGTCAAAGTCACTTTCTCCCGGGTACTTTACTGTCAACTTTTAGCAGCGTCATACAAAGTCCACAGTTCAGCATCAGATGTTAAAATAACAGGCATCTCTACAGGTGGCTGCAGGTGGATCCCAGGTGGTATGGTGGAACCTGTGGTGTATCTTAGTTGATAAACCCGTGTCCTTTCTTCCCTGCCTAGGATGGGCCTATACCAAATGGCTCCATATAGGTAGTATTGGGGGTCCTCTCCCTCGTGGTGAGGAAGCGGGCAGACCGCTCCGTTTGGCAGGGTGCTGTGGCGATATACGGACCACAGCAGCCGGTTGCCGACTTCAAAGATAGACCTTGGCCGGATCCTCGGGCCCGGCGTTCCCGTGGTGGACTGGAGAGTCCCCTGGAGTATGGTTGCTCCACGCTGGGGTTCTCTTTTTCTCTCTAGGGCCCGGACTCCTCGCGTCGGGTGCCCTCTTTCAGGGTCTCCTCAAGACCCTCTTTCTCCTTTCCTGCAGATCGGCGTGAAACCGTTCGGGTAACCCTTCCACCTCGTTCCACACTCTTTTCCAAAACGTCCTAACTCCTCTCCTCCTCCTCCAACTAACCGCTCTTGATTCTCCCCCGGAGGTGAATATATCTCCCTCCCCCGGGTACCCTCCTACCACTATGCTAATGTGGGAGTGCAGAAATGGGTCCCACCCACCAACCTAGGGTCCACTTGCAGCTGGGGAAATTACACCTCTTTTACAGGTGTAATGCCCCTCTGACGCCTAACTACGTGGGGCGCCAAACATAGTGGATGGAATTGTAAGAAATCCCATCCTCACTATGCTTAACCCGCCCGCAGTGTGTTTGGAGCTGCGGTGCGGGTTGCTGGGAGTCCGCTCGTCCTCTGCATGTTTATTTCATGCTGTGGAGTCGGAAGCGGCTCCCATCAGGTGACTGCACCCGACGCACATGGTGAGTACAGGGCAGCTGCGGTCTCCCTGCGGCTTCACTCAGGTCCGGAGGAGCTGCGTGTTGGACCCAGCTCCTCCGGATCATGGGCACACACCCTAAGATGCACACTAAAGAACAGATCTTATTTGATGCAGGTGTTAGTTTGGGGAATGAATATGTACAGGGTGATTCCATAATTTTTGCCAGGGGTTGTACAGTGAATGCACCAGCAGAATAGTGAGTGCAGCTCGAGTGTTGATGCTTTAACATGTTTTTTATAACAATATGAATGCGCTTTATAATCTCTCCATTTTTTTTAATTTATTACCACTAATTTTTTTAAACTCCTCCAATTCTCTCACCCCAACATTCAGCACAGAGTGACTTTAGAGTACAGCCCTGAAGCTGTGAGGTAAAGTGAAAGCTGAGCTCTGATTGGCTGCTCTGGACTGTGAGGTGTGAGATCCCTCAGAACATTTTCTGCTTTTTATCTGTAGATTCCCCCATTAGATCTGTGATCAGTGTGAGGTGATTACTAAGGGGCAGATTATGAAGGACCATTCTATAAAATGTCGCCCGAACAATTAGTCTATTGGGCAAGATAATCAAAGCTAAGAAACCATAAAGGCACACAAGAGTGGAGGAACGCTCCATTGTGCACCACACGGGTCTGAGCACCGAGCCAGAGCTCCATCCCTATAAGGGGCTGGAACGTTTTAAATATTTATAGTGAACTTGTCACCAGTTTTGGGCGATATAAACTGTGCCTCCCTCCCTTAAAGCTGGGTTCACATTTGCAATCCGTGTACATGCATGTTTAACCTGCATCTCCCATCTACGCACAGATGCCCATGCAAAGTTATTTACGTGGCTCTGTCAACAGTCTCCATATGGGGGGTGAGAGGTGCAGTACCTTGCTTGTGAGTCCCGCAACACAGATCCCAGCACACGGATCCGTGGTCCATAAAGTACGTGTGACCGTGTTTTTTTTTTTTTTTTTTTTTTTGCCATGACGCACATCTGCAACATTGTGGGTTTTTTCGTTCTGAAAAATATGCAGACACACGGATGCGTGGGGACAACTGTATGCACACACAAGTCCCATCCGTCACCATTGAAAATCAATGGAGACTAAAACGGGTCCATGGGCATCCATTTTCACACTGATTGCAAAATATGCAAGTGTAAAACCAGCCTAACCTACTGTAATTGGGGTTCCTGTAACCCCTTTATATCCCTAGACATGCCCTTGCACCTCAGAATATGACTTTTAAGGTGTCCTGTGCTTATTTAGGGTCAGATGGGTTAGTGCACGCTTCGGTCAGGGCCAACCCACTCTACGGAAAACGCTGCCCCTCCTGAGTGAATGTAAGGCTGGAAACACACTGGTTAAGTGACATGCGAGTTACTCGCACGAGTCTCTCATTCTCCTGGGATGGTCATTCTCTGGATGGGAGCAGTAAAGCTACATAGAAAAACATACTACTGACCAGTATCCCATACAAAAAGGCAGGAGTTGTCGGGTGAATGATCAAAGACTCGTGCAAGTACCTCACATCACTCGGACAGTGTGTTTCCAGCCTAGGTGACAGTGACGTCATCCACAAGTGTTCCACCTACGCAGTGACGCCTCACTGTGGCCTAGTAAGCAGCCTGTGACTCCACTGTGCAGGTCCGAGATGTCGGACACTATGCAGCTGATATGGGACTGAAGTCTCGCGCCTGCGCAGTGGAATCACTGGCTGCTCACTAGGCCACAGTGAGGCGCCACTGCGCAGGCGCGAGACTTGTGGATGACGTCCCGTCATTCACTCACGAGGGGTGGCGTCTTCGATGCAGCGGGGTGATGTGGGCGTGGAACAGGGTGGCTCTAACTGCAGGGTGCACCACCCCATCTGACCCTTAAAGTAATTTACATACAGCGCGGGACACTTAAGTTTTTCTGAGGTGCAGGGGACGTCTGGGGATATAAAGGGGTTACAGGAACCCGAATTACATCATTTTTAAAAGGTGGTGTACAGGGTTTACAACCCCCATAACTGGTGACAGGTGCACTTTAATATCAAACCAAGTCAGTTTGCAGATACTGTAAATGCTCCACACTAAATACAGGAAGCAAAAAAGATTTTTAGGACCTGCTAGACTAAAAGACCGCCTCTTACAGCAATGTGAAAGAGAAAGCACTTTACAGTAGCCCTAATATTTTTTTTTTTTTTTTTTTTTTTTTTTTTACAGGAGAAAATAAATCACAGAATTTGTTGTGCAATGTACCCCGATTACACAGATACCCCAGTCATGGCGCTCTTCCAGAGCCCTTGTTACCAGTATTGTGGAAACCCCTTGTGTTTCCATTTACAGATGACTGAGCCGAGTGGAGACTAATGGCCACTTTACACACACCAACTTATCTGTCCAACTTCTGACCAACTTACTGGTTGCAGTGAAATCATGGACACATTGCTTCATTTTGTGGCTGTGTACAAATGGAACAATGTGTCCATGATTTCACTGCAACCAGTAAGTTGGTCAGAAGTTGGACAGATAAGTTGGTGTGTGTAAACTGGCCATAAGGGTACAGTCACACACAGAGATATTGCATGCAACTCACTGGTTGCAGTGAAATCATGGATACATTGTTCTATTTTGTGGCTGTGTACAAATGTAATAATGTGTCCATGATTTCACTGCAACCAGTAAGTTGCAAGTGAAATTGCATGCAATGTTGCGACGTGTAACAGTACCCTAAAGGGCCTGTTACACATGATATCGTGAATGATATTGTTGCAACGTCGCTGTTTTGGTGATGTTGCAGCGATGTCGAAACGACATCGTTGTGTGTGTGCCACGTATCAACGATAAGTCGTTGATAGTAGATTTATGGTCCTGGCCATAAGTCTACTATCGTTGGTCTCCTGCTGGGCGGCCAGCGTTGGCGCACGTGATACCGGGAGACCAACAATGAATGGGCTCCCAGCACGGCACAGCAAGAGCTGGGAGCTGGTAACCAGGGTAAACAGCAAGTAACTAAGGGCCACGCTCAGCTTAGTTACCTGCTGTTTACCATGGTTATCACCGTTCTCGCTGGCCCTGATCGTTGGTGAGTCTGCCTGAGTGACAGCTCACCAGTGATCAGTTCACGATGTGGCAGCGATCCACATCGTTGGTCGGATCGCTGCCACATCGCAGAGTGTAACGGGGCCTTTAGTTGTTAGTTTTTTTTCGTGGATTGAGTTGAAGTTTTTATTTGAACATTTTACTTAAAATTTTGGTCTGGGCGAACAGCTATTCTCCTCGTGGAGATTATTCTGCCAGCTGGCAGTGAGGAGACTTGAAGCTTTGTCTCCTCACTACGAGCTGGCAGAGTACCCTCCCACAAGGAGAATAGCTGTTCCCCCACACCTCGCCTTAGCCTCTCATACAGCCAGATCAGAATTCCCACTCACTGCACTGATGAGGGGCAATCACCCCAAAATGCAGCAGCTGCAGTTTGGAGTTGTGATCTGGCACAAATCCTAAATCATTAAAAAGCTTGTTAGTCAATTTTGACTTTTAGGATTGCTACCTTTTATTAGTTTGTCCACTTCGTCACTGAAGTGAGAATTTACTTGCTTAGAATGTTGTAACAAATTTATCCTGCGCTTTACATTGAACACTTGCATCTAAATCTCTGACATGATTCAAATGACACTTCTAAAGGATCCATTCACTACAATGAATGAGCAGAGTGACTCTGGACTCCGTCTGGCCTCTGTTCAGTGGTTTCCTTTTTATAAGTGGACAAAACTGTGGTTGACCACGCTTGTATGCACAACTGAAAAGATGGACACCATGAATCATAGGGCACACTGAGTGCACGATGCTTACATCTGTCTCATTGTAGTGAATTAGAAACAGATGAGTCCTGCACACAGAGAACAAGTCTGTAGGAACATGTTCACACCGCCAATATATTTAGAGACAAAAAGCTAAATGCGACCAAAAACAACAGTACACTGCAGTGAAAGTATTAAATGCAAGTGCAGTATAAAAAATAGTATAACAAATACAGGGTACTTAGTCCATCTGTTTTTTTGCGCAAAAAAAGTTATTTCAAGCCACGTCACTAACTTCAAAGTGTACGCATCTCTGACGCGGTCCTAACTGTTGTATTAAAAACCTGACTAGTGTGTATACTTACTAGTGAGCAGGAGCCAGCAAGACCAGTGTCTGAAATGGACTGAAGGCGACGAGGCTATATGTGTGCAGGGCCCAGAGAGGGGCGGGAAACTCCATCTCTTGCTAAGCCCTCTCTGGGCCCTGCACACATATAGCCTCGTCGCCTTCAGTCAATTTCAGACACTGGTCTTGCTGGCTCCTGCTCACTAGTAAGTATACACACTAGTCAGGTTTTTAATACAACAGTTAGGACCACGTCAGAGATGGGTACACTTTGAAGTTAGTGACGTGGCTTGAAATAACTTTTTTTTGCGCAAAAAAACAGATGGACTAAGTACCCTGTATTTGTTATACTATTTTTTATACTGCACTTGCATTTAATACTTTCACTGCAGTGTACTGTTGTTTTTGGTCGCATTTAGCTTTTTGTCTCAATACTCATTGTAGTGAATGTTTAGTGATGAGCGAGTAGTAAGATCCTTGGGTTCAGATGGCTCGAACTGAATACTTTGAACTGCATCAGTGTTTGGATCCGAGTGAGTTTCCCATTAACTTGCACTAGATTTGTAACAAGTACCGAGAACTGAAATGGTTTATTGAAGTATTGGGTTAGAGCTTTCTAAATCCAAATATTTCACTGCTCGCTCATGAATGGAATGTTCCAGCTGAATTACAGATTTCAGAGATTTACACGTAAACCCCGATGTATGTGCTCGGCATGGAGCACAGGCTAAATGTGAGCCAAACTTCACTGTAGTCTTTGGAAGGGCATTAGATCAGTGCCTTACACACACTCAGGAACGGTCAGATCCTACTCAAAACAGGACCTCACAGGCCACCGTACCTGGGTGACTCCCCGTGACCATTATGGGAGGCGATCGGAGTTGTGTTGGGCTGACTGTAGCATATAGAGAGCGCCATCCCTCTACAAGCAGATCAATTCTGCGGTCATTATTGAGCAGCATCAGAGGGGTAAAACGCCCACGATCAGTCCAAGCGCCAATCATTGGCATTACTGAAGGGTGTCAGCTATCATACATAGCTGACACTCACTATGTCATGGCTCAACTTGTGAGCAATAAAACCTTCAGTCCTCTGCTAAAAGCTCAAGATGAAGAAGAACTTCTCATTTCAGCTCTACAATGACCCTAAGTGACCTACAAATCAATGATGCCAGCGGAAGAAGATCAAAGTTATGAAATAGTCCAAACATGAGTCCAAATGACCATCTGTGGATGACCTGAAGAGGGCGCTATATACAGGGGAGGTCCTCACAATCAGATGTGGAGCTACTACCGTGTTTCCCCGAAAGTAAGACCCTGTCTTACATTTTTTTGGGGGCCAAAAGTGGCCCCCGGTCTTACTTTTGGGGGGGGCCTTACATTGGGTGCCCCAGCAGTGTGGCCTACAGGCCCCCTACTGCTGGGACACTGAGGGAGCGGGTCGCACATCACGTGCGCCCGCTCATTACATATGCACTGCATCCCCCTGTCAATCAGCGACAGGGGGAGCAGTGCATTATACTGTATATATGGGCCCCCTATTGCTGGCACACTACCCCCCTGTTCTGAGGCCCCCACCGCTGCTGCTGCTGCAGAGATCTTACCCTCCAGGGTCTTCTTGCAGCAGCCAGCGCGTCCGTCCTCTGTCCTCGGCTGTCTTCCGGATCATGTGACCCGTCGCAGCGCATGACGTCATCGCGACTGCGACCGGCCGGTCACATGATCCGGAAGACAGCCGAGGACAGAGGACGGACGCGCTGGCTGCTGCAAGAAGACCCTGGAGGGTAAGATCTCTGCAGCAGCAGCAGCGGTGGGGGCCTCAGAACAGGGGGTAGTGTGCCAGCAATAGAGGGCCCATATATACAGTATAATGCACTGCTCCCCCTGTCGCTGATTGACAGGGGGATGCAGTGCATATGTAATGAGCGGGCGCACGTGACGTGCGACCCGCTCCCGCTCCCCCCCCCCCCTCCGCTAGGGGCCTTACATTGGCCCCCCCGGTTGTAAGGCCTTATAATCGGGGGAGGCCTTACATTAGCAGGCCCCCCCTTTACCCCTAGGCGGCCTTACAATCGGGGGGCCTTACTATCGGGGAAACACGGTACCAGAAAGAGGGGGCAAAGATCATCAATTCTAGATCTGCCGTGTGATAGACTCCCACCCAAAATACTGAATTCAATAGGGCCTTTAACAAAATGTTAGTCTAAGGGTGGGAATTTATAAAACTGCTTTTTTTCAGTTTTTTTTTTTTTTTTTGTACCTGAAATTGTTTTTCGATGGATCTGTACAGATTAGGAATCACAATGGTGGAAAAAGTTCTGAAAGGATTCTTCTGGATAAGATTGTTTTACATGGCAAAAATGTTTTTTTTTTAAACGGGTGTGTAGACTTTTTATATCCACTCTATGTATACCATGAATGCACCTCTGGGTTATAATACAGGAGGTAACTCAGGATCAGTAATGTATGTACACAGTGACTCCACCAGCAGAATAGTGAGTGCATCTCCGGAGTATGATACAGGAGATAACTCAGGATCAGTAATGTATGTACAGTGACTCCACCAGCAGAATAGTGAGTGCAGCTCTGGAGTATAATACAGGAGGTAACTCAGGATCAGTAATGTAATGTATGTACACAGTGACTGCACCAGCAGAATAGTGAGTGCAGCCCTGGAGTATGATACAGGAGATAACTCAGGATCAGTAATGTATGTACAGTGACTGCACCAGCAGAATAGTGAGTGCAGCTCTGGAGTACAATACAGGAGGTAACTCAGGATCAGTAATGTATGTACAGTGACTGCACCAGCAGAATAGTGAGTGCAGCTTTGGAGTATAATACAGGAGGTAACTCAGGATCAGTAATGTATGTACACAGTGACTCCACCAACATATTAGTAAATGGAGCTCTGTAGTATAATAAAAGACACATATTCCTGGTAAAGAGCAGCAGGTTCCCTACATGGGGATAGATGTGAATCCACATAAAGGGGATCCTAAGCAGTCACCACTAGGAGGCGCTCACTGCATTAAGTTCACACATCATTTAGAATAATACATTCTGGTTTCCCGTACAAAGTTTATTTTACATGGCAAATATCACTCAAAAATACATCACGAGGTCCTTTCCCCAAAGCTACAGTCTTGTACATCTCCTCATGATGGACCTGTACCCCTCGCTCCGTGTGGCTATGATCAGCCTCTGCAATGTACAGTTTGCTGCTGGCGGTCAGGGCCCATGATAACCTCAGTGGTGGAAATCATGGCTTCTTCACATGGGCACAGTCATATTTTCCACGGACTATTTTAAGTTTGACCCCGGGGAGATCCTGTGTGCGGCCGCCCTCCACCAGGACGATGTTATGTTCCTGCAGATTGTGTCCCTCTCCTGGTATAAAGCAGATCACCTCCTTGCCGTTGCTGAGACGTACGCGGGCGCACTTGCGGTTGGCCGAGTTGGGCTTTTTAGGCTTGCGGATCATGGTCTTCAAAACAATGCCCTTAAGCTGAGGGTTTCCACCCAAAGGTCCAAGTTTAGGAGGTGGTTTCTTGGGACGACCGGCTCGGTGCATCTGATTCAATGTGGCCATGTTACAGGAGTCCACCAGCGAAGGGACGGCGGAACGGAAAAGTGAAGAACCTACATAAAAACAAAAAGGTTCACTTACACTACAATTCACTCCCTGTGGCTAGCATCTGCCCCAGTCTGACTGATTGACAGAGGCCTGACCACTACCGCGTCCTACAGTGAAGCAGCAGGATCGTGATCTGTGTTTTCTGCAATCATTCTCATGCTGACTAGTCAATAGTATGTAAATGTCTCATGCATATTCCCCTGCCCGCCCCTCTGTGCAGTGTCAGTGACTGGTACACACTGTCAGTATTCATTTGTTAGACAAAGGGAAAGTAAACTTGTAGCTGTGACACCCCCTTGCTTAGGCTGGCTTCACATTGGCGTTCCCCTCCGCAGCGTTCTGTAGAGGGGAACCGCTATGTGAGCGCAGGCACCGCAAGTCCCTATGTTTATCATGGGGACGCACGGTGCTGCGCTTGACTGTGCGCTCCCATTAATTTCGCTGTGTGATTTACACGCATGCGCATGCTTGTGTACAAATCACACACTCTCGTCCGCACCCTGAACGCGACATGTCACGTTCCTGGTGCAGACGACAATGTATGATTTGTACGCAAGAATGCACATGCGTACAAATCACACAGGGATCGTTACATACTGCTCTGGGTCATTTCTACGTCCTTGGTCTCCCACTGGGAGCGCTACATCGTTGTGTTTGATAGGGACAATGACCAACGATCTCAATGCTATGCTATGGAGTGACAATTCCCAACAACCTCGGTATAATTTTGGATCGCTGGTGCGTCGTTTTTCACATCACTGGTGAGATACCTGTTTGACATCTTACCAGCGATGTGAAAAACGACGCACCAGCGATCTCTGCACATCGTTATCGGGATCGCTGGTGCGTCATTATGCGTCATTATGTGTGACTGGGCCTTAACAGTATGCTGCTAAGTGAGGGGGCTTCACAGCTACAAATTTACTTTTCCCTTTGTCTAACAAATGTATACTAAAGGCCCTGTCACACACAATGACGCTCCAGCGATCCCGATAGCGATAACGATCTGCTGGGATTACTGGAGCGTCGTTACCTGGTCGCTGGGGAGCTGTCAAACAGGCAGATCTCCCCAGCGATCAGGGACCTGGGAGCCACCTCCCACATCGCTGAAGGCGATGTTACCAGCATCCTCCCTGCTTAGCGCAGCCTGAGAGCACGGAGGACGCTGGTAACTATGATAAACAGCGGGTATCCAGGCAGAGCGCACTGCCTAGATACCCAGTGTTTATCATAGTTACCAGTGTCCTCCCTGCTTACAGGCAGCGCTAAGCAGGGAGGACGCTGGTAAGTATGATAACCACTGGGTATCCAGGCAGCGCATGCTGCCTAGATACCCGGTGTTTATCATGGTTACCAGCCCTGTGAGGTCACTGATCACTGGTCTCTCGCTGTCACACGCAGCGATGCGTGCGGACCAGCGGGAAACCAATGATCAAAAAATGACCCGCAGTGATCAGCGACCTCACAGCAGGGGCCTGATCACTGCTAGATGTCACACATAGCGACATTGCAATGGAGATCTTTGTAACGTCACAATTACAACGATCTCGCTAACAATATCGTTATGTGTGACTTGGCATTTACAGTGTGCATTGATCACTGATGCCGCACAGAGGGGCAGGCAGGGGAATACACATGAGACATTTACATACTATTGACTAGTCAGCACGAGACTATAGAATTTCAAAAGCTTAGAGCAACATAATGAAGCCACGTATAGGAATAAGAATTATGTATCCTGAAAGGGATGCCAAAGCCATATTTCAAGCGAACCTGTCACCCCCTCCAGGCATCTAAAGATAACATAGCCACCTTCTGCAGCACTAAGGCTGCATTCTGACAAGGTGTCTATAGCATTTATGCTCCCTTGATTCACTGAAATAAAGACTTTTATAAGATCTGTTTCAAACCAGACCCAAGACCGGGAGGCGGGTTTTTCAAGTGTCTGTCTCCCTCCTCTGTGGTGTCAGTCATCCCTCTCTGCTCTCTGTGCACCGCCTCCAGGGCCACCTCCCTGCATTACAGAGCTTTGTCAGCTCTGCTACAACATAGAGCTGCTGTTATAGGAGACCCCACAGTAGTAAATCTAGCAGAAGGATCGTGAGCAGACAAAGCACTGCCTGCTACATAGCAGCCTTGAGCTAAGCTGTCAGCAGTGCAGCAGAGTTGAGTTTGTGCTTTAGATCAGGGGCTGAGGACGGAGCAATGCTGCTGGGTACAAGAAACTGAAAGTGAAAACTGCTCAGCTCAAGGGCTGCTATGTAGCAGGCAGTGCTTTGTCTGTTGTTCTGCTGCTAGATTTACTACTGTGGGGTCTCTTATAACAGCAGCTCTATGTTGTAGCAGAGCTGACAAAGCTCTGTAATGCAGGGAGATGGCCCTGGAGGCGGCACACAGAGAGCAGAGAGGGATGACTGACACCACAGAGGAGGGAGACAGACACTTGAAAACCCGCCTCCCGGTCTTGGATCTGGTTTGAAACAGATTTGATAAAAGTCTTTATTTCAGTGAATCAAGGGAGCATAAATGCTATAGACACCTTGTCAGAATGCAGCCTTAGTGCTGCAGAAGGTGGCTATGTTATCTTTAGATGCCTGGAGGGGGTGACAGGTTCGCTTTCAGGATACTGTTAGTAGGATACACAAGTTACCTGACAAAGTTCCTTTAAATTACGAATGAAGTGATCTATTGCTGAGACAGGGAAGATGCTATGGGTGACACAGTAAGTAGACCCTTGCCAGTCAATATGGCTGAGAGGAAGCCGATGGCAGATAGAAACTAAACTGAGTACAACCATGCACTAAAAATCAACCTACCCAATCTCCATGGCAAGGAGACGAGGCTCCGAATTCCTGCAAAGGACATGTTGGGTCAGAGAGACATCACCTGCAAGAGAGAAGACCTCACGTCAGTGAAAATAATCTCATACCATGTACAGGCGGCCCCCACATGTGCAAGATCCAGAACTCCTGTTACCCCCGACAATATAACAGTAAGAGTATGTCTCCTGCACAGTGCTGCTCCAGCCATTGCTCCGGTGGTCTTCACTGGTACCAGAGGAGATGACATCTTTTTCTTCAGTGGTCAGGTGACTGATCATCACATCCTGTCTTGGTGACACATTTCTTTTATACTGATCCCCTGCCAATAACTGCAGATACCAGAGAGCGCTAGGTCCAATCACTGCTCTATAACCATTTATATGCTGCTGTCAATCATCAAGAGCAACATCTAAAGTGCCCAAACTGTGTGAGGACATCATTCCAATGCCCAAAAGATCTTGGGTGCCTATGAGTTGCCATGGCAGCTGAAGGTCCACTTCACCGCCATCTTGGTACTCCTATGAAACCTCGGCTGCGGCTGGGCTTCACAGGAGATGAGTTATGTTCCCTGTATATTACACTACTCAACATGAAGTAAAAGTCATGGAATTGTGGAAATCATAGGATGGGCATAGCTGTAAATGACCAATAAATGGAAACAAAGCTTTTAAAACCTGTGGATTTATTCAGTCTGGAGTATGAGCAGTACGTGCCCAAATCCAGGCACTTAGTCAGTGTGATTATTACTGGCCATCTGAGGAAGGCTTTACAGCACTGAATGTAATTTTGGACAAAATCAGCAAGATCTGCCGCTGACAGCTGCTTTTGTTATTGCCAAACCATGACTTCCCAGATGTGCTCACTGGGAGATCATTCTGGAGAGGTTGCAGCCATGAGAGCAGGTTTAGGCCATGTAGGAGGTCCATCCTATTCAGTGATGACATCCACTCTTGTCTTGTATGTAACAGTAACTGGACATCTGTGGGAAACAGCATGAAGAGGCCTTCACCCAGGAAGGTGAAAAAGACCCGGGAGCAGCTTGCTGTGACCTGAACCTGCTCCCGAGACTGCAGAGTCTCCAGACTTGTCTCCACATTGGGGACATCATTGTGTGGTAATTACACAGGAACTGTCAGCAGCGGATCTTGATGATCTTCATAACAAAGATCACTCACCGCAACAGAACATTCCTCAGACGACCATTAATGACCTCACTGTTAGGCTGGGATTGCTGCTCCATACTGGGAAAGTAAATAAATCAAGACATTTTGTTTCCATTTTCTCCTATTTGCAGATCAGTAACCCGTCTCCATCCTGTGATCCCCATCATTCCCCGCCTCCATCAATGTCACAAACTGTTCAACAGCACATGATCGCACGAGGAAGACGACTCAGGGCTCTCTAACAAAGGTTTAAATAAGATTTAAAATATATCATGAAAAAAAACATTTGGATCTGGCATTGCTCCTGAATTAAAAAAGAAATCATCCCATTTGTTATCTACAATCCGGTCTCCAGGTCACATTACTGCCCCAGAAAAGCTGCAAAAAGCAGTCCCCAAAAGGCAGAATTGCATTTTTTCACACTTTCACAGCACTTAAGACTTTTCCCCCATTTTACCGCATTATATGTTAATGTGCACAGAGTCATACAAAACTGCAACCCTGACTGCAAAATCAACACAAGAACCCCAGCAGCCGCAGTCACAGCCGCACTCACTACTCACCCATCAATCACTCACTCCTTCATCAATCACTCACTCCTCCTTCACTCACTCCTTCATCAATCACTCACTCCTCCTTCACTCACTCCTGCATCAATCACTCCTTCACTCACTCCTCCATCAATCACTCACTCCTTCGCTCACTCACTCATCACTCACTCCTCCATCAATCACTCCTCCCTCATCACTCCTCCATCAATCACTCACTTCTTCACTCATCACTCAATCACTCCTCCATCAATCACTCACTCCTTCACTCCTCCCTCATAAATCACTCACTCCTTCATAAATCACTCACTCCTCCATCAATCACTCCTTCATCAATCACTCACTCCTCCTTCACTCACTCCTGCATCAATCACTTACTCCTCCATCAATCACTTACTCCTCCATCAGTCACTCCTTCACTCACTCCTCCATCAATCACTTACTCCTCCATCAATCACTCCTTCACTCACTCCTCCATCAATCACTCACTCCTTCGCTCACTCACTCATCACTCACTCCTCCATCAATCACTCCTCCATCAATCACTCCTCCCTCATCACTCCTCCATCAATCACTCACTTCTTCACTCATCACTCAATCACTCCTCCATCAATCACTCACTTCTTCACTCATCACTCAATCACTCCTCCATCAATCACTCACTCCTTCACTCCTCCCTCATAAATCACTCACTGCTTCATAAATCACTCACTCCTCCTTCACTCACTCCTGCATTAATCACTCACTCCTCCATCAATCACTCCTTCATCAATCACTCACTCCTCCTTCACTCACTCCTGCATCAATCACTTACTCCTCCATCAGTCACTCCTTCACTCACTCCTCCATCAATCACTTACTCCTCCATCAATCACTCCTTCACTCACTCCTCCATCAATCACTCACTCCTTCGCTCACTCACTCATCACTCACTCCTCCATCAATCACTCCTCCATCAATCACTCCTCCCTCATCACTCCTCCATCAATCACTCACTTCTTCACTCATCACTCAATCACTCCTCCATCAATCACTCACTCCTTCACTCCTCCCTCATAAATTACTCACTCCTTCACTCATCACTCACTCCTTCACTCAATCCTCATTCTCTTACTCACCCATCAATCACTCACTCTCACTCACTCTATCCTCATTCATTATTCATTCATTCATTCACTCATCACTTACTCCTCACTCACCTTGAGCAGCAGAGCACACTGCAGTGTGTGCAGTCACTTCCGGGTCACACGGGACCACTATAACCCCGCCCCGAGGTCTGATTGGACAATCCTAGTGACAGCGAAGTTATCATTGGTTTATTCTCCTGACTAGAAGTCATGATTGGCTATCTTTACCTACAGTATGATTGGTCAACCGTGGAACTGAGACGCCTCCGGAGTTCCCATTGGGCATTTTGATCCCTTCCTGCCCTCTGATTGGATGACTCCATGTGCAGCACAGAAAGATGGCGGCCCGCATACTGCTCCGGTTATGTGTCCGGTCTGCACGCCGGGGTCTGTCAGGGACGCGGGCTCTGAGCACCGGAGAGTCCGGGCCTCCCAGCCGGCTGTACGAGTATGTGCGGGAAGGGTACTGCAGCCGCCCTCAGCTGGATATGGAGGCCCTGAGCCGGGACATAGACGCTGCGGAGCGGGAACTGTCGGAGAGGAGACCGGGGAGACCGGCGGAGGGAGAGCTGCGGGCTCTGGTGAGAGAACGGCGGCCTGACCCGGACACTAGAGGGCGCACAGCTCCGCCACTGGCGACAACTGTCACCTGCAGTACTGCAGTGTGACCGGCAGAGACCGCTGCTGTGAGTGTAGTTAACGCCTCTTGCAGTACCTCAGTGTGACCAGCAGAGGCCGCTACTCTGCATGTAGTTAATCCCTTCCTGCAGTACTGCAGTGTGACCAGCAGAGGCTGCTACTCTGCATGTAGTTAATCCCTTCCTGCAGTACCGCAGTGTGACCAGCAGAGGCCGCTACTCTGCATGTAGTTAATCCCTTCCTGCAGTACTGCAGTGTGACCAGCAGAGGCTGCTACTCTGCATGTAGTTAATCCCTTCTTGCAGTACCGCTGCTGTGGTTTCACACTGCAGTTTTTTCCCTGATCAGGTTTGTGTGCCAAAACCAGGAGAGTCTCCAAAACTCAGAAGAGGTGACACTTTCAATTATAGTTTTTCTGTGCAAGTTCCTCTCCTGGGTTTGGCACACAAACCTGATCTAAGCTGATCAGGGAAAAAACTGCAGTGTGAAACCAGCCTTACACCTCCTGCAGTACCGTAGTGTGACCGGCAGAGGCCGCTGCTGTGCGTGGTTAGCACCTCCTGAAGCACCTCAGTGTGACCAGCAGAGGCTGCTACTCTGCATGTAGTTAATCCCTTCCTGCAGTACCACAATGTGACCAGCAGAGTCCGCTCTCACTGTCCTCACAGGTGGAGCTCTGGCAAGAGCTGCAGACATTAAGACAAGACATTCACAGCCTGGAGGAGGAGAAGTCACAAGTGGCCAACCAAGTCAAGGAAATGACGGTGAGTGTTAGGGGTAATCAGACATATGACAATGTATAGAGCAAAGGATTTATAGGAGTCAGCTCTCCAAATCCTCTGCCCTTCACAGTACCATGGAGTACCTACAGCCACCACTGGAGCATGAAGCACACAGATTTATACAGCCTCCACTAGAGGGAGCTCACTGCATACAGATTTATACAGTCACCACTAGAGGGAGCTCACTACATACAGATTCATACAGCCACTTACTAGGGGGAGCTCACTACATGCAGATTTATACAGCCACCACTAGGTGGAGCTCACTACATACAGATTTATACAGTCACTACTAGGGGGAGCTCACTACATACAGATTCATACAGTCACTACTAGGGGGAGCTCACTACATGCAGATTTATACAGCCACCACTAGGTGGAGCTCACTATATACAGATTTATACAGTCACTACTAGGGGGAGCTCACTACATGCAGATTTATACATCCACCTCTAGAGGGAGCTCACTACATACAGATTTATACAGTCACCACTAGAGGGAGCTCACTACATACAGATTTATACAGCCACCACTAGGGGGAGCTCACTACATGCAGATTTATACAGTCACTACTAGGGGGAGCTCACTACATACAGATTCATACAGCCACCACTAGAGGGAGCTCACTACATACAGATTTATACAGTCACTACTAGGGGGAGCTCACTACATGCAGATTTATACATCCACCTCTAGAGGGAGCTCACTACATACAGATTTATACAGCCACCACTAGGGGGAGCTCACTACATACAGATTCATACAGTCACTACTAGGGGGAGCTCACTACATGCAGATATATACAGCCACCACTAGGTGGAGCTCACTACATACAGATTTATACAGTCACTACTAGGGGGAGCTCACTACATGCAGATTTATACATCCACCTCTAGAGGGAGCTCACTACATACAGATTTATACAGTCACCACTAGAGGGAGCTCACTACATACAGATTTATACAGCCACCACTAGGGGGAGCTCACTACATGCAGATTTATACAGTCACTACTAGGGGGAGCTCACTGCATACAGATTTATACAGTCACCACTAGGGGGAGCTCACTGCATACAGATTTATACAGTCACCACTAGGTGGAACTCGCCTCATACAGAGTTATACAGTCACCACTAGAGGGAGTTCACTACATACAGATTTATACAGTCACCACTAGGGGGAGCTCACTACATGCAGATTTATACAGTCACCACTAGGGGGAGCTCACTACATACAGATTTATACAGTCACCACTAGGTGGAGCTCACTGCATATAGTTTTATAATATATGGGATAATCACTACATGTGTATGATGAGGGGCACTTTTGTGTGGAATTAGCTGCTTTGGTGGAATATATCTGTGTTTCTCTCCACAGTGGAGTCTCAGTAGTAATATAATGTGGTGTTGGTGGTTCAGTCAGTCGCTATAAACCTCTTAATCTCTGGCTTTATTAATATTCCCCTCTTTTCTCCTCAGCTGACACACGATCGTCAGGATCTGCCATCGGTAAGTATCTCCAGCATCCCCTGAAGGGGCGTGGCATCACAGAGGGGAGGCGGAGCTTGCTGTCTGGTCCATAGCAGACACAGCGGTGGGGAAGAGCTGCTGCTGCTGCAGCCGGAAGCCCAACAGCCAGACACAAGGGTGATCTACAGAGGGGGAGAGGAAAATGGCTGATCTCTGGGGACACACACAGACGTTGATGGCAGGATTAGCGAATTGCATATAAGACATGCTGGGACTTGTGGTTCTCCCATAGCTGTACTCGTATCTGACCACCTCATAATACCATTGTGATTTAGATCCCCAGATTCCAGACAATCAGAAACAGAGGGAAGGAGATCCGACAACAGCTGACCCCTCTCTACCGGCAGGAGAGCCATCTGGAGGAGTCATTCTACATTCGGGCCCTTAAGTTGCCAAATAGGACCCATCCGGGCACCGTGAGTAGCAAGAATAGTCTCTGGTGGGTGTGAACATGAAGAGACAAGTCCATCCCATAGTCTGTAACAGCATGTGGTGCTGCAGTACCTGACAGAGCCATGCACAGGAGTGGCGCTGTTCTGGAGAGTATGGAGGCATCGGCACAGATGTCTTCAGTATACAGGGGTGCATCCTCTTATTTTCTAGCTCATATCGTCTCGTTTCTTCTTCAGCCCGTCGGTGATGAAAGCAACGCGCGAGTGCTGGAGGTCGCCGGACAGAAACCGGGTGAGAATGAGACTGATAACAACACATAGCGGAGAGTGATGACCCCCGAGAGTCGGGTCAGCGCTCAGCACCCTGCAGTTATGATGATTACCTGATGTCACCACTAGGGGGAGCTCAGTGTATTAGGTTAACCCCTTAGTGATGGAGCTAATTTCCACCTTAATGTCCACACTGTTTTCTTTCCTAATTCTGACCCGTGTCCCTTTATGATGGTATAACTCTGGAACGCTTCAACGGATCCTAGCGATTCTGAGATTGTTTTTTTTCATGACATATTGGGCTTTGTGTTAGTAGTACCGTATATACTCGTGTATAAGCCGAGTTTTTCAGCCCAAAATTTGGGCTGAAAAGTCTCCCCCTCGGCTTATACACGAGTCAATACGGGGGGGGCTGTGTCCGGGGCTGTGTCCGGGGGCGGTGGAGGCTTCAGGAGGCGGGGGGGGGAGGCTGCTGTATGAGCGGCCCCGTCGCGTGGGGCCGCTCATTAAATATGCACTGCTTTCCCCTGTCTATCACCGGCAGGGGAAAGCAGTGCATAACTAATTAAATCCCCCCCCAAGTGCTGGCACCTGCCCCCCCTTGTAAGGGCCCCCCCCCCCCCCCGATGGTTATATTACCATTCCGGACTTCTGATCCGCGCCGCTCCTCGCTCCCCCTCGCTGCTCCGTCCGTCTTCTACATCTCGGATCTCCGGCCGTCGCAGGCATGTGACGTCATCGCGCGGCCGGGGATCCCGGATGTAGAAGACGGACGGAGCAGCGCGGAGGAGCGAGGAGCCGCGCGGATCAGAAGTCCGGAATGGTAAGAGAAGCGGGGGGGGGGGGGGCCCTTGCAAGGGGGGCGAGGGCCGCTGTGTACCCCCAGGGGCTGCTGGGGACCCCCAGGGGGCTGCTGGGTACCCCCTGGGGGCTGCTGGGGCACCTGCTGGGGACCCCCAGGGGGCTGTTGGTACCCCCAGGGGGCTGTTGGTACCCCCAGGGGGCTGTTGGTACCCCCAGGGGGCTGCTGGTACCCCCAGGGGGCTGCTGGGTACCCCCAGGGGGCTGCTATATGTACCCCTGGGGGCCTGCTGTATACCACTGGGGCTGCTGTATACTACCACTGGGGCTGCTGGGGCTCCTGTATACTACCACTGGGGCTGCTGGGGAATCTGTATACTACCACTGGGGCTCCTGTATACTACCACTGGGGCTGCTGGGGCTCCTGTATACTACCACTGGGGCTGCTGGGGCTCCTGTATACTACCACTGGGGCTGCTGGGGCTCCTGTATACTACCACTGGGGCTGCTGGGAATCTGTATACTACCACTGGGGCTGCTGGGGAATCTGTATACTACCACTGGGGCTCCTGTATACTACCACTGGGGCTGCTGGGGCTCCTGTATACTACCACTGGGGCTGCTGGGCTCCTGTATACTACCACTGGGGCTGCTGGGGCTCCTGTATACTACCACTGGGGCTGCTGGGGAATCTGTATACTACCACTGGGGCTGCTGTATACTACCACTGGGGAGGCCTGTATACCACACTGCTGGGGTCTGTATACCTGTGCTGGGGTCCACCCTCGGCTTATACACGAGTCAATAGGTTTTTCCAGATTTTTGGGGCAAAAGTAGGGGGGTCGGCTTATACACGGGTCGGCTTATACACGAGTATATACGGTAAATTTAGGGCAATAATTTTTGCATTTATTTGCGAAAAACTCAAAATTTTGGTGAATAATTTGAAAAAAGTTTGCAATTTTCAAATTTTGAATTTTTATTCTGCTAAACCGAGAGCTATGTGACACTAAATAGTTAATAAATAACATTTCCCACATGTCTACTTCACATCAGCACAATTTTGTAAAAAAAAATTTTTTGGTTAGGACGTTATAAGGGTTCAAAGTTCATCAGCAAATTCTCATTTTTCCAGCAAAATTTACGTACGGTAACCTTTTTTTTTAGTGACCACATCACTTTTGAAGTCCCTTTGAGGGGTGTACATGACAGAAAACACCCAAAAGTGACACCATTCCAAAAACTGCACCTCTCAAGCTACTCAAAACTACATTCAAGAAGATTATTAACCCTTCAGGTGCTTCACAGGAACTAAAGCAAAGTGGAAGGAAAAAATGGCCATTTTAATTTTTCCAACAAAAATGTTCTTTTAGCCTCAATTTTTTCATTTTCACATGGGCAACAAGATAAAATGGATCCTAAAATTTGTTGGGCAATTTCTCCTAAGTACACCGATACCTCATATGTGGTCATAAACCACTGTTTGGGCGCACGGCAGAGCTCAGAATGGAAGGAGCGACATTTGACTTTTGGAGCTACCGTATATACTCGTGTATAAGCCGACCCGTGTATAAGCCGACCCCCCTACTTTTGCCCCAAAAATCTGGAAAAACCTATTGACTCGTGTATAAGCCGAGGGTGGACCCCAGCACAGGTATACAGCCCTCAACAGTGTGGTATACAGCAGCCCCAGTGGTAGTATACAGCAGCCCCAGTGGTAGTATACATCAGTCCCAGAGGTAGTATACATCAGCCCCAGAGGTAGTATACATCAGCCCCAGAGGTAGTATACAGCAGCCCCAGAGGTAGTATACAGCAGCCCCAGAGGTAGTATACAGCAGCCCCAGAGGTAGTATACAGCAGCCCCAGAGGTAGTATACAGCAGCCCCAGAGGTATATACAGCCCCAGTGGTAGTATCCAGCAGCCCCAGAGGTATATACAGCCCCAGTGGTAGTATACAGCAGCCCCAGAGGTATATACAGCCCCAGTGGTAGTATACAGCAGCCCCAGAGGTATATACAGCCCCAGTGGTAGTATACAGCAGCCCCAGAGGTATATACAGCCCCAGTGTAGTATACAGCAGCCCCAGAGGTATATACAGCCCCAGTGGTAGTATACAGCAGCCCCACAGGTATATACAGCCCCAGTGGTAGTATACAGCAGCCCCACAGGTATATAGAGCCCCAGTGGTAGTATACAGCAGCCCCACAGGTATATACAGCAGCCCCACAGGTATATACAGCAGCCCCACAGGTATATACAGCAGCCCCACAGGTATATACAGCAGCCCCACAGGTATATACAGCAGCCCCACAGGTATATACAGCAGCCCCACAGGTATATACAGCCCCAGTGGTAGTATACAGCAGCCCCACAGGTATATACAGCCCCAGTGGTAGTGTACAACAGCCCCACGGGTATATACAGCCCCAGTGGTAGTGTACAACAGCCCCACGGGTATATACAGCCCCAGTGGTAGTGTACAGCAGCCCCACGGGTATATACAGCCCCAGTGGTAGTGTACAGCAGCCCCACGGGTATATACAGCCCCAGTGGTAGTGTACAGCAGCCCCACGGGTATATACAGCCCCAGTGGTAGTGTACAGCAGCCCCACGGGTAAATACAGCCCCAGTGGTAGTGTACAGCAGCCCCACGGGTAAATACAGCCCCAGTGGTAGTGTACAGCAGCCCCACGGGTAAATACAGCCCCAGTGGTAGTGTACAGCAGCCCCACGGGTAAATACAGCCCCAGTGGTAGTGTACAGCAGCCCCACGGGTAAATACAGCCCCAGTGGTAGTGTACAGCAGCCCCACGGGTAAATACAGCCCCAGTGGTAGTGTACAGCAGCCCCACGGGTAAATACAGCCCCAGTGGTAGTGTACAGCAGCCCCACGGGTAAATACAGCCCCAGTGGTAGTGTACAGCAGCCCCACGGGTAAATACAGCCCCAGTGGTAGTATACAGCAGCCCCACGGGTAAATACAGCCCCAGTGGTAGTATACAGCAGCCCCACGGGTAAATACAGCCCCAGTGGTAGTATACAGCAGCCCCACATATATATGCCCCAGAGGTATATACAGGCCCCCCCATCTATATACAGGCCCCCCGCCGCAATCCTGTAAAGGAATAGATTAGTATACTTATCCATCCGCTGCAGCTCTCCCGCCGCCATCGCGATCCAGCATCTTCCGACTTCCAGCGTCTCGCGTCTTCTTCCGGTTTCCTCCTCGGTCGCACAGGCAATGACGTCATTGCCTGCGACCATCGGAAGAAGACGCGAGACGCTGGAAGTCGGAAGATGCTGGATCGCGATGGCGGCGGGACAGCTGCAGCGGATGGATAAGTATACTAATCTATTCCTTTACAGGATTGCGACTGGGGGCCTGTATATAGATGGGGGCACTGTATACTGTATACAGTGACTCGCGTATAAGCCGAAGGGGGGACTTTTCAGCCCAATTTTTGGGCTGAAAAACTCGGCTTATACGCGAGTATATACGGTAATTTTACATTCAAAAATTAGACCCTCAAGGATTATATCTAGGCAATATAGTGAGCATTTGGAACCTACAGCTACTTCAGGGTTCCCAAAACCTATGTTTTGGATGCAAGCCCCCTGAAACGTTAATGTGACCCTAGCCTTAGGGCGTGTGCACAATGATCTGGAGACACCGTGTCCTGGACGTCTCCTCTCCTGCATATTTTTTTTTTTTTTTTTTTTTAATTATTTCTTTATTACATTATTAAAACAAAAAACGTGGGGCTTTGCCATGTTTTTGGGCCAGCTAGGTACAACTAGGCAGTTGGGGTCTGGAATCCTCAGCATAGGTAGGCCCAAGCTTTCTGCAGCCGCCCAAGAAAATGGTGCATTCATAGAAGCGCCATTTTCTGGGGCTGTATCCAGCTCTTTCCAGCTGCCGTGTAGCGGTGGCAGACTGGGTAATAAGGGGTTAATGCCAGCTTTTTGGCAGCTGGCACTAAGCCAGAGATTCATAGTGTCTGACCAATATTAGACAGGGCCATTAGGAATCTCTAGTAAATAGTAAAAAGAAGACACAACACAGAAAAAAATATTTTTATTAGAAAAAAAAAAAACACAAACACTTTTATTTAGACCCTATCTTTATTGGTCTGTAGTGTCTGACGTAGTCCAGTAGGAGGTCCCTCGATGATTTCCAGTCTTCCTTCCACGAGAATGGCAGTTCATGACCTCAGTAAGGTCATGGCAGGTCACCATCCTTGGTTTACAAAGGGTCAATTGTGATCCCATCATAATTGACCCCTGTGTGAACCAAGGATGGTGACCTGCCATGACCTTACTGAGGTGTTGAGCTGTCACTATACGCAAACGGAGCAGTCTCTGTTCTTTCTGTCTGCGCATGTTGGCAGACCGAAAGAAGAAGAGGCTGGAAGAAGCAGCGGGAGCCGCACCAAGGGCCACAGGGATGATGGTGAGTATTGGTTAACATAGAGCAGGGCGGGTATAAGCGGTGATGTCACTGCAGGAGGCGGGGAGGCCGGCCTCCTGCTCTGACATCACCACCTTTCCCCGCCCTGCTCTATGTTAACCATACAGCAGGGCGGTATCGGCGGTGACGTCTCCACAGGGGGCGGGGCTTGGTGGCCATTTTTAAAATAAACTCTGTTATACTGCAGACGAGGGAGATAATGATTGGCAGCGGTGGGCAGATTAAACATGCAGGGAGTGTGAATCTGCCCTTCGGCTCCAGCCTCTAGCCACCTCCTTTCTGGCTGCAGGATGTAATTTTTCTAAGTGTATTTACTCGGGGTACAGGGGTCTCAAGTGCTGGGGGACCCCTTGCCTGGATGCAGCAGACGTGCTGCATCCAGTGCTGTAATTAGATCACCATGCCTGGTTTGGTGACAGGTCCTCTTTAAATATATTGTACATATAATATTAAAGTATGTTTGTGTGTATAATATATTATACACACAGGGGCTGAACTACCGTGGTGCAGCTGGTGGTAGTGCACCAGGGCCCCGAGCTCTTCAAGCCTGCAGGGGGGCCCCCAGCCATATATATAATATATATATATATATATATAACATTCTTTCCTTCTCACTCACTAACCCTCGGCCAACACAGCCCAAGCCTACCTATCACACATCCAGAAATCTACAGGCCATTAACCCTCAAGCACTCACAGACTCCCTCATCTCATCTCTGTCCCCAATCTCTTCAATCTCTTCTCCAGATCAGGCAGTAAATCACTACAATGACTCTCTCAGAAGCTCCCTGGACCAAGTAGCGCCCCTCACCCGCAGAACCTCCAAACAGAGAACAAAACAGCCCTGGCTCACATCACAAACCCGATTCCTCCAGCGATGCTCCAGGAGTGCTGAACGCCTATGGAGGAAAACTCTCTCACCAGGAGACTTCATCCACTATAAATTCATGCTCAAAACCTACAACTCTGCCCTTCACCTTGCCAAACAGACCTACTTCACCACCCTGGTCTCCTCACTATCCAACAATCCAAAAAAACTCTTTGACACCTTTCACTCTCTCCTCAGTCCGAAAGTGCAGGCCCCCATCACCGACCTCTGTGCTGATGACCTGGCTTCCTACTTCATGGATAAAATAGACAACATCCGCCAGGAAATCAGCTCTCAGCCTCCAAGCACTGCCACCCCCATTCTTCCTCACATCCCCTCCGGTTCACTTTCCACATTTGACCCAGTCACAGAAGAAGAAGTCTCCAGGCTCCTATCTTCCTCTCGGCCCACCACATGCACTACCGACCCCATTCCCTCACACCTGCTCCAGTCCCTCTCTCCAGTCGTCACCACTCATCTAACCAAAATCTTCAATCTCTCCCTCTCTTCTGGCATTTTCCCCTCCTCCTTCAAACACTCGATCATTACTCCATTATTAAAGAAAACCACTCTCGACCCAACCTGCACAAATAACTACAGACCAGTCTCCAATCTCCCCTTCATCTCTAAACTCTTGGAGCGCCTGGTCTATTCCCGCCTCACCCGTTACCTCTCCACTCACTCTCTTCTAGATCCATTACAGTCTGGTTTCCGCCCCCTTCACTCCACAGAAACTGCCCTCATCAAAGTGACCAATGACCTTCTGACAGCAAAACGTAATGGTGACCACTCTCTGCTTATTCTCCTTGATCTCTCTGCAGCTTTTGACACTGTCGACCATCAGCTCCTACTCTCTATGCTGCACTCCATTGGCATAAAGGACACTGCTCTCTCCTGGCTCTCCTCCTATCTTTCTGACCGCTCTTTCAGTGTATCTTTTGCTGGCTCCACTTCCCCCCCTCTTCCCCTCACTATTGGGGTCCCCCAGGGTTCAGTCCTTGGCCCTCTCCTCTTCTCTCTCTACACGGCCCCGATTGGACAGACCATCAGCAGATTTGGCTTCCAGTACCATCTTTATGCTGATGACACTCAACTATACACTTCAGCCCCTGACCTTACCCCTGCGGTAGTAAAGAACACCAATGACTGTCTAGCTGCAGTTTCCAACATCATGTCCACTCTCTATTTGAAACTAAACCTTTCCAAAACTGAACTTCTTCTGCTCCCCCCATCCACTAACCTCCCTAAATCGGACATCTCTCTCTCAGTGTGCGGCACCACGATAACGCCTAGACAGCAAGCTCGCTGTCTGGGTGTTATATTTGACACCGATCTCTCCTTCTCCTCCCACACGCAATCTCTCGTCCGCTCCTGTCGCTTACACCTGAAGAATATCTCTAGAGTCCGCCCCTTTCTCACCCTGGAAACAACAAAAACCCTCACCGTGGCCCTAATCCATTCCCGCCTTGACTATTGCAACTCTCTATTAAGCGGCCTCCCCCTCACCAGACTTTCTCCTCTCCAGTCCATCCTTAATGCAGCAGCCAGGATCACCCATCTGGCCAATCGTTACTCAGATGCCTCTGCTCTGTGCCAGTCATTGCACTGGCTGCCCGTATACTACAGGATCAAATTCAAATTGCTTGTTCTCACCCACAAAGCTCTTCACAGTGCAGCTCCCCCCTACCTCTCCTCCCTCATCTCTGTCTATCACCCCACCCGCTCTCTACGTTCCTCAAATGACCTTCAACTAACATCTGCACTAATCCGATCCTCACACTCCCGGCTCCAAGACTTTTCCAGAGCTGCACCAAACCTCTGGAATGCTTTACCCAAAGAAATCAGGACTATCCACAACTTGCATGGCTTCAGACAATCCCTAAAGACGCATCTTTTTAAGGCGGCCTATCATACTCCCTAACATGTCCATTGTACTGTAGACAGTGAATGGGCTATCCTCTGGACATTATTCTTCTACAAACTCCACCAAACCATAAAGGTCTACACAGACTGATGACCATTCATGTAAGCTTAGCCCTATACCCCATTTCCTCAAGATGCCTGGACCACCAGTGCAATAAGCCCCGGCACCTTGTACAACCCCTATCCCGTTGTAGATTGTAAGCTCTTTTGAGCAGGGTCACCTTCATTTCTTGCTTTATTTCTTGTATTTTTTTTCCACATTGATTCTATGCCTATTGTTTTTGTATCCAATGATTGTACTTTATTTGTTCTCTATTGTAATTACTTACTGTATATTTTCTGTACGCTAACCCTACATTGTAAAGCGCTGCGGAATATGTTGGCGCTATATAAATAAAGCTTTATTATTATTATTATTATTATTATATATATATATATATATATATATATATATATATATATATATATATATATATATATATATATATATATACACAAAAATATGTTAGAAAATAAAATATTGATCGTATTTGTTTTTATTAAGTTCTACCCTCTTTTCCTATTTTCAAATAGAAATTAATAATGCACATTGCTAATAATATTTGGCATTTCCACATTAGTAATTTTTTTTCTATGTGATACAGATCTGGGGTCGGGAGGAGGTTGTATATTGATTTCTTGCTTTTTCTTCTTGTTGCAGAGTTTGATTTCACGGTTCGGGGTCACCTGGAGATCGGGGAGGATCTGGACATCATCAGACAGAGGTGCGCCGTCCTCGCAGCCGTCCTGCTCTTGTGACTATCGGTCTGTAATCTGACATAATGGGCTTTGCCTGGAGACACTTTCCAGCCTTTGCTCCTGCCGGTGTGTGGTGTGACGCCATCATTTACACATCGGGACCTGATGGCGGCTTTATGTCAGCTGGAGCCCGTGTCCAGGACAATTACAGATAATGATCACTGCGCCCTCTGGGTACAGCTTTGTGGTGTCAGGGACACATTGTGCTGTGTAGATGGAAAGTGCTGTGTCCAGGGCACACGTAATGGCGGCTCTGACGTGTGTCCTGTCCTTTCAGGCGTCTCTCACACATCTCTGGGAACCGCTGTTATTACCTGCGGGGGGCCGGATCCATGTTACAGCACGCGCTGGTGAACTTTACCATCACCAAACTCGTGAAGAAGGTACTTCTTTTTCTTTTTTTTTTTTATGACTAAGCCAGCCCCCTTCTGTGTCTGTTCATTGGTGGGGGCCCGACTGCTGGGACCCATACAGATCATCAGTATAGGACACATTGATGGCCACTCCATTCGTTCTCTATGGGGCCGCCGGAAAACCTGAGCACAGCGCTCGGTTGCCCCATAAAGAATGAATGGAGCGGCGGTTGTACGTGCTAATGGGGCTAAGTGTCCCATCCTTCCCAGCAGTCGGACCCTACTGATCTATTATTGCTTATCCGGTGGATAGGTGATAACTTGCTCCTCTAATGCTGCCGGCTGTACAGGGAGCTACTCCTGGACCGTTCTCAGTGCTGCTGCCCCGTCATTCCCACCTCCTTCATTGTTTTCTCCTCTTTCCCTCTGTCTTGCAGGGATTCATCCCCCTCTCTGTGCCGGACATGCTGAGAGGAGCCATATTTGTGAGTCTAATTCATATTCATTTTGCGTCTCTTTGGGTGTGTGGGGCTGAATTTCTGAAATCGGCTCCCTACGGCCGTACTGGCTTATATCTGGCAAAGTCCTGAAAGTGGGGGAAGAACAGGGATTTGTATATTCCTATTAGCTTCCGATCAGATGTCCATCTAAATCCAGACAATTTGCCCCTGATAGAACCGGCCCTTTATGGAGGCATTTATAACTAGCAGTTTCCTTTATACTGGTCATGGATTTCGGCTACTGATCAGCTGAGGGGAGCCATGACTGTGTCCTTTTGCGTTTTATTGCCTGACCTCTACACTTGCCCCTGTCCCAGGAAGGTTGCGGCATGCAGCCGACCGCCCACAGCTCGCAGGTCTACAGCCTGGACCCATCCACACAACCCGACCTGCATCTAGCTGGGACCTCTGAGGTCGGAATCGCAGGTAGTTACACGTCCAGGCCTCGTTTTACAGAATAGTCACATGCATCCCTGGGCCTTGCCGGTGGGTCATGGGTAATTCTGCTCTTGTAACATTTCACTCTTGGTCTCTTTTTCTTTCATTTTTAGGTTATTTTATGGATCATGCAGTAGAGTTGTCAGATCTGCCCATCCGGTGAGTTTTCTTTTTGGGATCTAAAGGTTCTCCGACGCCGCTGCGGCATTGTTTGTGCACACGTCCTGGCAGGTATGTACAAATCGGCAGTCCAGATAAGGATAGGTGTATGTGAGCTGCTGATTGTACAGGTATGTGCCAAAACAATGCCATGAGCGCCGACCACTGCCCAATGCAGAAGTTGGTAGTTTGTAAACATGTGCACAACCCCCCCCCTGACCATACTCCACACCCGTCTGTGATGTCTGCCCCCTCTCTTTCTTCGGCAGGACCGTTTGCTGCAGCACATGTTACCGAGCAGAGACCGACACCGGCCGGGAAACCTGGGGTCTATACCGAGTTCACCATTTCACCAAGGTGGCTGTCTTTCCTTAGGGTGTTTTAGGGCACAATCCTTGTTCTCCGGAGCAGCGCTCACCGGTTTTGTGTCTGTTTGCAGGTGGAGATGTTTGGAGTCACCGCTGATGAGACGGGTAACGAGAGTCAGGAGTTACTGGAGGAGTTCCTGGACCTGCAGAAAGAGATGTTCTCCGATCTGGGGTTACACTTTCAGTAAGAAAAACCTACACAGGGTCAGTGGCTTTAGGCAGCAATGGAGGATTATAATGGGACATATTTGTTGGATTTCCATGGAGGTTTTCATAAGTGATGACATCCATGTTTTCTGGATATCCTTAATATTACACAGGATATAATTGATGCTTTCAACCCCTGTGCAATGCTAAGGAAATCTGAAAACCTGCACTGTCGGTGGCCCTTGAGGCCTGGAGTTGAGGACCTCTGCTCGATGGAGCCCATGAATGGAAGGTGTGAACAAGGCCAGAGCCTGCACCACATTGGGTAACCAGAGATCAAAATAAGTTAATATTTCTATGAAGCTACCCAGGTCTGAAAGTGGCGGAGCATGACGGAGCTCAACTCTGGTTGTCCGGTCATGCTTCTGTATCCTGACCATGTGTCTTTAATACCCAAACTTTATTTATTGGGTGCCACCATGGACCTATTGCACACTATATGTCAGTATTCTCTGTACTTTAGCATTTTAGACATCTGCAGTATTTTTAACATTGTAGACGAGAATCGGACACACGTCACACTTTTTTCTTATGGTTCTAGTGTTTTAGAAATGCCAAGTGAGGAACTTGGGCTCCCCGCTTACAGGAAATGTGACATCGAGGCCTGGATGCCGGGACGAGGGAATTACGGAGAGGTGCGTACTCCATAATATTACTGACTCGTGCAGGGTCCTGTCTGTACCACCACAGCGGTCAGCAGAGGGCGCTATGTGGGGGTCATTACTTTTACACGTTTACCTCCTTGTAAAGCTTATAATAAAATTATTATTTTCCTTTCCCCAAGATTTCCAGTGCATCAAACTGCACCGACTTCCAGAGTCGGAGGCTGAACATCATGTACCGGAGACCCGATGGAGTGCTGCGGCACGCCCACACGGTGAGAATACTAAACCCGACCACGGGAGTCGTCATTGCTCAGAACCAGCCGTCAGTGCTGTGGGCTAATGTCATCTGAACTTGGAATGCATTTACCCCATGGCTTATATCAATGATCTATATTCTTCTGATGGTTCATCAATCTGTATCAGTGGTCTGACACCCCCACCAGTCAGCAGGTCCCACAGCTGCCACGTGTACACAGTAAATGTCCTATAGACTTCTATAGGGCTGTGGATCACTGTGCTCTGATGACACAGCCAGAATATTATGATTTCAGTAATCATTATTTCCCATCTTTTCTGCTTTTTGTAATGCCCAGCCCAATAATGCTGCAGCTATGGCGCCGGACTATCTCATCTGTGCCCTAGCTCTGTGGTGCCAGTACTGAATCTGTATGTTGTAACATTGCAGATTAACGGCACGGCTTGTGCGGTCCCCCGGCTCATCATCGCCATTCTGGAATCCAACCAGTTAAAGGTGAGTCTTGAAGGGTTTTAATAACTGTTCACATATTATATGTGACTCCCCCACCACCACCTTAAACTTCCCTGCTTCTGCCATGAACACCTCACTACCAGTCGCTCTTTAGTAGGGATTGTACATTATAAGAAATCATGGCTGCCTCCTTCTAATCACAAGATTGCGTCTGAATTTGCAGTTTTGTTTTATTGACATTAATGGGGCTGAACTGTAATGTCAGATGTAACCTGTAGGTAGGAGTGGTGCTGTTTTTGAAAGGAAGCAGACCTGTTCTTCTAATCCTGGACTTGTCCCATTTGCTGTACGTCTGATTGGGTAAAGATGGCTTTAGTTGTCAGCAGAACGCCATACTTCTGTTATCTCTGCTCCTGCTGGAGGGAGAGGTTGGACCCTAATCATTTAGACATGTATATTGCATGCACGCTGCAACATAGGCCTTGGCGTGCCCCTGCGGCGCCGGTGCCTCCTCTGGCGCGTGCCCCTGCGGCGCCGGTGCCTCCTCTGGCGCGTGCCCCTGCGGCGCCGGTGCCTCCTCTGGCGCGTGCCCCTGCGGCGCCGGTGCCTCCTCTGGCGCGTGCCCCTGCGGCGCCGGTGCCTCCTCTGGCGCGTGCCCCTGCGGCGCCGGTGCCTCCTCTGGCGCGTGCCCCTGCGGCGCCGGTGCCTCCTCTGGCGCGTGCCCCTGCGGCGCCGGTGCCTCCTCTGGCGCGTGCCCCTGCGGCGCCGGTGCCTCCTCTGGCGCGTGCCCCTGCGGCGCCGGTGCCTCCTCTGGCGCGTGCCCCTGCGGCGCCGGTGCCTCCTCTGGCGCGTGCCCCTGCGGCGCCGGTGCCTCCTCTGGCGCGTGCCCCTGCGGCGCCGGTGCCTCCTCTGGCGCGTGCCCCTGCGGCGCCGGTGCCTCCTCTGGCGCGTGCCCCTGCGGCGCCGGCGCCTCCTCTGGCGCGTGCCCCTGCGGCGCCGGCGCCTCCTTTGGCGCGTGCCCCTGCGGCGCCGCTGCTCTTACACACTGATGTTGTGTTTTTCTTCAGGATGGTCGGGTTCGTATCCCTGAGGTCCTACAGCCATTCATGGGCACTGATGTCATAGACAAACCATCATACACTCCACAGAAATACATAGGACCAAACCAGAGGAAGAAGCCAAACAAGGTGTGACCTTGTGTCCGGGGCAGAGAGAGTGGAGCCAGAAGGAAGAACACACTGAGAACCGTCACTCGTTAGATGTCATTATAGTCCATGTTTTTATTTGTTTTGTATCCATTAGAGAGGAGCAAAACCATTTGCAAAACAATGGACCAGCAACCATATTGCTAATACGTGGCCACCGGACCAGACCTCTGTCAATCTCTTTGTACCTGCCGGCATCCTCGGCGCCTCTTTATTTAGCAGGTGCACTGTAATGTTATAATTTTGTCTTAAGGCACACACGACTTGTCACCTGGCCGGACAGCCAGAAGAGGCTTTCCAGACAGTCCACGTGGACCAGATCCTCTCCTACTATCAGCATGATCATTGCATCTCGCCATTCATTTTGCTCAACTCTTGTGCCTACGATAGAGACAATGAAAACATGTGGAAGGCTGCAGCTTTTGTTACATAGTGGTGACTTTCAGCTGCCACTAGGGGGAACCCTATCCATATAATTTTATACAACTCTTATTGTATTACTGTATGCCTGCAGTTGGCTCCCCCTAGTGGTGGCTGCATACACATAAAATTTTAACTTATATGTAATTAAAGAGAATAGACTCCTGTACCCTGATATGGGGTGGTGGATATTACCTTTAATAAAGGTGCCGTACAGCAGGGTACAGTCCATTCTGAGTTCTCATATTTGCCTCTAATTATAATGATGACCTATTTTTCTGAATTCCTGGAAATTTTTGAATTGACAATTGGGTGTTATCTCCATGCTTATCTATAGTCCGATGAGCAGGTCAGGGCAATGTAACACCCTGTTGTCAACGCATATCTGCATTACTAGGTGTCTCCATCTGTTCCTACTAGTGGCCGTCTGGTTGTCATCTTTCCATTGTCGCTCACCATAACATAACGCTGCCCTTTCACTAAAGAACTGGGACCTCTGGCCGTGTCCTCTGGTTTTATGGTGGTCTGTTGTCTACTTGAAGTAGGAGTGGTGGTCATAATTATATATTCAGGAGATCTCCCGTTGGACCACCCTTCCTGTACCTACATAAAGCCATTGCTGAACAATTTGTGACTCTTCATCTATTAAAGTACAGCTCCCATCATGTCCTGGCTGTCATAGATTTCGCTGGCTTGAGGGAACTTTAAAAGTCAGTCTTGGACTTGAAAATGAAGCTGAAAGCACTGTGTGCAAAATCTCCAGTGTAGGCAGGGATGCAGTGTCAAACATGAGCATCCTGGGAGAAACTTATCACAAGCAGGAGGCGGAGCAGACAGGCTGACGCTCCATCATATAGGTTACACTCAGACTTGGATCAGGCCTCACATTGAGTAGGGATAATAATCTGCGCATTTTATCAGCTGTACACATTTGGAAAGTGTAATAACAGCTCCATGTTCAGGCCTGGACCTGTGCAGTGAGTTACGCCTGTGAGATGTTATACTTATTTACATTTCCTTGCAGCACAAGAAGAACAAATAACAATTATGAAAGATCACAAAATGCAAACTAGGTTCTGGAAAGAGAAAAAGTGTCTCCAAATGCTGACATTGGGCTCCATTGCTGCATGTGCCCTGGCCCCTGGCTGTCGTAACCGGCTCTCTGTTCAGTATTGAATGGTCATGTCTGGTCCTTGTGGGGAACATAAGTGCAGGGACAGTAAGCAGCCAGCAGCCATGAATGAGGCAAAATGTCATTTTGCTGGCCGTTGTGCAGGTTTGTTCCTTAGGTTTGTGTCACATTATGCAGGGAGACGGCACACTGGCTCCAGGCTTGTTTCCATCCCCATCCAGGTGGCAGGCAGGAGCCCCTGCAGGCAGCAGTCTACAAACAAAGGCCAAGACAATAGAGAGGAGGACACCTGCCGGGGATCTGCCGGGAACAATAGGAAGAGGCGGATGGAACAGCCAGTATTTATACAATTACTGCAGCTCTGACACAAACACCAGACATTAATTCCCTCTGTATTATTCCTTGTGTTCCTCCATTGGCGCAGTGCACACTGGGCAGAGTAACGTGATGGCAATCTTATGTAACCTGTCCCTTTAATGAGCATCAACACAGAAGGGAAATCCTGCAGATTTTTTTATCTGGATTCTTGGATAGAAAACCCATAGCAAAAACAAGCTGCAAGGTGCAAGAGATCTGAGCAAATCTCATCTACTAATGCATCTCAATGAATTAAATTAACTTTATGATGATAGTCTGTTTCAGTAATTCAATACATAAAGTGAAACACATATATAGAGTCATGACACGCAGAATGATCGATTTCAAGTATTTATGTTAATGTTGATGATTATGGTTTACAGCCAATGAAAACACAAAGGGCATTATCTCAGAAAATTAGGATGAAGGGTTAAAACCACGCTGCCGTATTCCACAAGAAATAAAATGGTGAATGTAATATTGATTTATTAGTGAACGCGTTTCAGGGCTTACTAGAAACGCCCTGAAACATGGTGATATATTGAATTTTGATGATATTGTAATACATTGATATGCACTAGTGTATGCAGTGGAAAATGCTGAAATTGTGCAATTTTCAAATTTCCCACTAAACCTAACACGACTCATATTACCTGTTCTGTGCAGAAGTTTTCAGTATCAGCAAAGACATAAGAGCAGTGACTGATAACACCTCTATATACAGTAGAAACCAAACGATACACCATTCACAATAGGTGATATCACAGCTCACCTCCCTCCTCCTGTACAATGACTGATAACACCTCTATATACAGTAGATAACACAGGATCCATCATTCACAATAGGTGATGTCACAGCTCACCTCCTCCTGTACAATGACTGATAACACCTCTATATACAGTAGATAACACAGGATCCACCATTCACAATAGGTGATATCACAGCTCACCTCCTCCTGTACAATGACTGATAAACACCTCTATATACAGTAGTTAACACAGGATCCACCATTCACAATAGGTGATGTCAAAGCTCACCTCCTCCTGTACAATGACTGATAACACCTCTATATACAGTAGATAACACAGGATCCACCATTCACAATAGGGGATATCACAGCTCACCTCCTGTACAATGACTGATAACAGCTCTATATACAGTAGATAACACAGGATCCGCCATTCACAATAGGTGATATCACAGCTCACCTCCTCCTCCTGTACAATGACTGATAACACCTCTATATACAGTAGATAACACAGGATCCACCATTCACAATAGATGATATCACAGCTCACCTCCTCCTCCTGTACAATGACTGATAACACCTCTATATACAGTAGATAACACAGGATCCACCGTTCACAATAGGTGATATCACAGCTCACCTCCTCCTGTACAATGACTGAAAACACCTCTATATACAGTAGATAACACAGGATCCACCATTCACAATAGGTGATATCACAGCTCACCTCCTCCTCCTGTACAATGACTGATAACAGCTCTATATACAGTAGATAACACAGGATCCTCCATTCTCAATAGGTGATGTCACAGCTCACCTCCTCCTCCTGTACAATGACTGATAACACCTCTATATACAGTAAATAACACAGGATCCACCGTTCACAATAGGTGATATCACAGCTCACCTCCTCCTCCTGTACAATGACTGATAACACCTCTATATACAGTAGATAACACAGGATCCACCATTCACAATAGGTGATGTCACAGCTCACCTCCTCCTCCTGTACAATGACTGATAACACTTCTATATACAGTAGATAACACAGGATCCACCATTCACAATAGATGATATCACAGCTCACCTCCTCCTCCTGTACAATGACTGATAACACCTCTATATACAGTAAATAACACAGGATCCACCATTCACAATAGGTGATATCACAGCTCACCTCCTATTTTTGATTAGTAACCAAGGTAAAGCTTACAGCTGGGGGCAGGTATTATGAGGAAAGTCCATGGCTATTTGGACCTTTTCAGCCTAAAAATATCAGCCTGCAGCTGCCCTAGAAGTGGTACATCCATTAATGAGGCAATATTGGCACTTTACCCAGCTCTTCCTGATTGTCCTGGTGTGTTGTCAATCAGGGTCATAGATTAATGGGGTTCATATCAGTTGACATCAAACACTGGTGTTAGTAATGGAGAGGGGTCTGTCAGACAACACTTATTAACCCGACAAGTATAGAGTTAAAAAAGACGGGGAAAAAAGTGTTTTTGAATAAAGACTCCCCCATATGCCCTTGATCACCAATTTATTACTTCAAAATAAATCCTGGAAGTTCAGATGTAATCCAAAGAGTAATGTCCCACAAAGCCTGTCGATTCCTATGGAGCTTCATTCTGAGAACTTTCTTAGAACAAGGCTCCAGAGGTCACTGCTGGTCAGCGGCAGGCATGAGCGTGATAAATTCAGTACATACCGCTGACCAGCAGTGATCTCTGGAGCCTTGTTCTAAGAAAGTTCTCAGAATGAAGCTCCTTAGGAATCGATGGGTACCTGAGAGAGTTCTCACAATGAAGCTCCATAGGAATCGATGGGCGTCTGAGACAGTTCTCACAATGAAGCTCCATAGGAATCGATGGGTACCTGAGACAGTTCTCTGAACGAGGCTCCATAGGAATCGATGGGTACCTGAGACAGTTCTCACAATGAAGCTCCTTAGGAATCGATGGGTTTTCTGAGACAGTTCTCACAATGAAGCTCCTTAGGAATTGATGGGTGTCTGAGACAGTTCTCAGAATGAAGTTCCAGAGGAATTGATGGGTACCTGAGACAGTTCTCAGAACGAAGCTCCATAGGAATCGATGGGTACCTGAGACAGTTCTCAGAACGAAGCTCCATAGGAATCGATGGGCGTCTGAGACAGTTCTCACAATGAAGCTCCAGAGGAATCGATGGGCGTCTGAGACAGTTCTCAGAACGAGGCTCCATAGGAATCAATGGGTACCTGAGAGTTCTAAGAATGAAGCTCCATAGGAATCGATGGATACCTGAGACAGTTCTCACAATGAAGCTCCTTAGGAATCGATGGGCGTCTGAGACAGTTTTCACAATGAAGCTCCAGAGGAATCGATGGGCGTCTGAGACAGTTCTCAGAACGAGGCTCCATAGGAATCAATGGGTACCTGAGAGTTCTAAGAATGAAGCTCCATAGGAATCGATGGATACCTGAGACAGTTCTCACAATGAAGCTCCTTAGGAATCGATGGGCGTCTGAGACAGTTTTCACAATGAAGCTCCAGAGGAATCGATGGGCGTCTGAGACAGTTCTCAGAACGAGGCTCCATAGGAATCAATGGGTACCTGAGAGTTCTAAGAATGAAGCTCCATAGGAATCGATGGATACCTGAGACAGTTCTCACAATGAAGCTCCTTAGGAATCGATGGGCGTCTGAGACAGTTCTCACAATGACGCTCCAGAGGTCCGTACATAGGCTTTGTGGTGTACACTACCTCAAGACCTTTTTCTCAGTGTTTACTCACAATGTTTATTTTTGTCTTTTGATAGAAAAAGAAAATAACAGGAAACAATGTTTATGCCAAGTTCTCCATATTTGTTTAAAGTTCTTTAAAGTTCTGTTCTGTTATTATAACAAACATAGAAAAGAAACGGAAATGTGGTGCCAGACAGACCCCAGTGACTATAATAACGGGGTCCATGTGGGTGATGTAAGAAGATTCTGCTCTTTACTGGGAGATGGTCAATATTTTTTGCAGGGTCTTTGAATTAAAGCGCCAATGCAGATATTAGATAGATAGATAGATAGATAGATAGATAGATAATATTTAAATTTTCTGAGATAATGACCTTTGGGTTTTCATTGGCTGTAAGCCATAATCATCAACATTAACAGAAATAAACACATGAAATAGATCCCTCTGTTTGTAATGACTCTATATAATAGATGGGTGTCACTTTATGTATTGAATTACTGAAATAAATGAACCTTTTGATGACATTCTAATTCATTGTGATGCTCCTGTACATATGAAGGATAGATAGATAGATAGATAGATAGATAGATAGATAGATAGATAGATAGATATAGAGAATTGATACACAAGGTAGATAATGTATATGTGCATTATTAATCCTTCACAAGGCATTGTGGGCAGTTGTAGCTTCCAGCTTTGTGGAAAGAGTTTGGGGAAGGACCTTATCTGTTCCCCAGGACTGTGCCCAGTGCACAAGCTCCATACAGACGTAGAGGGGGAGAACATGACCGGCCCCACACACCCCGGACCTCAACCCCATCGAAGATCTTTGAGATAAAGTAGAACAGAATTGTGACCCTGACCCTCTTGTTGAGATGGCACAATGTAGTGAGGGGGTAACATTCTCCATTCAACAAACCTAGGCTCCTCCATCAGATGCAGATAGAGCAGTGTGATCCGTCACTGTACAGAACACGTCTCCTCTGAAGTCCAGTGATGGCGGCTTTACATCACTCCATCCACTGCTCAGCATTGTGCTCGGTTATGTACGGCTACATACTGCTCTATGTGACGCTCAGCATTGTGCTTGGTGATGTACGACTGTACAGAAGACGTCTCCTCCAGAGTCCAGTGATGGCGTCTTTACACTGCTCCATCCTACTCTTGGCATTGTGCTTGGTGATGTACAACTGCACAGAACACATCTACTCCATGGCAAGCACGGTGGCTCAAGTGGTTAGCACTGTAGCCTTTGCAGCACTGGAGTCTTGAGGTCCTGGCTTCAATTCCCACCAAGTACACTAAGGACAACATCTGCAAGGAGTTTGTATGTTCTCCCCGTGTTTACATGGGTTTCCTCCAGGCACTCTGGTTTCCTCCCACATTGTAAAAACATACTGATAGGATATTTAGATTGTGAGCTCCAAGAGAAACAGCATTACTCATGTATGTAAAGTGCTATGGAATTGATAGCGCTATATAAATGAATAAATATTATATTATATTATTATTATATTATTATAAAATATATTATTATATTATATTATTATTATATTATTATTATTATTATTATTATTATTATTATATTATTATTACTCCAGAGTCCTACTCTTGGCATTGTGTTTGGTGATGTACGACTGTACAGAACACATCTACTCCAGAGTCCAGTGATGGCGTCTTTACACTGCTCCATCCTACTCTTGGCATTGTGCTTGGTGATATACGGCTGCAGCTGCTCGGCCATGAAGCTCCCGGCAGGTGCAATGTTTGTGCTGATGTCAGCAGTGGAGATCTGGACAGTTATGGGGTCAGCAGAGTGAAAGCAGACGGTACGGTGAGGGTCAAATGTTATACACCAGTGGCAATGGGACCGAATTAAATACCTGAATTGATTACGATATGTCTCCAATACTTTTGTCCTTATGGCGTCTCTATGTGTAATGTATATACATATTTACATGTGAGATGTGTATGTATTTCATATGTGGGTATGTAATCATGAGAAGCGTCCCAGACACAAGTCCTGCAGGGAGAAAGTCTATTGTCGTCAGTGTTCGCCCCTGATATTTACGTGTTTTATTTTTCATATCAATCAATAAAACACCATAATTCACATTACCTGCTATATATATATATATGGGGTTGGAAGAATGATTATATAAAGCGATGGCTTAATTATGATGGATGGAGCCACCTGCACGGGAGGGGGTGTAAGACGAGCCACAGGTAAAGAGCAGCAGATGGAGGGGGTGTCAATGTGACGACATTGGCCGTGCACTCTGCCAGCTATATATTCTGCAGCTACAGACAGACTGTGCAAACTGTGGTCCAGCCCGGGGCTCAGGCTATCCGCATCCTTCCTCTATCTGCCTCATCTGAAGCCTGGGCTGAGGGATTACCACCATCATCAGCACCAGCACGTCCATGATGGGTCCTGTGAAGTGTTTACTGCTTGCAGCTGTCTGCTTGCAAGGTAAGAACTGCCGTCTGCCAAGTGTAATGTCCTCTGTCGGGGGGGGAAGACCCCTCCAAGGTGAGATCTAGATCTGCAGTAATACATGACCAGACTGGTATCAGATCCCGGATCACAAGAACTTATCAATGCATTATGTTAAAAAATCCATTTCCATTCCAAATATGTGATCTCGGAATAAGTGTTCTGCTCCCAGGATAGGTTTTCTATTCATAGATTTGGCTGTAAGTCATCTATTATACATGATCTATACGGTATTATCATCCCTGGAGTTATTGCCTGCCTTGCCGCTAATTAGGTTATTTACATAAAATTCTTATAAGATGAAGATACACAAGTAATATAATATGTATCGCTGACATGAGTGATCTGCAACTGGTGAGTGCTGAGAGTTGTACTCTCACCAGAGCCACATTAATTATTATGGCGCCCTCCTGATCGTGTCGCCTCCTGGTGACGATATTTAACGGTGCATCCATTAGATACGCCAATTCTGCCACTTTACCCGGCTCTTCCTGATTGCCCTGATGCAATGGCGATCGGAGTAATGATTAATGGGGTTGATGTCAGCTGAGAATTATCAGCTGGCATCAAGCCCTAGTGTTAGTATTGTGTAGGGCTCTATCTGACACCTCCATTACTAACCCCGCAAGTATAGAGTTAAAAAAAACAGACAATATTTATATTGGGTCTTCCCAATGCCACGTTCTTAATCTTTATGATTACCTCTGTTCATTTTGTTCTCGATCATACTTTTCCCATTTAAAAAAGACCTGATGTTTTCCATTAATATAAATTAGTTTTGCCTGATGTTGATGCCGCTGTTCTCCTGAATCCGGCGATGTTTTTCTTTTCTTCTTACGCCTCTCCATTCCTGAGATATGGCCCCTTCTTTCCTGCATATGAATCTAGTCTTGTTAGCCAAGTGGGCGTGGTCACAATGTTTCCACCCACTTGGCTAAAATTATTAAATGTTATGTACAGGGAAGAAGAGGCCATATCTCAGGAAGGGGAGGCGTAGGAAGAAAAGAAAAACATCGCCGGATTCAGGAGAACAGCAGCATTTACACCAGTTAAAAAAACCAACATATTAATCATAAGTGATAGGTCTCCTTTAAGTCTCCTACTCTTTCTTATGAGCTGGGTTTTAAAGATGTAGAAGACAGAGCATAGATAGAGAGTGGTGTAACTTGAAGCTCATGGGCTCTAATGCGAAATCTCTAACGGGCCCCCAATTATTGCAAATCTTTAATAGAAATTAGTCTTTTTCTATAGGCCAAAGGGATGTTTGGGGCCCCCTAGGCTCCAGGGCCCGAGTGCAATTGCAACCCCTGCACCTACTGTAGTTACACCCCTGGCTCTAATCATGTCACTTCTGCAAAATTCTGGACAAAGGGGTCAAGGATGTTCTCGTTCATTGCAGACTAATAAGTCTCCAAATTGGTCACTGCCTAAAAGAGTCATCAACAGTGAATAATTCATCTTTGTATTGTGCCCTTTAGTTTCCGCCATGCCCCTGTCCAGCCAGCTGTCCGAAGAGGAAGAAAAGGTGAGCGTTTTGGATACATAGGTATATGAGGTATATGCATTATCTGGTAACACACAATTGGTATATAGTTTTTCTATATCATTTAAATCTATGCTAAAGAGTCAAGTGGGTGGTCCCTGTGACTGCATAGAACCGCCCACTGGACTCAGGCATAGAAAGAGTATCAATTGAAATAATTGTATTGCCAGTTAGACCAGACATCTCAAACTGCAGGCCTTGAGGGCTGCACATAGTGCATGTTTTCAGGATTTCCTTAGCATTTGACAGTTGGTAATTTAATCACTTGCACAGGTGATGATTCCGACTGTCAAATGCTAAGGAAATCCTGAAATCCTGCACTGTTGGCAGCCCTCGAGGCCTGGAGTTTGAGATCTCTTGAGTTATAATGAATCTTTTCCTACAAAACTATATATCAATCTGCTCAGCTCCTGCTTTATGAATCTGTGCTTATGATCCTTTTGGGGAGTATAAAATGAAATAAAGAGATCACTTACAGGATCCCATCAACTGAATAGATTTTATTATTCAAAAATATCATCGGTTTGCATCTGTTTTCTGGTCATAATAAAACCACAATCTGCACAACCTTATTTTCCATCCACGAAAGCAGCTAGCAGACTGAACGGACACACCCACTTTCTGTTAATTAAAGGGAATCTGTCAGCAGGATTTTACCCCCCAGACTATTTATATGTCCATGTAGCTCTTTCAAAGACAAGTCCAGCAATATCTTTACATGTACAGTCCGTTTCTCCGTTACTGAGAAATCAGCGTTTGAAGTGATATGCAAATGAGGGTGAAGAGCTATGGTAGATCTGAGACCTCCGTCACTCCAGCTCTTTTACCCACCCAGCACTGCTTCCTCCTGCTATGCCTCTCCAAAGGAGTCATCAGTCATGTAGGAGGAGGCAGTGCTGGGTGGGGAATAGAGCTGGAGTGATGGAGGCTTCAGATCTACCATAGCTCTTCACCCTCATTTGCATATCAGTTCAAACACTGATTTCTCAGTATTGGAGGAACGGGCTGATCATTTAAAGATATTGCTGGACTTGTCTTTGAAAGGGTCACATGGCATATAAATACTTTGGAGGGTGAAATGACTAAGCTTTGAGGTGCAATGTACTGTCACTATTCAGATTCATTCCACAATGGCCGCTGCATTCCCTGCCTTGGCTTTTATATAGGCTATGATAGTCCTTCCTGATTGGTTGTGCTATACCATGTGATGTGATAGCTGCACGGCATTGTGCTTAAGCTTTGTGCTCACAGGAGCCTTCTCTGGCTGGTGCAATCTTCTGCTTTGTGTAAATATAAAATCAATGTAAAGTGAATGGCAAATTGTTCAAATTCCATAAAATTCCTAATTTATTCATCCATTGCTGCTGTTTGGTGATTGTACATTACTTCAGTCACTTTCAGGCTAGGAGGACTCACAATGCAGTCATCTTCTCTACTAACCTTTTAGAATAAACATTATATAGCTCTACCGATATCTGCAGTACCAGACACGACCTGCAGATGTATGTGGCGCTCTTGTGAGAATAAAGCAGCCATGTTTTTCTACTATCTTTTTAATGACTGATAGATCCAGGATACTTTATCTCTGGCATTCTGCTGTTTGTTTTCCTCTGTGAGTCGCTGTCATTTATCATGTTACAGGAGGGCATTGTCGCAATCGAAATAAAGCCGTCGACCTCATTGAAATCAAACAAAAGGTCGCTGTTCAATATTATCGACAAGCTGAACTCCCCGCGTCGAAGCGACAAGTTTTACAGCTGCTTAATTAGTAACTAAATCCTCCTGCAGACTGCAAACGGTGGTAGTACATGACATATTGACAGAAGTGCTGCACGGGCGGGCGCTCGTTACCGGAGCGGAGATCATGGCTCCTATAGATTAGCATTGTTTTCTATGGTATATTGGTTACACTTACACTATTACATAGCTGCATAATTAAAAGGGGTTGTCCACCAACTACTTCTTCCCCAAAACAGTGCCACTCTTATGTATGGGTTGTGCCTGGTATTGCAGCTCAACCTCAGATACTTAAATAGGGATAAGCTGTAATACCGGACACAGCCTAGAAACAAGAGTGGCGCCATTTCCATAAAAACAAAATCAGACCCTTTTATCTAATCCTGTCCATTTGTATACTCATTCCTGGTTGATTTTTTGCAAAAAAGAATAAAAAACGTCTGCAATTGAAATTCTTCTTGGTACATCTGTATTGGTTTACCTTTAGATATCTGCAAGTCCCATCCACATCGATGGGAAACATTTCATTTCCGCTGCTGTGAACAAGCCCTAAAGGGGGTCACGTAGGAATTTGGGCCATTTCCATTTTGGAAAATATGGACATCATAAAGATGGTCCCTTACTCTGGATCCCCCTCTATTACCAAAGCAGCTCTAGACTAATCATTTTCCTGGTGCTCGCTATTGCCCCTTAAAGGGGTAAAAGGGAATGAGAAATTACAACATCTCCAGGGACATAAATGATTTTTGCCATTCTTTAAACCCATTAAAAAGGGATTTTTGTTGGATTTTTTTCATTTAAACTAAGTGCCTCCCCCAATTGTCACTGATCCACTGATTATGGAACACTTGTCCTTTTTCTTCTGTGCCCCTGTGTTCCAAAGTTATGCCCCTGGTAATAATTGTGCAAAATTTCCCTTTACCTAACTGGGCGTGTACCACCGAACTGTTCTGTGGGCGTTGGCTTTTTGTTCTATGACTCTGACCAATCAAAACATGGCCACTCCCAGAGAAGATCTGTGGTACACGCCCAGTTAGCTAAAGGGAAAATTTGCACCTTTATAACTTTGTAAGGCTGCTTTCACATTACGGATTTTTAATTTCCGATGCTGTCCGATAAAAATCGGACAGCATCGGAACGATTCTGGCCCCCATGCAGCCCTATGGGCATCGGACCGAATCGGATGTGCACTAAATGGCATCCGATTTTGTCCAATCCTATTCTGTCCGATTTTTTTATCGGTGCAAAAATCGGAGCAGAATCGGATCGGACCGAATCGGATGCCATTTAGTGCACATCCGATCCGACCTGATCAATTTAACATGGGGCCCTATGGAGAAGGGTCCGAGCAAACATCTGATGTCTCCTCGGACATGATTTTAGTGTCCTGAGCATGCTCAGGACACTAAAATAGCTCCTAAAAGTGAAGTAAGGGGTTAAAAAAAATAAAAAAATCTATGTTCACCTGTCCACGAGGCCCCCGGCGTCTCCCGCGCGTCTCCGGTGTCTTCCGGTGTCTTGCTGTCTGTGCTGACAGGACCTGCCGTGATGTCACAATCACATGACCGCCAGTAACCAATAACCGGCAGTCATGTGATTGTGACATCACGCGAGGTCCTGGCAGTACAGAACAGCAAGACATCGGGAGACACCGGAGACGCGCGGGACCGTGCATGAGTCGTGGACAGGTGAGAAAAGATTGGAGGAGAGGAGGAGGACACATGGGAGGACTGGGGGATCGGAGGACACATGGGAGGACCACATGGAGGACCGGGGGAGGACACATGGGGGGACCACATTGAAGGACCGGGGGAGGACGCATGGGAGGACCAGGGGGAGGACCCATGGGAGGACTGGGGGAGGACACATGGGGGACCACATTGAAGGAGCGGGGGAGGACACATGGGAGGACCGGCGGACCACATTGGAGGACCGGGGAAGGAAGAGGGGAGGACGGGGGGAGCAGAGAAGAGAGACAGGGGAGAAGAGGAGAGGACCGGGCAGTAGAGGGGATAAGCGGGAGTACCGGGGGAGAGACAGTGACAGCTCAGGGAGCGAGGTGACAGGAGGGCGGGCATCAGATAAAATGTCGGAATTGGATGCCTATTTGGCATCCGATTCCAGGCATCAGAAGAATCCGATGCTGTCCGATTTATATCGGACAGCATCGGATTTTACAAAAATCGTTATGTGAAAGAGCCTAACAGAGAGTCACAGAAGAAAAATAAAAACTGTTCCAGAATCAGCAGAGTTACGTCAATTGGAGGGGGTACTTAGTTTATATAAAAAAAATCCAATAAAAGATCCCCTTTGAAGAATATGTTAAACTAATAAGTACTCCTCCTGGACTCAATATGCCTCTAGAGTTGGTGAAAACTTCCCAGATCACTTACCTGGAGTAATTATGCCTTTTTTGTTCTTGCAGGTCACTAGATGTATCATGGAGGTCCTAGCAGAGTCACTGACTTCCCCTGGACCAGGACGGGTCAGCAGTGGCTGTATCCGAATACTCAAAGAAGGTTGGTCTCCATCTTTAATCATCTATGGCCTCCAATGTTTTTCCACTTACCCAAAACATTTGTTCCTTCTTTCCTTATTTGGTCCTTCTCACCCTCAGACTCTCTTAGTAAAGTTTCCCAGAGTTTTGCCCCATGAACCCAACCTACCATGGGTCATTTATTATTATTATTATTGTTTATTTATATAGCGCCATTGGTTCCATGGTGCTTTACATAAGCAGTGAGGGATTTATAATAATGATATCAACGAATCGAATGGAGGAGCCTTCTGGCTTTTTCCCAACCAGAATTGGGTATTTCTGCACCCCTAATAGGTACCGTAAATCCCTGATGTTTCCAGAATTCAAGGATATTTTGGAGTAGACTATTCCTTTTGGGAATAGTCATGGAATGTCACAATATCTCTGCTCTGCATTCAGGGTGTGTTGGGCTGGGTGATTGACAGCTTAGTCATCCTACCTGGAGCTGGGACATGCTGGGCTGCTGGTTTTCTGATTGACATCTCAGTCGCTCAATCTTTTTCTAGCTTGTGCTGAGATTCTGCAGCTGCTCCTTGTCTTGTTTCATTGCTCAGCCTTTTAGCTCTGCAATTTTTCCCAAAGCTCTGCCAGTCATAGTTTTAGTTCTGAGGTGCTAAGTTGGTCTCTTGAATTTGTGCTCTGGGAATTGATCTATTGATGCCTGACCTTTCCTGTGTTTTACCATTCTTTTGACTTGTCTCTCTGTTCTGATCCGCTCCACCTCCAGCTAACTGACCTCAGACCCTTCTGTCTTCAAGTGCTCTCCTGGTACCAGACCTGACTTTTTACTTCTTCTTGTCAATGTTGTGACTAGCGTCACATTACTGTCACAGTTCTTCTGCTCTGCATTCTGCTTGTGCTTCCCGGGTGATTGACAGCTTAGTCATCCTGTCTGGAGCTGGGATAGGCTGGGCTGCTAGTTTTCTGTCTGACAGCTCAGTCAAACAAACTCTTTCTAGCTTGTGCTGAATTTTGCAGTGCTTCTAGTCTCCTGTAATCGCTCAGTCTTTTCGCTCTGCACTGCACACACAAAGACTGGCCATGTTCTGAGAAAAACTGCAGAGTCTGCAGTTTTTCTCAGAACATGGCCAGTCTTTATGTGATGCTGGTCAACACATGAACAAGGGGAAGTAGAATAGTCAAACATTGAGGTCTGGTACCAGATGAGCACGTCAAGATAGAGGGGATAAACAGAGGCATTGTAAAGTCACAGTCCAAGGTCAGTTACCTGGAGAGGATCAGAACAAAGGCAGGGGCGGAACTACACTGGTGCAGCTGGTGCAGCTGCACCAGGGCCCCGACCGCTAGGGCCCCTTCAAGCCTGGAGGGGGCCCCCAGCCGACCCCCGCAAGCCGCCGTCAAAGGAGAGGAGGGCCAGGCAAGGGTAGCAGAGAGCTTCCTGCTTCCCTTGCCTGATCCCGCCCCTCCCCTCCGGCTCCTACGAGCATCCAGCGCGGCTCTCCCAGCAGCACCAGGCGGGAGAGCGTGGTTCTCCCAGAAGCAGCGCGGCTCTCCAGCAGCAGCACGGCTCTCCAGCAGCAGCGCGGCTCTCCCAGCAGCACCAGGTAAGAGAGCTCTGCTCTCCCAGCACCCCACCCCCGGTCCTCACCTGCACCAGGGCCCCCGGGGGTGACGGTGTGCCCCTGAACAAAGGGATAAGACAAAAAGAAGGTCAAACACAAGCAAGGTCAGGCAGCAAAAGATAAGTTTCCATAACACAGATACAGGAGACAAACATCACTTCAGAGCTGAAACTAAAGGTCGGGTAACACGCAGCGACATCGCTACCGATGTCACTGCAATGTCACAGGTTTTGTGATGTTGCAGCGATGTCGATGCTTGTGACATGTCGGGACCAATTTTTCAATCGTTGGTCTGCCGCTGTCACGCATGCATCCGCCAGCTACACCCAGTGTGTGCCCGACACCCTGACCGATCCCAGCCACTGCCGGGTGTCGGCGCATCGCTGGGTGATCGCTGGTGAGATCTGCCTGTCTGGCATCTCACCAGCGATCACATAGCGATGTTCCAGCGATCCCGGCCACGTCAGATCATTGGTGGAATCGCTGGAACATGCTACATGTAACGGGGCCTTTAGGCCGAAACCGGATCCAGGACAGTCCGGTTCACACCGGACAGTCCTGGATCCTCAAAAACGATGTGTGAAGGGGGCCTTAGGCTGGTTTCACACTGCAGTTTTTTCCCTACATCAGGTTTGCTTGCCGACTGTCCTGGATCCGGTTTCGGCACCATAGTATTCCTATGGAGCCATATTGCACCAGACGGTTGTATGCATTCCGGGAGAATCCGGCAGCTTTCGTTTTTTGTCCCGGTACACAAAATCAGAACAAGGAGCATTTTTGTGTCCGGGGCCAAAAGCGCACAAAATCGGATGCTCCCGGATACTCCCGATCTGGCACTCCCTAATATTGGAGTCTATGGTGCCGGATCCGAGAAAAAATTGGATACGAGAGCCGGACGCCGGGTGCTGGAGTTTAGCAAAGAGCGCTGCTAAACTTCAGCACCATCAGCTGTCCCCTGCTGTGCTTTCAGGACCGCTGACAGCTCCCCGCTAGCCACGATCTTGAAATTCCAGCAGCTGCTGCTGCTATCAGCTGCATCCGGCTGCAAACCGGACTGGAGGGCATATTTGCTCTCCAGTTCTGTTTGTAAATCAGGTCCAGGGCTGTCAGGTTTACACCGGCTTACACCACTGATCATGCTGCCGTGTGAAGGGGCGTAAAGGCCCCGTTACATGCTTCAATGTGTCGGCGAACTGACCAACGATCCAACTTGACCTTCATCACTGGAACAACATTCAATGATCGCTGGTGAGGTGTCACCCGTACTGATGTCGAGAACGACACAGCAATGATTCCGCGACAAGCAAACGATACTTGCGGTCGTTTGATCGCCTACGTCCTCCAGTTCTGAATAGGTGAAGTAGTAAACGACGTCGTTATCAAGGTGTCACACACACCCATGCTGCAGGTTGAACGGACGACAGACAACAGGTTTCTGAACATGTTCATACATCTACGATCAACGACTTATCGTCGGTCGTATCTAGGTGTCACACGCAACAACGTCACTGCACCGCCCCAAAAGCCGTGACGTACCAATGATATCGTAGCGTGTAACACCGCCTTACGACTGGAAGTCTGGGAAAAACTGCAAAGCTAAAAGGCTGAGCAATTAAATGAGACAAGGAGCAGCTGCAGAATCTCAGCACAAGCTAGAAAGAGATTGGGCCACTGAATTGTCAATCAGAACACCAACAGCCCAGCATATCCCTGCTCCAGATAGACTTAGCTGTCAATCACCCAGCCCAGCACACCCTGAATGGAGGGCGGAGGAATTATTACATGAATACCATATTATTGTATAGAAAGACCTTACAGATAATGTACTGTGAATGTGGGGGTGGGTTATGGATCTTCTGTTAAAGTCGGGATGTTTGGGCTCTTGCAGATGAGCGTCTGATCAACATGTTGCGGCACCAACATTTGCTCAAAGAACTGGAGGATCTGACTCAGCGAGGTAACTGATGATATAGCAAAATCAATAGTAGGATTTTCTTTCTGTAAATTAGCAAATTCATCCCGTTAAACATCATTTTAGACAACAGGAATTTATAACGGGGTCAGACTTTAGGTTTTAAATGTTAGTGGGTCAGGAAAAGTGAGACAATTATAGCTGATGTGGCTGCACCATTGCAAGAGAAAGATGTCCACTGTGTCTACTACATCCACACATGGGTGAGCTCGTTCTGACAGTATTATGGGAGAGCTTGTATCTTATTTGTCTTTTTTCTCAGGTCCTTTCAGTGTATTCCATGACCACAGACCACATCAAAGTTGGCCTTTAATTTTTTTTCCCACCACATCCAACTTTCATGTGGTCTTTAGTCATAAATCAGGTGAGAAGACGTCAGAAAAACACAGCTCAAAGAAGACAAACTCTTCATCAGACCATCAGAATGAGCTCACTGAAGGATTGCTAGTTAGCTCATTTTGCATCCAACGGTAGACAGTATCAGGGCCCTTTCACATCAGCGTTTTTGAAATTCGCGGCAGATGCGGTGAAAAAACCGCATCTGCCGTGATTACCGCATACCGGCTGCACATGCGGCGCGGTTGCGGTAAAAGCCATGCAATGTATAGGCGTACTTGCGGAAGCTGCGGCAAATGCGGTTGTGCGCTTGCGGCAGGTGCGGCCGCGAAAAAAAACGCAGTCAGCCGCGTTTTTTTTCGCGGCCGCACCTGCCGCAAGTGCAAAACCGCACTTGCCGCACCTGCCGCAAGTACGCCTATACTTTGCATGGCGTTTACTGCAACCGCGCCGCAAGGGCAGCCGGTATGCGGTAATCGCAGCAGATGCGGTTTTTTCACCGCATCTGCCGCGAATTTCAAAAAACGCTGATGTGAAAGGGCCCTTAGGCTGCCTTCACATTTGCGTTTGTGTCTGCATGCTGCGGACACATGACTGTGGAGCCCAGGCAGCCAATCGGCGATGTCCGGGGGCGGCTGGAGGCGGAGATCAGCGGCGGAGATCTCCTCCTTCCGGCCGCCGGTAAGCTTCGGGACATGTCAGCGGGGTTAAACAGCTGATGTGACAGCTGTTTGAATCTTCCCGCGCCGACATCTCCTCTCGGTGTCAGCGCGGGAAGATTCAAACAGCTGTCACATCAGCTGTTTCTCCCCGCCGACATCGCTAGGAGATTACCGGCGGCGGGGAAGAGGAGGTCAGCAGAGGCTCAGCTGATCTCCCGGTATCCGTCGGTGATCTCCTGTGATATCACCGGCGGCCACCGGGAGAGATTTCAATGGGTCTGCAGCGTTCTCCTGCGCTGTCATGCGCAGAACACTGCGGACCCATTGACGCGAATGCATTCTTTTGTGCGCTTGGGGAAGCTTGCTGATTTTCCAAGGTCCCCGAGCCCCAAAAAATGCAACATGCTGCATCCCGGGTGCGGACGGGAGACCCTGGAGGGAGCAGATATCTTTTGCATCCGCACCCAAACGTAGCAAACGCAGGCACTATGCGTTCCTATGTTAAACATAGGAACGCAGTGCGCATGCGTTTGACTGCGTATGGGAACGAAGCCTTATACTGTGGCAATTGAGGGAGAGAAATGCACATTTGTATAATGACACTCATTAGCAAACAAACTTTTAGCCCCAAATAAAGGCAGTTAAGAAAACAATAAACTGTCCACAAAGGTGGACAATTGCTTTAAGTTATTTATTGGGGGGCAGAGAGGCAAACGGCAGATCTAATAGGGGTTGTCTAGAGTAAAAAATAAATTAATTCTGATTTATTTGTTAGATAATTAAGCTAATTGAGTGGGGTTTGCTCTTCAGGATCCTCATCCAATCAGCAGAGTGGTCACAGAGTGTCTCTCTCTCCAGAGGGCCTGTCCTGTATTACACAGACATCCTATTGGTTTGAATGGATACTGTGTAATGCTTCATTTGTCCAGTTGTGGCGCAGCAAGGAAATGAGAAACTTACCACTGGCTGTTTTCACAAAATCCCCAGCTGGGGATGACTTTGCTATGTGCCTAGAGGCAGTGGTGTAACTTGAAGCTTATGGGCCCCGATGCAAAAGCGCCAACGGGGCCCCCAATTATTGCAAGTCTTTAATAGTATTGGTTATTTCATATAGACCAAAGGGACTTTTGGGGTGCGATTGCAACCCCTGCACCTATGGTAGTTACACCCCTGTCTAAAGGGATCCTTGTAACATCTCAAAATTGACCAAAGCTGACCGCCCTTTAATTAAAGCGATCCCACATTTCCTTCTCATTCGTTGGCGGCCCTCCTCTTCCTCGGCCGCACTTTGTAATGTTTACTTTTCCAATGGGCTATGATGTGTTATTTCACTCTACTACACTTTATAGCGCCCGCACCAGACCTTACAGTGAACTGCGTGTGAACTGAGCTCGGTTTTATGAGTCTCGTCCTTCCCTGTAACTGCTCTTTATCTATATAGCACCTTATCGTGTTTACCTTGCCCTATTCTTTCTGTTTCTTGCCCTTTCTATTTTATCCTTAAAAAAGTTGTAACACTCTGAGGTCTCCTAGGACTGTATCTAACCCCTTTTAACACAAAGCTAGCGCAATATCCAAGTGACCTAAACATCCAGTATATGGCTATGGGTAAAAATTCTGGAATCCCCTGGCTCGGAGAATGTCCATTCAGTTGTTTAATTTTGTAGAAAAAAAGCAGATCACAGACATGGCACAAAACTAAAGTCATTTCACATGGCGACTCTCTGCCTTGGAAAAACACTAAAAGAAATCTTGAAAAAAAATGTGCTAGCCAGTAACGATTACTTTTGTAGACCAAGAAGGGAGAAAATGATGGAATCACTCAATTCTGAGGAAAGAATTATGGAATCACCCTGTAAATTTTCATTCCCAAAACTAACACCTGCATCAAATAAGATCTGCTCGTTAGTCTGCATCTAAAAAGGAGTGATCACACCTTGGAGAGCTGTTGCACCAAGTGGACTGACATGAATCATGGCTCCAACACGAGAGATGTCAATAGAAACAAAGGAGGGAATTATCAAACTCTTAAAAGAGAGTAAATCATCACGCAAAGTTGCAAAAGATGTTGGTTGTTCACAGTCAGCTGTGTCTAAAATGTGGACCAAATACAAACAACATGGAAGGTTGTTAAAGGGAAACATACTGGTAGACCAAGGAAGACATCAAAGCGTCAAGACCGGAAACTTAAAGCAATATGTCTCCAAAACAAGAAATGCACAACAAAACAAATGAGGAACGAATGGGAGGAAACTGGAGTCAATGTCTGTAAAGGTACCGTCACACAGGGAGATATCGCCGGCGATGTTGCCGGCAACCGAGGGGCGTGGCCAGGTTGCGGCGACATCGCCGGCGAATTGCAGCGTGTGACAGGGCGATAATCAGGCGATGAATCGCCTGAGTCACATCGCCAGGTTTCCCAACAATGTTGGGAAACCTGGCGATGTTGCTCAGGCGATTCTGCCTGATCGCCCTGTGTAACGCGGCAACCCGCAATGTTATGGGCGATTCCGCCTATCTACAACATTGCGGGTTATCGCTCGCTGGGTTGCTGGGCAACCCAGCAAGCGATAGCCGCGGCAACTAGCCGGCGACATCGCCGGTAAGTTGCTCAGTGTGACATCTCACCGGCGATGTTGTCAGGGATGCGCGCTCCCGCGATCCTCGGCAATATCTCCGGCGATATGTCCCTGTGTGACGGTACCTTAAGAAACCGCCTAAAGGAAATGGTATTTACATATAGAAAAGCTAAACAAATGTCACCATTAACACCTAAACAGAAAAAAACAAGGTTACAATGGACTAAGGAAAAGCAATCGTGGACTGTGGATGACTGGATGAAAGTCATATTTAGTGATGAATCGCGAATCTGCATTGGGCAAGGTGAGGATGCTGGAACTTTTGTTTTGTGTCGTTCCAATGAGATTTATAAAGATGACTGCCTGAAGAGAACATGCAAATTTCCACAGTCATTGATGATATGGGGCTGCATATCAGATAAAGTGTCACGCTTCCGGGGAAAGGCGCCCTAGAGTGGACCCACTGGGCCGTGGTACCGAACTCCCCTGGGTGAGCTGGACCTAGTTTAACCAACCCCTATACAGGGATTGTCAGGGGCAAGCCCAGGGGGTCCAAATACCACGGCTGCTAGTACCAGGGGGGCTGCTCGTAAGGTTAGCCTATGCTACGGCACAGCTAAGGATTCCGTGTAACGGTACAAGGCTAGGCGAGCAGGAATGGTGCTACCGGGGAAGAGCACAGCTAGAGTTTCAGGCAACAGGGTACAAGGAAGGCCTGACCAACAATCAGCAAGGCAGAAGCAAACTACCTTAATAATCAGGCACCTCCCATCAGTGGAGGTGGCTTGATATACAAGAGGAAGAGCAGCTATTGGTCAAGGGGAGTGTCAGGTTGGACCATGCCGGCCCCTAGAGTCACAGGGAAGGAGTGCACCTAGTGCACCGCTGATTGGTCACATGAATACAACCATTGTAATGTGCTAATATGTGAGCCCGGTGGTCAGCTGACAGGAAGGGAACCCGGCGACGGCTCCGAGACACAGTACGCCTAGACGCCGGATGCCCGGTCGGCAGAGGAGCAGAGGATGCCGACCCGGGAGAGGTGAGCTGAGTAGCGGTTCCAGGGGACCTAACATAAAGGCACTGGGGCGATGGCTGTCATTACATCTTCAATAAATGCCCAAGTTTACATTGATATTTTGGACACTTTTCTTATCCTATCAATTGAAAGAATGTTTGGGGATGATGAAATAATTTATCAAGATGATAATGCATCCTGCCATAGAGCAAAACTGTGAAAACATTCCTTGAAAGAAGACACATAAGGTCAATGTCATGGCCTGCAAATAGTCCGGATCTCAATCCAATTGAAAATCTTTGGTGGAAGTTGAAGAAAATGGTCCATGACAAGGCTCCAACCTGCAAAGCTGATCTAGAAACAGCAATCAGAGAAAGTTGGAGCCAGATTGATGATGAGTACTGTTTGTCACTCATTAAGTCCATGCCTCAGAGACTGCAAGCTGTTATAAAAGCCAGAGGTGGTGCCACAAAATACTAGTGATGTATTGGAGTGTTGTTTTGTTTGTATGTTTGTTTGTCATGATTCCATAATTTTCCCCCTGCTTGGTCTACAAAAGTAACCGTTACTGGCTAGCACATTTTTTTTCAAGATTTCTTTTAGTGTTTCTTCAAGGCAGAGAGTTGACATTTGAAATGACTTTAGTTTTGTGCCATGTCTGTGATCTGCCTTTTTTCTACAAGATTAAACAACTGAATGGACATCCTCCGAGCCAGGGGATTCCATAATGTTTGCCAGGGGTTGTAAATGGAAGCTTTCAAGAGTAGTCAGGTCTTGTCATCAGGCATTGTATATCATACCAGATGAAGAGACCTGACTACTCTTGATAGCTTCCATTTATTACCATCTTTTCAGTTAACCATTAAAATGTATCAACCACTGATGATTCTCAGATTTTAATATCCTTCTATCTACTTGCTAACACACACACTACCGTTCAAAAGTTTGGGGTCACTCAGACAATTTTTGCCAGGGTGGCCACCGCTGCTTCAGAACATCTTGGGACAGTGACCGGCAGCTTGGATGGTTCCGCTCCCCGCAGGTGGAGCGCAGTGCCCATGGCAGCAGGATGAAGGAGTCCGTTCGTACCTTGGCACATGGTCATTAGGTTATCAGCACCCCGGTGTCTCATGCTGCCTCTGCGACTAGTGGTCACCGCTAAAGAAAGTCTCACACACCACAGCTGGAGTTATGTTACTTTTACTCAGTTGTTTCAGCATGGCCGCCAGCTACTTCCTTTGCAAACCACTGGTTCAGCGTTGTCTCGAGAACTGGGTCAGTGCAGTCGAGCCTCAGTTGGTGTTCCTTCCTCTCTTACTAGGTATTCCTGTCTCTGGTAGTCCCTCAGCACTATAAGATAGTCTCGCCGCTCCTCTCAGCACCTTCGCAGCACAGAGCTCAGGTACCGACAGCCACGGGTGCTCAGTTGTACCCCTCCCGGGCACTACTCCCTAGTTCGGTCGCCTTCTCCGAGTTGTGTCGGGTGTTCGGCCACAGCTCCCGTTAGAAGCTTGGGGCCTACGGTTCAACGGTTGAGGCATAAAGCTTCCTCGCTGTGTTCAGGGCCGGGTCCCTGTGTCGTCCACCAGCCCCTCTGTCTCGCCAGATATGAGCATACAGTGATCTACGTCTCGTTCCGAACCCCAAGGGCTCCTTTCCTCCTCTACATCTGTCTGTCTTTCCCTCCTGAGGCGAGCGTGGTGTGCTCCAGCCCACGGAGTTGGCACCACCACCGCTCCTACACTCCTGACTTCCACTCCACTCCTTTCTCTCCGATGTTCTCTACTCTTCTCTAGTGTAACTTTTTAACTCTACACTTTCCATCCCGGCTACGCTTGGGTCCTCCCTCTGGGTCCACCCACTGTCCCGGGTTTCTAAGTGTTGTGTGTGCGTGTGAAACTCAACTGCACCATCTCAGTACCTGAAGACCAGAGGCACAACTCTCCCGCTAATGGAGGAGTGCAGTACCTCTGGCGGCGGGCTACCCTGTGGGTCGCCACATTCCCCCTTGGCAAAAGTAAGCTCGTCCTCGAGCAACCCAGCAACACAGACACAAAAAATGTTTTGTTTTGTTTTAAATAACAATAACACTACTCAGCATTTTTCTTCCCTTTCGGGAGGCACTTATACTTGAACGCTGCAAAACACAGTCCAGTCCTTCGAGGTAAAACCAAAAATAAAGTGTCCGTAGAATAAAGTCATGGAAAAGTGCTCATAGAAACAAAACAATGTCCACAGTCTCGTGAGCAGTATCCCCTACTGCGGCTCAAAAACAGTTCTTTGTCACAAGTTCTCCACTCGACTATATGGTGATCATGGCGGGTTAACTATTTACACACTTTACAATTTGCATTTTAGAATTCCCGGTACCTAACTAACCAATTGCATACACTATTTACACACTTCAACATTCTAACTACTATTTACACTGACTTTCTTGGTCTTACTTTATGGGTAAGGGCCGCTTTCCGCAAATGTCCTCCCCACTCAGCTGGCTCTGTGTATGGAGTTCGAGGCTGAAGAATCTTGTACACCTGCAACGCTGGCCCAAGCACTGGGTGTAGCCAACCTCCCCTCCGAGGTGAGGTGCCGACTGGGGTGTCCCTTCGGGAGGTACGACTCAACGTCTCTTCTGCTGACGAAAACCTCCTGCTCCAAGCTGTACTCCTCTATGAACCACCAGCCGTTCCGAAGGATGAAGTCTACAACTACTCTGCGGTTCCACTCCAGCGGGTTGGGTACTAGAGTCTTTCTCACGTACACCTTTTCCTCCAAGTTAGCCTCTTCTTGTTGCTGCCAGCGGTCTTGGCGCGGTCATCACTCTTCCTCCTCAGTGGCTTATCTTTGTGCCCAGTAGTCACCATTGTGCCTGCTTTCAACCCTGCTCTCCACCTGGGCTACAATCGGACACCCTGCTATTAAACTTTCATAGAATCCCCAATGCGCCCTCCTGCTCTCAATTTTAATGGCTTCTACCGAGCTCTCACTGCTCTCCTGCTCAGTGGCTTCACCCTCTGCCAGTTGAGGAGTTGTGAGGTGTCGATTTCTCAAACTAGAGACTCTAATGTACTTGTCTTGTTGCTCAGTTGTGCAGCGGGGGCCTCCCACTTCTCTGGTTAGAGCCTGTTTGGGCTCTTCTCTGAAGGGAGTAGTACACACTGTTGTAGGAAATCTTCAGTTTCTTGGCAATTTCTCGCATGGAATAGCCTTCATTTCTATGAACAAGAATAGACTGTAGAGTTTCACATGAAAGTTCTCTTTTTCTGGCCATTTTGAGAGTTTCATAGAACAAACAAATGTTATGCTGCAGATTCTCAACTAGCTCAAAGGAAGGTCAATTTTATAGCTTCTCTAATCAGCCAAACCGTTTTCAGCTGTGCTAACATACTTGTGCAAGGGTTTTCTAGGGTTTCCTACACATCCATTAGCCTTCTTACACAGTTAGCAAACACAATGTAAGATTAAAACACTGGAGTGGTGGTTGTTGGAAATGGTCCTCTATACTCCTATGTAGATATTGCATCAAAAACCAGACGTTTGAAGCTAGAATAAAAAAAATGTGCTTTTCTATCAAAAATAAGGACATTTCTAAGTGACCCCAAACTTTTGAACGGTAGTGTGTATAAATATACTGTATACGTGTGTATATATATATATATATATATATATATATATATATATATATATATATTATAATATATATTATATATAATTTCCTCTCTCAGCATCAGTGATTCCTGTATTTCTCCAACTTGCATTTTATTTTACTTTATCTACTTCTTCTTACACCCTGTTTCTCACAATGTACATTATGGCTCTCTGACCAAACTCTGATGTCCTCTCTTCTTTTCACATTTCCCATAAATTGTAGCAGCACCCCTTAATCCTGGGCTTTTATAGTGGCTACGATTCATTGATGACCTCTGACCTTTAGGCCCTATCATTGCCTGAGCTATAGATTATGACTGCTCTGATAGTCATGCGATCCTTCTTCTTTGTCTTATGCAGATTTTAGCACCGAGGTGGCTATTTAGGTAAATTATCAGCTACAAATAGCAAATTCAGATTTACAAACTTCAAAGAATTTTGATAAATTAATACCGAACTTGATTTGTGAAAAATTGATTCACCTAATTCCAGGGGATTGATATTTAGAAAATGAAAGGATCAGATATTTAAATTCAACATAACCGATCCTCCTTCCACCAGTGTGGAAGGCCTCCTTAGACATCAGGTAGACCGCCATTTCCGCTGAAATCGGTAGGTTTTGGTAGCTCAAAGTACCAGTAAGATCCATATTGGATTAGATTGTCTTGTGGAGTCCATTATTGTGTCTGGGCCAAGTGGAAGAACATCTGGTGGACCGGTCTAACCCTACAGCCATATGGTGGCAATATAAGACTAACTACGTTCTTGTGCACGGACTCTCACTCAATACCCGATCAATACTGGATCAATGATGACTTCCCCAATTCTCCTGTTACTTCTGTATTATTAACTACTAGCTGTAAAGCCCGGCGTTGCCAGGGTGTAATGCCCATATATGGTCGTAATGATCATATATGGTAAATCACCAATATATGGTTATGTATGTGTGTGTATGTATCATAGCCCTTCTCGGTAGCCCTACCCCTTCTTAGTTCTGCCCCTAAAATAGTCCCGCCCTCTCCCGGTTTAAGCCCCTTCATAGCTCCACTCCTACACTTGGCCCCTCCCTGTAGCCATGCCCCCTTCATAGCACCACTCCTATGTATAGCCACATCCCTTCATAACTCCACCCCTCCACATAGTCCTGGACTCATTTGTGTTAACTGTGCAACAACCAGCATCTCTTATGTTCCATATATTGATGTAAAATACATATAAGGCCACGTCGCACGTGGCGACATCGCCGCCAATTACATAGGCAACGTAGGGGCGTGGCCTATTGGCGGCGACATCGCCCCTACGTTACCTAATGTAAAGGTGCGATGTCGGCGTCTCTGAGCGGTCACTGGTTTCAGAGCAGTGCTCTGAAACCAGGCGACCATTATGGGGCGATGTGTACACATCGCCTCATGTAAATGGCCGCCGGCGAGCTGGCAGGGGTCCTGCATCGCCGCTGGGGTTTTGAGACACCTCTCAGCTCGGCGGCCCATCGCCGGAGATGTTTCCCCGTGTGAACGGGGGGCGGCGACGCTGAGGGGCACCAAAAACGTGCGCACTCCCGCCCGTCACCGCCGACATCTCCGCCTCTGTCGCATGGTGTAACGGCACCTTATAGTCTTCAAGGCTCTGCCCCATGATGCCCAGCACACACCATGGTTGGCACATAGTTGACTATGGCAGTAGGCATACCACTATTTCTTCACATTGGTCAAGAGTTTTGTAACACTAAACTTTTTTTGCATTAATTGCACCCATAGAAAAGTCGCACCTCCATGAAGAAAGGGACAGTATGGAAGACGAAGAAGAACTTAAAAAGAGAGCCAATGAGAGTCCAGTCGCTCCATCCAAAAGAGCTGATGAGTCAAAAAGAGGATCTGAGAACGAGGAATCCAAAGAGTTTGAGAAAATAGAGAAGGTTCAGATGAAGGAGAAGGAACATGGCGCCTCCACTGAGGAGAAAGTTAACGAGCTGCTGGAGGAAGAGGAGGAAAAACGGAACGCTCCAAACAAGAGAGGTGGAGATATGATGAAAAAAGACGGGAAAGAAGTCAGAAGTAATATGGCCACCCGAAAAGATAAAAAACACTTTAGTGATGAGAGTGATGAAGAAAGCTCAGAGGAACGCGAGCATGAGAGGGGCTACCATGGGGACAAGGATGGGTGGTATCATAGGAACCATGAAGGATGGGAAGAAAGGAAAAGGGTGGCAGAGGACCCAAGTCAGGAAGAAACAGCGCAGTTTGAGTCTGAAGACAGAGGCTTGAAATACTTTAATGCCAAGACCCATATGCATGGCTACCACGGGGAAGACAAGAGGCATATCCACCACCCGGAAGAAGGCGAAATGGAAAGGGAGAGGTCCTATTATGACCAAGGGGAAGATGAGATGGGAAGAGAGAGGCATCATTACAATGGAAACCATGACCACAGAGAAGAGGAAAAGGAGAGGGAGTTGGAGGAAATGGAAGAACGTGAAGAACACAGGGCTAAGGTAAGAGGAGGAGGATGTTCAATGGTGGTATCAGTGGGTTGTATGACCCAGTGTTTGGGCCAATAAACCACCGCCCTGAAACCAACTGGTATTTACATGGAAGGCTGGTACAAGTAGAAAAATTAGTATTGTCCAAAAGCAATTACTGATAATTTGCATTGTAAGTATAGTGAAATAATTGTTAGTTGATATTTAGATTTGACACTTCTGCTTTGCCAGACTGCCCAGACCTGGGTATTTCAGTAACGTCAGGACAGAGTCAAGTGTGGGATCGGTGCCGGTGAGAGTTTGCAAAGGGCAGGGTGTCAAAGAGCCAGAAACAATAATATTCAGCAACTGTGAACATGTACCTTGCCAAAATGCTTGTGCAACCCCAAAGTCAAGAGATGATATCAGAGGAGAAGAGATTTAGTTACACAGTTATTGACCGTCTTCCTCTAACAATGCCCGTAGACTCGGCCAACAACCTTCACTATTGTGCTTTCAATGGAGAAAGGGGAGTGAGTCACTTCCAAATAGAAGGAAGAGGAATCTCCATCAATGGAAGACAGGAATGAAAATGGGTAAAACTTCACATTTACCGGTATTTCTGTGGATAGAATACATGGGAACAGGTGCACCATAGAAACCTCTGCTGGACCTATGCGTTTCGACACATGGCCTTATTCATGGAACCATGAAGATGCATGGCAACAGGTACACCACAAAAACCTTGGCTAGATCCACACCTTTTGGCACACGGCCTTATTCATGGAACCATGAAGATACATGGCGACAGGTGCACTACAGAACCCTCATGAAACAATAAATACGGCCATGTGCTAAACGCGTAGGTCCAGCCGAGGTTTTTGTGGTGCTTGATTTTAACTGAGAATAAATGTGACATTTACCTATGTTAATTCCTGTCTTACGTCGCTGGAGATTCCTCTTCCTTTTATTGGACTATGACCCGACCCACCCCAGGGCAATGCCGAATGCTGACTGTGATCCCATCCAGGTGCACAACTGATGGTGAGCTGACGCTCTTTTTTTCTGAAGTCACTTCCAGACTAGTCTTGTGGCAACTTATCTCCCATGAGAACAAAAAGACCATGGAAATTCAACATGCCCGATCCTTCCTTTTCCCCACAATGTCATCTGTCTAGGAAGATGTTAGAGGCCCTCACGCACATTACATAGCCATTTGGTTTAGCTGAAGTTGATAGTTTTGGCCAACTTGCTCCACACACCCAACTTTTTTAAAGAGTAACTAAACTTTTAATTATTTTTTGTCCTGGATTGAAAGCTATGACAATTTGCAAATGACTTTATTAGGGGATTTGTCTTTATTCCTTTAAACAAAAGTGCATGTCAAGATCTTCTGCCCCTACTTTTCTCCAGACTATTATCCTGCCTTTAGCAGCATTGAGATCAGACTGTATTTATGCAGAGTACAGATGATGGCAGTGGTGGGCCAGAACTTGTGCAGACACAGTCAGGGGAGGAGACAGGGGCGGACCCATCACTGCCATCATCTGTACTCCACATGCTATCAAGGTAGGCAAATAAGCTGGGGAAAAGCAGGGGGCGTAAGTCACTTACATGCAATTTTATTCAGGAATAAAGTGATTTGCAAAGTTTCAGAACTTTCCATCCTGCACAAATTGATACAAAAATATTAAGCTTAGCCGTTTTTTTAGTGTGAAATGGTGGTAGCCCGAGCCGTGTCGGGTGGGCACTATCAAAATAGTTTAATGGTAATTAATACGGGGAATAAAAGATGTGTGGTCTATAATGTATATTGTATTTTTGGACCTGGACCTATTAGTAAGGACACATCTGATACTAGTAGAGGATCTGGTACACCTTGTGCATTTAGGTTTACTTCAGGGCGATGATACAACTAATATAATGATATTTTATTATATGATATGATATTGCTAGTATATTTTGTCTGTCTGCAATAATCCTGTTTTATGACGGTTGGACTTTAGTAATTTTGCAGCAATTAGAAAGAACACTGCCACCAATAAAACTATTTATCACAGACACTTTGCACTGTGAAATCTAAAGTTTATAGTCATCTACAGATTAAGAGAGAGAAGGTACATATACACATTGTCAGGGGAGGGGGAACAAAGAAGGATCGGGCATATTGATTAGCAATGCCTGATCCTTTTGCTCTAAGGGGAGATTAGCCGCAACCAGAGCAGTCTGGCAGCGATTTATACCCCTTTCCACCTGGCCGAACCAAGCATACATGTACATAGGAGGAAATAGCTGTCGGATAAATGAGAAAATCAGGGTTAAGCTTCATTGTTGTGGACATGTACTATGTTAGGATAATTTGACGACAGTCCAAGGCCATAGCCTCAAACGGCTATCTAGGACAGACTTGGCATAATCTTGAGAAACCTTGACACCCTTGAACCCCTATACAAGGATCTGGATTTACAATGGGCCTAGGAGATTGCTGCCTATGAGTGGGCGCCAACCAGAGGCAGGAAGTCATCAAGCAGGGTCACAGCTGGAAAGTCACAAAAGGGACAAAATTGGGATCTGTTATTGTAGTCAGGGAGCAGGGTCAAAACCAAGATGGCAGCAAAATTGTTGGCAGAAGTGTCCAAAAACAGACCAAAGTCAAAAAGGAAAACAACTAAACCGAGCAGGAAAATAAACAGACATGACCAGGTAAGCACAAGCTATATCTGGAGGTTTCCAGCAGAAAGCAGGAAGCTTAAGTAGGGTGTGGTGCCTTCTAATAGGATGAAGCCAGGTAGCTGATGACTTCAGCTGGACAGCACACACACACCTTGTCAGACTGAAGTACAGCAAGTCTCAGCCACTCTAATCTTAGTGGATGACCGGTGACTATAATGGGGTCCACTTGATTTGCATCGTGGTGTCCGGCGCTGGAGAAATGGTACAACATGCTGTGCTATTCTGTCCGGCATGTTTTGGCCAGATCTGACACTGAGGTTCCATATTCTAATATCAAAGCCTAGTATGTATGAACAATTTCTCAAGAACGTGTTTTAGAAAAATGTAACATCTGTTCAATTATTTTTTGTGTGTGTTTTTTAAGGAAAGAGACCTCCAAGAGGTGGAGGAAGAGCTAAGCAAGGCGGCAGAACGACTGCAGGAGCTTCACCGGGGCTAAGAGAAGAAGAATGAGCCTCAAACTTCTGTCTTCCAGACTATACTCTGCCAACGCTTTGCACGTGTTCTTGTACCCTGTATATACACAATTCTTCCACAGTTGGCTTGGGCCTGTGTTTTTGTGGCTGTTTTATAAAGTAAAGGTTCGGCCTGATAATATTCTCAGAATAGATACTGGCTTCGGTGTCACCAGGTTACGTAGGTCCACGAGACCCTCAAAACCAAACAATGAGGAAGGGATTGAAATTGTATGATTGTCAATAATAATATTAATGTTCTTGTTATCTTCTCTATCTTACAATGTTGTTTTTGAAATGTTTTGTTCATTAATTAAATTAATATTGGCTCTACAGAAGCAATGTCAGGGGTATACAGAAGGAGAAGGTCCTGGTCAGTATGGGAGATATCTACAAGATTACGTCTTCTGTTGATCACAGTCTTTTTATCGTCTGTCCAATGATAATTTTCATGTTCTGTCATGAGAACCGAATTAAAAATGACAAATTCAGGGTCTAAGTCTACGTGAACTTTGGTGATTGGTGGTAGTCTTCTTTACTAAAGTTCTATATTCCTTGGGTGGTCATCTTCTGTGGTTCCAATAGCAGTCATTGTAATGATGAAGGTTTGTCCATGTCAAGTCTTAATTTACTACAAGTAAGGTCCATTTTGGTTATCTCCTTGTCACGAATCAGCAGAGACGGCTGGGGTACGCATCGTAAAGTAAGATTTGCCATTGACTTGTCTTTTACAAGGCTCCGGGAGAGATCTGAGGTCCATCTTGCGTTCTTCACATGGTGGGACGTCATTGGAAACTTCCAAGGTTGACGTAGGTTCTTTGTTGTCTTTGAGGATTTTGTCTATATGTGAAAGTAAAGCTGGAAAAAATTCAGGAACACCTTCATAGCCTGAAAAAGAAGGGATTTAGCAAATTAAAATCCTTAGATAGGAGGAGGAATGCTTAGAACATATAGAGATTCAGAATGTCTCTTATAGAGAAGTACAAGAATCACTAACCTGGAAAAGCATTGACGTCAATGACGGCGCAACGACCGCTCAGTGTGTCCACGATTAAATCTACCCCAAAGAGGGCCATTCCAAGAGCCTCCTGTATACCCTGAACCACCAGTCTGACAACATCCTCTGATGGAGGAAGGATATCTGGATATAGGGGTGTCTAGAAGCACAGGAAAACATCAGTCTCATCAAAGTAATGCCAAATACGTTCCTACAAAAATATCTGGCCAAAGCCAACTAAAATATAAAGTTGGGGATATGGAGAGCACATTCAATTTACTCTCATAAGTTCATTAAAGGGGATGTCCACAAAGCCTCATTTAGTAAAAGATTGTCAAATGGTTAAATATTGAGGGGCCAATAGCTAAAGACCCCATCGCAAAAAATCAAGAAAGATGGAGAGGCGGTGAGCATGTGCGACCACCCTTCCCATGGACAGTGAATGGAAAAGTGGTGGCGCATGTTCACTTCCGTGTCCTTCACACAAGACACTTTTGGTTCACCATTTTGTTGATCAGTCGGGGTCCCAGCAGTCAGACCTCTCTTGGAGATCATACATTTATGATCCTCTAGTGTAGATAAGGGACAACTGCTTTAGAAAAGCCATTTGGAGTCCTAAAGGTGGTCTCTTAGAATGGATTTTGCAATATTTAAGTATGAAAGGTGCAAGGAGGTACCTAGAGATATAACCTGACGTTCTTCATGTATATGTGACCTATTGGAGTACTTTCAGGCCTTGGAGCTCAAGCGTGATCATATCCTCTACAGCTTCTAGTGGTGCAGCACATACCCTTCATACTACTGTGTGCATGATTACACAAAGTGTGGGCATCACCAAATCCAAAATCTACAGGGCGACTAAATGTTGTAACCCATTTTAAATAAATGATAAAGTAAGTGAACCCCAGAGACTGACCTGGGACAGGTGAGAACAGGACTCCGCCTTGGAAACTTGATGGCTGTTAAAGAAGATCGTCGATTGGTCTGTAGGCAAAAATATGTACAAAATATTGCGATTATTGGCGTCTAGGTTTCTATACAACAATCTATTCTCCACTGATTGATTAATCATTACATTTTGTAACTTACAAAGAGCTACCAGATAAACATAATCAATATTTCATTACTGCTGCAATCAGTATAAAAGTTGGTCATAAGTAAAACTCTAGGAAGACATTGCTCTATATCATGCTCTAAAGGTACAAAACATATAGTACACATGGATATCACAGGATACCGACCTGCCTCCCCTATCGGAAAGTTACGTATGGATGGCCTCTTCACAATAAAATGCTGTGAACCCACAACAAAAATCTTATAAAGGGTGGCATTGTGGTTAATGAAGCTCTGGAGAAGGCAAGGAGGCGCCACGTCCTTTAGGCCCCGCTCATTGAATATCAAGGACATCTACAATACAGGAATGCAGTGGTTAGATGTAAATATTCCATATAAAGGGCTGCAATACCACATAGAACCTGCAGACATGTGTGTTTTATAGATAAACTTGTTATACAGGCTTCTGCTTTACAGAACCCAATCTCAACTACCCTGTTAGTTTATTTGTACATTAATAGAGTCTCATATTGAAGACCTTAGTCTATTATCCAGTGAGGGCACATAGAGTGTCTCTAGCTCTGGAGGAGCCGCATTTCAATCATTACATACGACAATTGATTTGAACAAAAATTGTGTAATGCTTCGTTTCACCTGCGGAGGCACTGCAGGGAAAATAACCACTTTGTCCCAAGAGCCTACAACTGATTGCTGGAAGTCCATGCAGTCGGACAGACTGCCACATATATATAATCACCAGTGGGTTTTCAGTAGTGATGAGCGGGCACTACCACTCTCGGGGGCTCGGTACTTGTAACAAGCAGTTGGGCGCGTTTCAATTACAGAGTATAATGGAAGTCAATGTGGAATTCAAGCATTTTTCTGTGAGTGTTCCTGGAATTATGCTCGAGTTCCCATAGACTTCCATTATACTCAGCACTTGAAACGCGCCCGTTCCGAGAGTACCGAGCCCCCGAGTGTAGTAGTGCTCACTCATCCTAGTTACCCTGTCAATTTTACTACACAATGAAAGCCTTAAAAATGAAACCCAAAAACAATAGCGGAATTGTCTTTTTTTCAATTTCATTCAGTACATGATATGGTAAAATGAATGAGGCCAAATATAACTACAAACCCGTCAGTGATAAAACGTAAAGCAACAAATACATAATACAGACCTCATGTGAGCGCGGTCCGTGGGCCACTTGGGTTTTGCAAACTGCAGGAGAAGGAACATTAGGTTAATAATAATAATAATAATTCTTATGTGATAATAAATTGTAATCTTTTCTACATCAACTGACATACAACTCTCCTACATCAACACACGCAGCTCTGCTACATTAACACACACAGCTCTACTACATCAAGACACAGCTCTACTACATCAACACACACAGCTCTACTACATCAACACCCATAGTCTACTACATCAACACACACAGCTCTCTACATCAACACACGCATCTCTGCTACATCAACACACCAGCTCTACTACATCAAAACACACAGCTCTACTACATCAAACACACCAGCTTTCCTTTCATCAACACACACAGCTCTGCTACATCAACACACCCAGCTCTACTACATCAACACACACAGCTCTACAACATCAACACACGCATCTCTGCTACATTAACACACACAGCTCTCCTACATCAACACACACAGCTCTACTACATCAAACACGCCAGCTCTACAACATCAACACACGCATCTCTGCTACATTAACACACACAGCTCTCTACATCAACCACAACAGCTCTCCTACATCAACACAACAGCTCTACTACATCAACACACACAGCTCTACTACATCAACACACACAGCTCTACAACACAACACACGCATCTCTGCTACATTAACACACACAGCTCTCCTACATCAACACACCAGCTCTCTACATCAATACACACAGCTCTACTACATCAACACACACAGCTCTACTATATCAACACACACAGCTCTACAACATCAACACACACATCTCTGCTACATAAACACACTGCCTCTCCTTACATCAACACACGCATCTCTGCTACATTAACACACACAGCTCTCCTACATCAACACACACATCTCTGCTACATTACACACACACAGCTCTCCTACATCAACACACGCATCTCTGCTACATTAACACACACAGCTCTCCTATCAACACACGCTCTCTGCTACATTAACACACACAGCTCTCTACACAATCACACACACAGCTCTCTACATCAACACACACAGCTCTCTACATCAACACACACAGCTCTACACATCAACACACACTCTCTGCTACATTAACACACACAGCTCTACATCAACACACGCATCTCTGCTACATTAACACACACAGCTCTCCTACATCAACACACGCATCTCTGCTACATTAACACCACAGCACTGCTACATTAACACACACAGCTCTACTACATCAACACACAGTCTACTACATCAACACACACAGCTTCTAATCAACACCATAGATCTACTACATCAAACACAGCTCTACTAAATAACACAGCAGCTTTCCTACATCAAAAACAACAGCTCTACTACATCAAACAACCCAGGCTCTACTACATAAATCACACAAGCTCTACTACATCTACATCACACAGCTCTACTACATCAAACACACACAGCTTACAACATCAACACACACAGCTCTCTACATTAACAACCCAGCTCTACTACATCAACACACCCAGTCTACTAACATCACAACACAAGCTACATAACATAACAATATAACACAGCAGCTTCTTCTACATCAAACACACACAGTCTCTACTACATCAACACACCAGCTCTACTACATCAACACACACAGCTCTCACCTACATCTACACACACAGCTCTACTACATCAACACACACAGCTCTACAACATCAACACACACAGCTCTACTACATTAACACACCCAGCTCTACTACATCAACACACACAGCTCTACTACATCAACACACACAGCTCTGCTACATCAAAACACACAGCTCTACTACATCAACACACGCAGCTCTACAACATCAACACACACAGCTCTACTACATCAACACACACAGCTCTACTACATCAACACACACAGCTCTACTACATCAACACACACAGCTCTACTACATCAACTCACACATCTCTGCTACCTCAACATACTCAGCTCTTCTGTCAACACACAGCTTTTGTACATCAACACACACAGCTCTGCTACATCAGCACATACCTTGCCTGTGTCCTGCTCCTTGTCTCCACTACCTACTCACATGACCTGAGAATCTATATACCTCTATAGGCTGAACAGTGGACTAGGGATGTGATGTGATGCTTTACTGTCCAACCATTATATTGTCCTGTATAGGACACAAATACAGCTGAAGTAGGGACATGCCCCCATTGTCTGGATCAGTGATTGAACCTCACCAAATTTGGGACATCTTATTGGATCACATATGTATTATAGTCTATGGGAATGTTCATATTTCTGCTTTTTTGTGTGCCGATTGTCCAAAAAATATAAATGGAGATATGTCTGATATTGAACAGATTTAAAGATCAAACCTGTCCCATTCAAATCAATGGGTCTATAAAGAACAAAACAGCTGATCGCACCAGATAAACGCTTGGAACCTTTTTTTTATGGAAATACTGTATTTACTGATTGTAGAAAGGATACACGGAACAAACATACATAAAAATCAGATATAGATTTATTAGAAAAAAAATGTACATCTGAATAAAGCCTTAAGGGTATCAATGATGAATACACAATTATACGTAATTATGATGCAGTTTCCATTGTGATGACTGTGTTATGTTGCTGTCAGACGCTGTCTGACACGTGTGATGTGTGTATGTCGGCAGCAACGTCTCTAAGGAATCTATACACCAATACTTACAACGGAGCATAGAAGAGACAAAACATACACAAATATAAACTAAAGCTAAGACCAATAATAGTACAGTGCAATACAGGGATGGGTGACGCCGGCGGGAGGGTGCTCATGCCTCACCCTGGACACAGGGACACACCTGAAGAACTTTGCACCCTCGTCAGAATGACACCAATCAGACTCAATTTCCACCCTGTGCCAGAGATAATGTGCAATTAATCCAGGGAGGGGGCAGCCACCACCTTATACCCACAGGTAAATACTGCCCAACAGTCACAGTCAGATCTTGGCACCCTCCATGGACAGATGGGTAGGCACCGGTACATGGGGTTGGCAGGAGATGTCACCACTGTCACAAGGGAGGTTTGTTTTATGATCTGATGTGACCTTCCATTGATAGGTGTCAGGTTAACCCATCCCTGCCTTGTATATTATAAACTTTTTAAACTTAAAGTAAACTTTTTAAAAACGTTTTGCGGCGTAGCTGTCCCAAAGAGGGACTACTGGAGACGCCACTATGTGGGATGAGTAGGTATCATTCACATCTAATCCCTAGACCCTGAGAACCCCCAGAGGTTCCTCTGCCACGTAAGACGACACGACATGCCATATATTATAATGGCCCCCATATAACTCTCCAAATAGTATAAAGGGCTTCACATACCACTCCAAATAGTATAATGGCCCCCACATAGCCTTCCATATAGCATAATTCTGCCCACATAGTCCTCCACACAGTATTATTCACCCCCCAGAGTCCTTTGTATAATATAGTGCACTCCCATAGTCCTCCATAAAGTATAATGCACCCCATAGTCCTCTATATAGTACAATGGGCCTCACGTTGCCTTCCATATAGTATAATGCACTCCCCATAGTCCTCCATATAGTATAATGCACCTTCATAGTCCTCCATATAGTTTAATGCACCCCATAGTCCTCTATATACTATATTAGGCCCCACATCGCCTTCCATATAGTAGAATGCACTCACCATAGTCTTCCATATAGTATAATGCACCCCATAGAGTATAATGCTCTCTCCATACTCCTGCATATAGTACAATGCCCTCCCCATAGTCCTCCATATAGTATAATGCACCTTCATAGTCCTCTAAATAGTTTAATGCACCCCATAGTCCTCTATATAGTATAACAGGTCCCACATTGCTTTCCATATAGTATAATGCACTCCCATAGTCCTCCATATAATAAAATACACCAATAGTCCTCCATATAGTACATTGTGCCCCGCATTGCCTTCCAAATAGTATGATGCACCCCATAGTCCTCCATATAGTATACTGGGTCCCACATTGCCTACTATATAGTATAAGTACCTCCTATTAAATATACTTTCTGAGTCTATGTTTTTAGTTCAAAACTTTTTACCAGGTGTGATGATCCAGAGAAAATATCACAATAATTTTTATGGAAAAATCGTATAATAGTTTAATGAAAGTTCTTCCCTTGTCATACCCCCTACCTTCAAGCTTCGAGAGATAAGGTATCAAATGGGATCTCCATTGTTAAATATACTTTCTGAGTGTATATTCTGAGTTCAAAACTTTTTACCAGATTTGATAATCCTGAGAAAATATCACATAGATATTAACTCGGATAAATCTATATTTTTATACCATCACAATCCTCCATATAGCATAATGGGCTCCACATAGTCCTCCATATAATATAATGCACCACCCATATTCCTCCATAAAGTATAATGGACCTTACATAGTCCTCCATATATTATAATGCACCACCCATATTCCTCCATAAAGTATAATGTACCCCCATAGTCCTCCATATAATACAATGGGACCCACATAGTCCTCCATATATTATAATTCATCCCCCATAGTTATCCATTTAGTATTATGGCCATTGGAAATCAATGTACTCATCAATTTAAAAGAATAAATAGATACTCACCTCTCCTCTTTCCCCTCTGCACATCTCAGCAATGGTTGCAATGTAATGACATCATCGTTCCCGCTGTGCTGTGACATCAGAGCTCAGACATCGAGGGAGAATGATGGAGGAGGGAGCAGAGAGCTCCCTCTTTCATCATTGCTTTCAACTGTATTGGCATTCACAATGCCAATACAGTTGAAAGTGTGTTGCTGGGGGGGAAGGGTGGCTGGGGTTGCCTTTGGCCCTAGACTCACAGACCCCATAGCGGCCGCGTGGTCTGCCATTGGCGGTACGCCATTGGGCGCCAGGAATTTTATATCATTAGTAATCCTTGGCGCTAGAATAAAAGCCCTATGACTGGGAACGACATATAATTTGGTCATATCTTTAGCAGCCAATTTTACCTTTAACACTCTGTGTGATTAGTCAACAAAATGGGTGACTATCTTTAGGATATACCATATATGCACAATTACTTATGCCCTATCCCAAAATCCATCTACATGTACAAGACTATCCCAGGTTTAATGAATTACAAGTTTTCTTACTGATAGGGAAGGTGAGATGTTCTCTAACCAAAGCCACCACATCATTGCGTTTGGACATCAGCTCCACACAAGGAGGGGAGAACACGGCACTGACCCCTACAGGAAACATCATTGAGACCCAGTTAATAATTAACACAAATGACATTGCCAATATTTGCATTATTACTTTGGAACATCAACATTCCTACTGGATTATGTAAAAGAGGTACTGGCTCCTCACAATGATGACGTGACCTCATCAACGCACTTAAAAACAAAGCTCCAAAGATAGAGGATCAATGTATGATTACGGGGGAACTTTCCACCAGCAGTTCCCCCCTCGATTAGATTATCAGAATGGGGGTCCCAAAGCCCCTTGTATAAACGCAGCAATACTGAGCAAGTTTGACCACTGCTCTATTTACTGTCCTAAAGAATGATGGTCGCACATGCTCACTACTGCTCCGTTTATGAAGGGGCTTTGGCCCCATTCCTGGGATAGGGATGAAGACTTTTACTTTCTGCTGTGTTAAAAGATTGTTGGAATAAGTTAATTCTTTAAAAAAGGGTATTTTATACAGGGTCCAAAATGAGACCCACAAAGGGCAGGAGGTAATCAGAAAAAACGTGTAACAGAAAAGAGTCCACAACATGACGAAACAAGTGACTCAACATCTACTAATGTCCCCAAGTCTCTGCTCCATGAATTATCTCTACACCCTGGATCACCATTAATTCTGGCCAGAACCCTATAATATGTATAAGAAAGGCTGCTCTCATGCCCTGACATTGACATTTTGCATTACTGCCTTATGTATCTATGCGCCTGACCTTGCCTTTGGGTCTCCAGGCTTCGTAGGAGATGATACGACTGGAAGCGGTCAAGAAGTGTATGGAGAGCTGGTAGGGGATCCAGGAGGATGGTAAAGGGGTGAGTGTCCAGGTAGACCTGTGAAACAGCAAATAAACACTGTAAATACTACTTATTTACCACCCAATAATATATTCTTAACTAGATCCCTCTGTGTGTAATGACTCTATATGATATATATGTTTCACTTTATGTATTGAATCACTGAAATAAATGAACGTTTTGATGATATTCTTATTCATTGAGATGCATCTGGCTGTATATACCACATTTCCACCCTATCACATATGCTACTATATTACAGCTGCAATCAAAAGTATTCCCCCGATGCAAATCTTGTTTCTTAGTAACACTTACAAACTTTCTCATGTTTGCAATAAATCAGTGAAATACATATAATATTAATAGCTTAACACAACTAATATGATATGTGGTTTCCTCCAAGTTCACAAAAAATGCCAATAACAGAATAATTAATTCATGACAAATGTCTTTAGTGCTTAGTAGAGTCCCTTTGGCTGGTATGACCTGCTGTAAATGTGAAGCAAACACAGACACCAGTGCTCCCGAGAAGCGTTGACCAATTTTTCAAGGACAAAAGCCTCCAGATCGCTAACATTCTTGGGTTTCCACCCTGCAATCGTGTTCTTCATATCCCTTGAAAGATTTTATATAGGGTTAAAGTCCGTTAACTGTGATGGGCACACCAGGATTTCTTCTGAAACCAAACCTTGATGGAGTTTGAGGTATGTTAGCGATCATTGTCGATTGGATGGTCCAATGAAGCCCAAGCTTCAGATTTCTCAGCGAAACAATGATAGTTTCTTCTAGAATTTTGGGTACTTGATTGATTCCATCTTATCCTCTACTCATTTCAGGTTTCCAGTGCCAAAGGAAGCATAGCAGCTTCAGAGCATCACAAAGCCCCAGCCTTGTTTCACTCTAGACATCACTGAGTCACCAACATGCTTCACTGTAGTAATTACCGAGCCATCTCCTCCATATTTCACTCTAGACACCACTCAGCCACCACCATGCTTCACTGTAGTAATTACTGAGCCATCTCCTTAATATTTCACTCTAGACACCTGTAACTGCCCCGCGGTCCAGCGCCTCCGCCCTGCACCCTGCTCGTCCCTCTTCCCGTGCAGTTACCCTTCCTTCCCGGTTCCGGGGTCGGGGTTCCAGGTTACAGGTCGTCCGCAGGCGATCCCGGGGTTCCGGGGTGCTCCATCGCACACCTGCTGCTCAGACTGTCGCTCCCTGACTGCTGCCCTGCTCTGCTTCCCCTCAGTGTGTTCACTAGGGGGCGGGGTCGCTCTCTCTGCTACCTTTATAGGGCCAGCTGCCAATTAGGCTGCCCCGCCTCTCAGCCAGTCCCTGTAGGGCAGCAGGTATATAAAGTGTGCACTTGCTTCTGGACCTTGCCGGGGCAACTTCATTCATCCTGAAGTTGCCGGTCCTGGTCCTATTGTATGCTGTGATTCTGCAGTATTTAACATACATCTGTTTGTTCTTGTTGCAGTGTCGCTGTTCTGCCTTCGTGTTGCTCCGTGCTGCGTCACTACCTTTCCTCCGGACCGTCCTTGTGTGGTTTCTCTGGACTTCCCCGGACCGGACTCCGTGGTGCTCGCAATTCTCCGTACTGTTTCCGTGCAGCTCCTCTGCCGCTTATCCGGATCTCTCCGTGTTCCTGGATCTCCCTGCGTTCCTAGTTCCCGTGCTCCTGGTGCTCTGTATTCACGGTTCTCGTTTCGTATTGTATTCCCGGGTGCTGTTTCATTACCACGTCGCCTGGGGTCGGTTGAACACTTGTGTCCGTAGCATTGGCCCCTTCGAGGCTGATCCCGGCGGTATCCCTGTATAGGGGTCAAGCGCTCCGGGGTCTCCCTCGCTGGGTCTCCAGTGTTGCGGCCTTGTGGCCCTCTCCAGGGGCGTGTAGTTCTGTGTTTTTGTTGTCTGTAATAAACCCGTTAACTCTACGGTACGTGTCTGCCTCTCTATCACCCGGTGTCAGCATCCGCTTTACGCGGTCCAGTGGGTCCACGTGTGTAGTCCGTCAGTGGGACGTGACAACACCACTCAGCCACCACCATGCTTCACTGTAGTAATTACCGAGCCATATCCTCCATATTTCACTCTAGACACCACTCAGCCACCACCATGCTTCACTGTAGTAATTACCGAGCCATATCCTCCATATTTCACTCTAGACACCACTCAGCCACCACCATGCTTCACTGTAGTAATTACTGAGCCATCTCCTTAATATTTCACTCTAGACACCACTCAGCCACCACCATGCTTCACTGTAGTAATTACCGAGCCATATCCTCCATATTTCACTCTAGACACCACTAAGCCACCACCATGCTTCACTGTAGTAATTACCGAGCCATATCCTCCATATTTCACTCCAGACACCACTAAGCCACCACCATGCTTCACTGTAGTAATTACCGAGCCATATCCTCCATATTTCACTCTAGACACCACTAAGCCACCACCATGCTTCACTGTAGTAAGTACCGAGCCATCTCCTCCACATTTCACTCTAGACACCACTCAGCCACCATCATGCTTCACTGTAGTAATTACCGAGCCATCTCCATATTTCACTCTAGACACCACTCAGCCACCACCATGCTTCACTGTAGTATTTACTGAGCCATCTCCTTAATATTTCACTCTAGACACCACTCAGCCACCACCATGCTTCACTGTAGTAATAACCGAGCCATCTCCTCCACATTTCACTCTAGACACCACTCAGCCACCACCATGCTTTACTGTAGTATTTACCAAGCCATCTCCTCCATATTTCACTCTAGACACCACTCAGCCACCATCATGCTTCACTTTATTCATTACCGAGTCATAGCCATATTTCACTATAAACATCACTGAGCCACTGCCAAGACTCACAGTAGATATCGGCAAGTCACTACCATGCTTCACTGTGGGCAGGGTGTTCTTTTTAGCATATTCTTCATTCTTTCATCTCCAGACATATTACTAATCCTTAGTTCCGATATATACCAGCTTTGTTTCATCACTTCAATCCCAAAACCTCTAAACTTCTGTAACTTCTTTAATGGTCATGCTTATTGGAGCTGACATTTTTTTGTACTTTTGGGTCAGTAGAGCTACACTTCTTGGCATCTGGGTATCGACACCTTTAGTGTTTAGTATTCAGTTCACTCTGCAAACTGAAACCTCTACTCCCACCAAATCTTTTAGCAGTTTTTTTTTAGCAATTTGAGGGTTTTGGACCAGCTCATCCCCAGGAATCTGATGTCAGCTGGTGACCGCTGCCTCTTTCTGCCACATGCAGAGAATTTAGCCAGTGCTCCCGTAACTTAACTTGTGAACTCTGCTCCCTGCTAAATCTCAGATAACATTAATGCCTTTATTTCTTTTTGCGCTCTTTTCCTTGTTTGGCATTGATCTCTTAACTTTTTGGACCACTCTCTTGACAACGCAATAATATTAGTGACCTGGAGGCCATTGCTCATGAGGAACGCTGCTCTGGCTATGCATTACATTTACAGCAGGTCATAACAGCCAGAGTGACTCTACTATGTATCAAAGATGCTTGTCATTAAAGGGGTAAATAATGAGCCTGCAGAAGTTAGTATATGTGGCATTTTATGGTGACTTCGGATAAATCACTTATTGTATGACTTGTGTTGAGGTATTCATTCTATTTTTGTTTCACTGATTTACTGGAAATAGCAGAAAGTTTTTTAATTTTTGCTAAAAATCCTAATTTACAATAGGGATGGAATCATTTTCATTACAACTGTACTACTTTACCACCCTAAATGATATATATTACCATCAGTGGCGTAACTTCAGGCCCAGGGGCCCCGATGCGAAAGCTCCAATGGGGCCCCCAATTATTGCACATATTTAATAATATTAGTCTTTTCTATGGGCCAAAAGGACTTTTGGGGCCCCCTAGGCTGCAGGGCCCGGGTGCGATCGCAACCCCTGCACCTATTGTAGTTACGCCCCTGATTAGCATACCTTACTAAACAATACACTGTCATGTATGTGAGTACGTGACATTAGCATGTGTAGATTAAATATTTGCTCTTTTGACAGGTAATTTACACCTCAATAATGTATATATAAAGAGGAAAGGTGTGGGCCATTGTACTGGCGGATGTGCATTTTTGTTCTAGGTATATTTATACTCCCTTTAATACGGATACCACGTAGTCCTGCATGACATTTAGTTGTATTTTTGGTTCCACCCCATTGTTTCTTGGTTTGTAGAGTATTAACTCATTCTCCATACTTCTGTTATTACCTGAAGCCTCTGGACCAGGTGATGGGACGCCAGGTCCTGACCCGCTTCTACCAAGAGGTCTGACAACTTGTGGATAATGAGGTCAAATGGCCCTTGGCTATGGAGACATTTGGTGAGGTCAACCTGAAGGTGACACAATATAAAAAGGGAATAAAACAAAGTAATCACTTGGTTAACAGGTTATTCTAGAACAAAATGGGAAAATGTAAAATTGATGGGGGGCCTGAGGGCCGAGACCCATGACATTTGGAGTCCTGTCTCTGTGTGAATAAAGCAGTAGAGCGCATGCGTCTATGGGAACTGTCTATGGGAATAGTGGTCACTCATGCAGAATCCACTCCCATAGAAGTGAATGAAGCCATGGTCACTTACGGGTACGACCACTCCATTCACAAAGACAACATAGAATCCCTGATCTCCTGATTGGTGGTGGCTCCACGGTTGGACCTTCACCGAACATACAACCTATCAGCTATCCTGTTGTTTGTGGATTACTCCTTTAGCCAACCTAGAAATATTTGCGCATTTCCAAAACATTGGAAACCAAAGGCTGAGTGTGGGTGAAGGCTCCAACTCCCTACAGCGACATTTCTCCAAAAGACCACCTCTTGGGAAGACCACCTCCTAATCCAGACTAGATTTCATGCGACTAATTTTACATTCCACCACATTTTAGGCATATTTGCTCCGTTCTTTGACAAGACCACCCCAATAGAAGACCATAGAAGACCAAGTTCTGGCCGGGAACATGCATATCGCATAATTGCAGTCTGTTCCTGGCATAGTGAGTTCTCGCAACCTGTGCTGGGAGGATCGATAAATCTGCAGTCACATCAAAATGATCATTTTAGACCGGACAATCCCTTTAAGGGTTTCGATTCAGTTTCTATTATAATCATCACTAAGAAGAACCTACACAATGAAAGATAATATGCCTAGTGTAATATGGTAAAATACATATTGATATGAAGCAGGGGTGGGCAACTCCAGTCCTCAAGGGCCGCAAACAGTGCAGGTTTTCAGGATTTTCATAGCACTACACAGGTTATTATTGAATCACCTGCACTTGTGCAATGCTAAGGAAATCCTGAAAGCCTGCACTGTTTGCGGCCCTTGAGGACTGGTCTTGCCTGCCCTCGATACAAAGGGACAAGGGACCTCGTATATTAAAACTGTATTTGTTGCCTGTAGCAACCAATCAGAGCTCAGCTTTCATTTTTTAAACAGCTTTGGTAAAATGAAAGCTGCACTGTGATTGGCTGCTATGGGCAACAAAATATTTTTTAAAATAAATCTGCCCCATATTTAGCCTTTACTAATAGTAAATGAGTGTGAGCTGTGGATTAAAAACAACTCTTATTTGAGGTATGCTATAAACTCGCTCCGGATTAGGTTGGTTTCACACTACCGGATTTTGAACTGTATCCTCCCACAATTGTAAAACCTAAATAATTGGATGCTCCCGCAGCGGTATTACCATATTAGTGATCCGGCTGACAAATCCGGTGTAATAACGGTGTGGTAGCATCCAGGTGCATCAGGTTATGTATGTTTTTTTGATGGATCCGGTGAAAAATGACGCACCCCCTAGTGGGTGTCATATGAAACTGGCTTCTGGGCATGCTCAGTCAAAAAACCCGGATCTGGTGTCCGGATCCAGCAGGATCCGGCTTCCACTGGATCCCGGTTTCATTGAGCTCCATTTTAAAGCCACCCGGATCGTGACAGATCTGGGTGCTTCCAAGTGTTACAAATTCACAACATTTTGCATTTTTGGAATCGACCACCCTGATCCGGCTGGAACCGTGTACACCCGCATGCCACCACAAATTCCTACGTCCCCATTGGAAGTCAATGGGAGAGGAAACGGATGCATACGGTTTCAGCCGGGTGCACCCGAATTGCAAAAAATGGTAATGTTAAACCAGACTTAAAACTAGGGGCTTCTTCACACGTCTGTACAAGACCGGTGCTGTATCACAATGTACGGACAAGCAGCATCTTTCCCGACCCAAGCGTGACAGCTTCCCTTATGTGTATGAAGATGTCCCGCTCAGGTCAGCAGAGCCGCAGACAGTCCATTATAGGAGATCTGACATCAGATCGAACTGCCCGAATGTGTGAAAGTGCCCTACGTCCCCTCTAAGATGGGGGTGAACTTCACAGGAAAACATGGATGTCTTTCATATTATAATAAAAAGACAAAATTCTTAAAAATCTTACCTCTGTTACGTCATATCCTTGATTCCTAGGACACAGACACAAAAACAAGAGATGGGTTACGTGTCAAAATGACATACATAGATCACAAATAACAGTTATACAGTGCAATGCAATATAGGGGAATATATATAGTATTGTATGAGAATGTGTGATGCATCATAGACCTAAAAGAAAAAGGTTTGGTACAGTGTTAGGCTGGGGTCACACTAGCGCTAGGAATGCGTTCAGGGGGTTCCGTTAAAAAGATAGAATCTGGCAGCTTTAGCGCACCGTTACCGTAATGGTGATGCTGCCTTAACGCTGCTAATACAATCCTATCAGTGCGCATGTCATACGTCGGCATGTAAGTGCCAGAATTTGAAACCTCGCGCTATCTCCAAGCGCATCACATGACGCGGAAGTGATGCGTTAAAGCTGCCAGATTCTATCTTTTTAACAGACCCCCTTGAACGCATTCCTAGAGCTACTGTGACCTGAGCCTTAGCCTGCTGGAAAAAAGAATGATTGCTGTCAGTGGGAGAAACAAAATAATTATCTTGTAGTTGTGATATCTTTTATTGGCCATCATAAACCAAAACAAATCAAGATGATGTTTCTGTCAATTTGACGGACGTTCTGCCATTGGCGGTGGTCCACACCCATGGCCACCATCTAACAAGCCTGAGGGATGCCAAGAAGGAGCTGAAAGTCACCTAGATGTAACATTTCTAATAGACCTCACATCAAACCAATGATAGCACAAGTCAAAATGTAGACTTGGAGATCGGTTTCATGGACCATGACGAAAGTGGAACCAATATTTTCCTTCATGGAGCACATCTGTATAGGTGGCTATAAAGACAATTATGTGCAAAGGAACCAATGTCAATACCCTCTCCATAGAGAAGCCCATACAGACGTTCCCTATGTAATCAGGCATTGCTTCATTATCACTCATCGTCCTTGGGAGAAGATCTCAGGAACAATATTTTACATCCATTGCACTTTTTGAGCTCTACATTTTCCTATTTTATTTAATCCTACCTCCTCATTACCAGAATCTCCCTGATTATTCGATGGCCCCTTCTGCATGTTAGTTAAGTGAAATTAGTTAGTGGGTGAAATTGTGCTTTACACTAGTGGAGTTTATGGCAGGGCTATGGAGTCAGAGTCAGAGTCATGGAATCAGATTCAGGGAAATTGTGGACTCGGGTGTTTGGCTTACTGACTTCACAGCATGATTGTGGAGTCGGATGTTTGGCTTACTGACTTCACAGCCATGATTGTGGAGTCGGATGTTTGGCTTACTGACTACACTGCCATGATTGTGGAGTCGGATGTTTGGCTTACTGTCTTCACAGCCATGATTGTGGAGTCGGGTATTTGGCTTACTGACTTCACAGCCATGATTGAGGAGTCGGATGTTTGGCTTACTGACTTCACAGCCATGATTGAGGAGTCAGATGTTTGGCTTACTGACTTCACAGCCATGATTGAGGAGTCGGATGTTTGGCTTACTGACTTCACAGCCATGATTGTGGAGTCGGGTATTTGGCTTACTGACTTCACAGCCATGATTGTGGAGTCGGATGTTTGGCTTACTGTCTTCACAGCCATGATTGTGGAGTCGGATGTTTGGCTTACTGTCTTCACAGCCATGATTGTGGAGTCGGATGTTTGGCTTACTGACTTCACAGCCATGATTGAGGAGTCGGATGTTTGGCTTACTGACTTCACAGCCATGATTGAGGAGTCGGATGTTTGGCTTACTGACTTCACAGCCATGATTGTGGAGTCGGATGTTTGGTTTACTGACTTCACAGCCATGATTGAGGAGTCGGGTATTTGGCTTACTGACTTCACAGCCATGATTGAGGAGTCGGGTATTTGGCTTACTGACTTCACAGCCATGATTGAGGAGTCAAAATCATGGAGTCGATGTCCATTTTGGCGGAGTCTGAGTCTGAGTCAGATTTAGGGTAATTGAGGAGTCAGATGTTTGGCTTACTGACTTCACAGCCATGATTGAGGAGTTGGATGTTTGGCTTACTGACTTCACAGCCATGATTGTGGAGTCGGGTATTTGGCTTACTGACTACACTGCCATGGTTGAGGAGTCAGATGTTTGGCTTACTGACTTCACAGCCATGATTGTGGAGTCAAAATCATGGAGTTGATGTCCATTTTGGCGGAGTCTGAATCTGAGTCAGATTTAGGGTAATTGAGGAGTCAGAGTTGGAGTCGGATGTTTGGCTTACCAACTCCACAGCCCTGGTTTCACGTGATGGAGGGGAATATGGCTCTTGACGTTGGGTTAGGTGATGGTGGAAATGTAGAACCTGACATTGACATTGGTTAAGATGATGGTGGAGAATGTAACACTTAGCAGTTATTAAGATGATGGTGTGGGATATATCTTAGCTTTTGGCGTTGGCAGAAAATTGGCATGCTCGCTAATATTATATTATTTTCTTTAGCAATGCTGAGTATTAATTGCTCTTATATGATGCTTGTGTCCCATATAAGAAGAGTCCTACACATTATGAAAGCCTTCAATCCCTTTTGGTACTGGCGATGTATCTTGGTCCTCGTTCCCTTCTATTTTCTATGAGAACAGTATGATGCCTATGTACTGTATAGATTGTCAGCATTTAGGACATCTGTCTCTAACATTCATGGTCAAAGTATAGACCACGGTGTCTGGACTAGAGGTAGGTGTGGACATCACAGCCCGTACTAGTGCCATGAACATCGGACAGTGTGCAAATGGTTTTATAGAGAACACTATTATTATTGTACATGGTCCGATCCTCAAGAGATTGTCTCACATAACACAGACTCATTGTAACACAGACTATAATGTAGTTGGGACCCCTATAAATAAGATGTGGGCATCTTCTTAATAAATGTCCTTTTTCCAGGAAAATGTAAGGATCCCATGAATTCTAATGAATTGAATGTTCTGTCATTGTAATGCATGGACCCCCCTGGTCTTAGACATTCTCTACTTTGGGAAAAATATAAGATGGGTCCTGATTCTCTAAAGAAAATCACCTTTATTTATCCAAAATTCTTCATGGAACAATTAGAAATTTAATTTTCTATTTCCATTTAAGCTTCCAAATTAGTGCTGAGTGAGTAGCAATATATCAGGATTATTTGTACCCAATACTTTGAACTGTTCCAGTATTCAACACAAATACAAGTCAAAGGGGAACTCAAATATTCTTCAGTTCCTCATTGACTTGCATTAGGTTTATTACAATTGTGACGATACTGGAACAGTTCAAAGTATTGGGTAAGAACAATCCGAACCTGAATATCTTACAATTCGCTCATCACTAGAACAAACCCAAAGCTTTAGCATAAACTCAATCCATGTAATAAAATTAATATGCCACATATCACATGGGACAATGTAGTTTACACAGTTAAGAAGATAAATATATAATTCAGCTCTGCTCATTGCAATATGAAGAATTGTGTGTTACCTGTGATTTTACATAGGACTGTGACTCGTTTATCCTTATCAATGATATTTCACAAACCAGAAACACACACCTATCTGTGCACTAGACTAAACCAGGGAGTAACTACATGTGCTAATGTATACCGTAATCTAGTGCACAGGTAGGTTGTACACTGCATAGGTTGCCTATACACAATGATCACCTGTACAAGAAGGGCGTGTAATGTCCATGAAATAGGACTGACCTGCATAGTTCCTCAAAGATGTGAAAATTGAGTTTTCTCTTCTTGTTCTCATTCAGACAAACTCCAATCCTCTTCCTGGAGTGCAGGGAAGGCATGATCTCCGCACCTGCCGTCAGTCCCCGCACTGGAAACCAGCTCGCCCAGGTAGCACCAGTCTGCTCCTGTCACCTTTGACCTCCCGGCTGCATTCTGCCTGCTGGAGTAGGATGGGTTCACCGGTGGCGATGACTATTAAGGGTAGTGCTAAGTAGGACTACGTGAGGTTTGGGGCGGGCATCTATCAGCTGATTGCCATAAATATTGATTAGGTCACAGTCACCAGGGACATGGCATATGACACTCCTACCAATGAGGAACAAGCGTGGTGACTGAGCTATGGGATCAGTAAGAGAGCAGTCATTCTACAGTATGGATCATATATAGATACATAAAATATCACCCATAGGAAAGCAAAGTTCTTACTGTAAAGAATACTTTTTAATATTAAATCTAAATTCATTTATTTGAGATTTAATAGATGCCCTTTAATCCCAAATCCAGGGCATAGTATGTGTATCCTGTGATCTATTCTACTTTCTGGACTATCAACAATTGAGTTATTTTCCACTTTTACTGCATCAAATATGCAAAATGAGGACTTGAGCACCACCTATTGGAAGTAGCAATCCTAAAAGTCAATATTGACCCTATAAGGGAGCCTTGTGATATGACCAAAGATATAAACCAAATCAGAATCTCAATTTGCAGAGACGGAGTTTCGGGGTGCTGCCCCTCATCAGTGCAAAGTATGAGATCTGATTTGGCTAGGTGAAAGACTCAGGGGGTCTAAGGGATAAGGTTTCTCCTTATGGAGAGTGATATGTCAGGACTGGCATGTTAGTAATTAGGAGACTTAAATGCTTTGCTATGGGACATTGAATATGCAAATTGCCTCTTCAAAGAGGATTTGAACCCTATTGCATATTTATTAATTAAGAATAGAATAATAATTAATAATTAAGAAGAGAAATAAAATAGTCCCAGATAACCACTTTAAGACCTGTTTAATCAATGACAAGTCATTTTTTTGTCCTTTATTTTTCATCCTTGCATCTTTCTTATTTTTCCATCATTATACCTGTAAAGTGGATTCGGATCAATTTTTCAAGACACAACTTTTAGGGTACATACAGGAGCATCTCAATTAATTAGAATATCACCGAAAAGTTACATTTATTTCAGTAATTCAATACATAAAGTGAAACCCATATATTATATAGAGTCATTACACACAGAGGGATCTATTTCATGTGTTTATTTCTGTTAATGTTGATGATTATGGCTTACAGCCAATGAAAACCCAAAGGTCATTGTCGCACCCTGGGGCACTGGTACTCAGAGCCGGGCCCTCTCTTCATCCAGTTCAGGGCTTCGGGATGTCACGGTGACGTCACCCGGCTCCGTGGGCCCAGGTGCGGCAATAAAAAGGGGATGATAAATAAAAAGATAAAGGAATAGAGTTTTTATAAAATGTTTGTTACGCCACCAGTGGGTCGTGGCCAACATGGCAACTACTGCTGTTCAGACCTCTGGGGACGATGTTGATGGCGACAGCCGGGATCATGAGCCCTCCACGGGTAGGGCTTTGTCCCCAGGGCAGGTGTAGGAAAAGATCGGTACGTACCACCACTGCCAGCAGAGCTCAGTGTCACTTGCTGTCAGGCTACATCCGCCTGCGCAGCGATTCAGTCGGCGGCTCCGCCGGTGAGCTCCTGCTGTGGGCATACTAATGAGTCTCACACATAGTTCAGAGTTTGACCGAGTACTTTACTCCACTGCTCGGTTCACACAACACAGTCACAGTTACTTGTTACAGCAGTTCACTTGCGGTTCCGGTCACAGGTCAGCAGCTGGGACGGTTTGCTAGGGGCACCCCCTTTCTAGTACCTTTCGGGCCTCTCTCCTCAATCCCGTGCACATCCTCCGAGCCAGCGTTCACAGGCTTTTCGTGTACGTTCCCTTCCGGGACTCCTAGCCCTTGTGTGACAGCCTGTCCATCGTTTTGCCAGGGGTTGGGTTCCGGGCATAGAGTCCCTTCACCCAACCGGTTAATTCATGGCTGGGGCATACAGCATCCTACCATGTCAACGGGGCCGGCTCCCTGGTGTCAGCCCGGTCCCCGATGTCCCTGCTGGTTCAGGCCCACCGTAGACTCCCTCTGCTCTTCCTCGGTACGTGGCCTGGGACCCGGTCTGGCCATACAGTGGCACAGGCTGCCGGGTCCGGGTTCTCCCTCTCTGGTGTTACAGTTTCACAGTCTTCAGGGTGTCTTCTTAAGAGTTCTGTTCCTCTCCCTCTACAACACGCCAGGAACTCGAACCTGAACCTCTGTTAGTCCCTCCGACTGGGCTCTCATAACTTGGTGTTCCTGGATTTTACTCCAGTTCCTCCACCCCTTTCCCGGGTTCCTTCTCTGCTCTCCACCCTCCACCTCACTCCCGCCACTATCCCCTGCCTGACATGGAGTACTAGGTCTAGGGATTGGGGGATGTGTTGGGTGTTGGTGTGGGGTGACTAGCTTACCTATCCCAGCTGCTGTACCTCACTGTGGCCACTAGTCCGCAGGGGCGCCACATCATTATCTCAGAAAATTAAAGTAGGGAAGATGAAGGGTTAAACACCATGCTGCCGTATTCCACCAGACATCAGAGAGTGAATATAATATTGATTTATTAGTTAACGCGTTTCACGGCTCCCTAAAATATGGCAATATGATGTTGATTAGTCCTGAGGAAGGGGCCAGGGAGCCCTGAAACACGTTGATTACTAAATCAATATTATATTCATCCTTTGATGTCTCGTGGAATACGGCAGCACAGTTTTTAACTCTTCATCCTCCCTACTCTATATGCACCATGCTGGGGACTGCAGTAGCCGTGATCTGCTTTTATAGTGGTTGTGACTCTCACAACCACACAAGGTGAAGCCTCTGATACCTATTTAGGTCATATTTTATCTCTCAGACCCTTCATCCTCCCTACTTTAATTTTCTGAGATAATGACCTTTGGGTTTTCATTCATCATCAACATTAACATAAATAAACACATGAAATAGATCCCTCTGTGTGTAATGACTCTATATAATATATGTGTGTCACTTTATGTATTGAATTACAGAAATAAAGTGACTTTTTGATGATCTTCTAATTCATTGCTCCTGTATATCTTACTGATTAGCTTCTTTTCATTTTTCCTGAAGGTGTAATGCAAGAAAACAAAATAAAAACCAACCGGCTCTTCCGCGATTTACCGTGCAGTAAAAATATAACGTTTTCATTGTTTTAATGGTTGCTTTCAATGCAGCAATACTAAAAATGTATATTTTTTTTTATCTTTTCTCAATTAAAACACATTTTATTTAAAAAAAAAAAGAGATTTTTGTGTCGCTATATCCAGAGAGTCATAACTTTTTTTCTTTCACCTACAATGTAGCAATACGATGGTTTATTTTTATGGTCTGAGTTGCAGGTTTTTTGTGCCATTTTAGGGTGTGGATAATTTTTGGACTATTTGTTATACCTTTTTTTTGAGCGGTAAGAAAAAAAATTGTCTTAAAAAAAACAACAAAAAAAACATCCCACCACCACGCACTGTGCAGCGTAAGTAATAATTCATCTTTCATCTACGGGTTGTAATAATATACTTATATTTCTTATTGCGAATCAAATGAAATAATTTAAGAGTAAAGAATATTTTTTTTTGTGACGAGAGGTGTGCTATTTTTTAAAGAAAATTTTTTTTTATTGAATTTTACTTTATTTTAAGGTCCCACTCGGGGACGTGAACCAGCGATTGCTTGTGTAGCGCTTAGCTAGACATGGTATTTTCAAAGTAATAGGCAGTCAGTATTACACCGATACACAAACTTTTAGACAATGACTTTGGGAATGGCCTAATAAGCTGATTCCCATGATAGTTTGACAGCCATTGTTAAGCCCCGGCTGGTATGCTAACCCTTCAGCCCCTGCAGTCATGTCACCATGGGCAAGGCCCCGGCTGGTATGCTAACCCTTCAGCCCCTCCAGTCATGTCATCATGGGCAAGAACCCGACTGGTATGTTAACCATTCAGCCCCTGCAGTCATGTCATCATGGTCAAGTCCCCGGCTGGTATGCTAACCCTTCAGTCCCTGCAGTCATGTCACCATGGGCAAGACCCCAGCTGGTATGATAACCCTTTAGCCCCTGCAGTCATGTTACTGTGGGCAAGGCTCCGGCTGGTATGCTAACCCTTCAGCCCCTGCAGTCATGTCATCATGGGCAAGAACCCGACTGGTATGCTAACCCTTCAGCCCCTGCAGTCATGTCACCATGGGCAAGACCCCAGCTGGTATGATAACCCTTTAGCCCCTGCAGTCATGTTACTGTGGGCAAGGCTCCGGCTGGTATGCTAACCCTTCAGCCCCTGCAGTCATGTCATCATGGGCAAGAACCCGACTGGTATGTTAACCCTTCAGCCCCTGCAGTCATGTCATCATGGTCAAGACCCCGACTGGTATGCTAACCATTCAGCCTCTGCAGTCATGTCATCATGGTCAAGACCCCGACTGGTATGTTAACCCTTCAGCCTCTGCAGTCATGTCATCATGGGCAAGAACCCGACTGGTATGCTAACCCTTCAGCCCCTGCAGTCATGTCATCATGGTCAAGACCCCGACTGGTATGCTAACCATTCAGCCTCTGCAGTCATGTCATCATGGTCAAGACCCCGACTGGTATGTTAACCCTTCAGCCTCTGCAGTCATGTCATCATGGGCAAGACCCCGACTGGTATGCTAACCATTCAGCCCCTGCAGTCATGTCATCATGGTCAAGACCCCGGCTGGTATGCTAACCATTCAGCCCCTGCAGTCATGTCATCATGGTCAAGACCCCGACTGGTATGTTAACCCTTCAGCCTCTGCAGTCATGTCATCATGGGCAAGACCCCGACTGCTATGCTAACCCTTCAGCCTCTGCAGTCATGTCATCAAGGGCAAGGCTCCGGCTGGTATGCTAACACTTCAGCCCCTGCAGTCATGTCATCATGGGCAAGGCCCCAGCTCGAATGATAACCCTTCAGCCCATGCAGTCATGTCATCGTGGGCAAGGCCCCATCTGGTATGCTAACACTTCAGCCCCTGCAGTCATGTCATCATGGGCAAGGCCCCAGCTGGAATGATAACCCTTCAGCCCCTGCAGTCATGTCATCATGGGCAAGGCCCCGGCTGGTATGCTAACCCTTCAGTCCCTGCAGTCATGTCACCGTGGGCTGATAAGTTGACAGATGGAGCCACCTTCCTCTGACAAACACTTTAAATGCCAGCATCAGTGAATCCAGCATTTTTCAGAATACAGTTTTGGGCAGATCCAAAAAGCTTGTTATTATCATTTACTTTTGCTTTAAGCTAAACCTGGCTCTGCCCACAAGTTGGTTTTAACCTGCTGACTTTACCATCTAAAACGTACAGAGACCACATGAATTTTAGAATCTGAGGGATGTTGGGATTGGGCATGTTGGATTTCAACATGTACAATCTTTGTGGATTTGGGAGGAATAGCTGGCAAGTGAAGAACTGTTAGTCTGACAGCTATCTCCAGTGTATGGGCAGTCTAAAGGCACCCATACATGTTGGTTAAGGTTTGCCAATCCCACCAATATCATCAGTCTCTTATGTATTTGGGCCTACTGACTATTCCCCGACAGATTGTCACGCTGGACTAAGGGGGAGTCAGGCTACTGTGCGTGACAGTGGAGCATGGACCAACAATATCCGGCGCACTACACAAAACAACAGACAGGAGACACGGGGGGGCGGGGGGGGGGGTAAATACAGCGGAGAGTCCTGCTCATAGGGAGTGGGGAAGAGGTGACCTCCTGCACTCACCAGCGGCTGTGCCCTATACAGGTTCTTTCGGCCTGTCGCCGAGCAGGATACCTAGTCCCTCGCTGACCCCTATGTTACCCTTCAATAAGAAATGGCGGGCGATAGCACTAGTCTCAACCACTGCACTAACACAACAAAAGGGAAGGGGAGACAGACAGGGAAACAACACAGGCAACTTCACACCTGTTGCCACGCTCCTTGACAGCAGACAGCATAGCAGTAGACAGCTCTCCAGAGAACTATCTTCTCCTCAAGAATTTTGGCCAGGAATGGGTGCAATCACCAGCAAAGGATGCTGGAACCATGTGACTATATAAAGGGGATGGGAGTAATCACAGAGTAGCCACACTTGGTAAGAAAACTAAGGCGTCTGCTAGCAGCAGAGATAAAGGTCCCAAACTAGTCACAAGTCTCCAAAGTAAGAGAGACCATCGTGACACAGATGGTGTAGAAAAAGAAGGGTTGAGTATCAATGACTGACACTTTTGTTCTCTCAGTGAGTGACTTTCTCATAGAGCACACATGGGGAGTTGGGAGGGATAGCGGAGATGGCACTCGGCAGATTGATCTAACGTGTAAGGAGTATGTTTCAAGAGGCAATATTTTCTTGCTCCAGGGTATAGAGAGTTTTCTTGTTGTCACAATAGACTGAAATTATCTTGCTAATTATGTGTCTGTACTATATCCCTACCTCCATGTAAAGGTTATGTAGTTGATCATTGTCCTCCAAAGGACATGTTTGGGTTTTTCAAGCAATTAAATTATATTAACCCATTAACATTAGTCACAAAAGATCGAGAGTGATGGTCTTCAAAGATCTTGGCTTCCAACAAAAACGGAATGGATCAAGAGTGATGGTCTTCAAGATCTTCCCTCTTTCCAGCTGGAGGCATGCGGGTGATATAGGACATGTAAACAGTTGCTCAACCTTCAGGCTTGAATTTGATGTTGACGGCATGGATTCCTAAGATGAATGCTACATCTTAAGTGTTCCTCCCAATAATTACCAATGATGGTTCTGCTGTCAGTAAGTCCAACACTGACCCTCCCCACCCCGTCAATATCTTGGTAGTCCTCCACATTCACCATTATCGGGTTCAACTTGTAGCCAGCTCATTGATCTTAGGTTTGTTTCGTGCTATAGCAATTTTGATTGGCTGGTATTCAGGGTCCCACGGACGACCATAATGGTTTTTTAAGAATTGTGTCTATGGATTATGGTATCTCAGTTTGGTTTGGAAATCCCTGCCACAAAACCTTTAGCTGTGGAAAACTAAGGCGCCCCCAGGCCATGGGGGTACTCGGGGCCGGGCCGGTGCTGTCTCTCTGGGATCACGGTAGTCGTGACCCGGTCCCGTGGCCTGGGCTCAGTCCAAATAGGAAGGGGTTATTTACAGGGGATTTTGTTGTGACACCACCCGGGGTATGTGGTCAGTGGGGACCACCGCTGCCGTATTCCTGCTGGGGACAGTGGTCAGGGGCAGCGTGGATGGTAAGCCCTGCTCGGGTAGGGCTGAGGTCCCCAGGGCAAGTGTAGTAGTAGTGGAGGGATGTAGTGAGGGATGGTGCTTTGTACCAGTCACTTACTTCGCTGCTGCAACTTCTCCAGCCAGTGTGTGGAAATAGCAGTCTGTGGCTCCGCAGGCGGGACTCTGCTGTGGTGCTGACAATAGCAGTCTCAGGCAATGGTGAGCTTACAGGGTACTTTACTGAAGTTCTTTTAGCAGCAGTTACAAGGCACAGTTTCACAGTCACGGTTCTTTACACTTTTACATTGCTCCGGGAAACTGGGTTTATGCAGCTCAGGCAGCTCCTCTGCGTTGCTTCCCTCAAGTCCTTTCAGGCCCTTTCCTCTCTCTGTGTCCTCACTCACGGGTTTGGTCTGGCCATCACAGTCTTTTGTGTGATGATTCCCTCTCTCTCAAGGTACCGTCACACGGGGAGATATCGCCGGCGATGTTGCCGGCAACCGAGGGGCGTGGCCAGGTTGCGGCGACATCGCCGGCGAATTGCCGCGTGTGACAGGGCGATAATCAGGCGATGAATCGCCTGAGTCACATCGCCAGGTTTCCCAACAATGTTGGGAAACCTGGCGATGTTGCTCAGGCGATTCTGCCTGATCGCCCTGTGTAACGCGGCGATCCGCAATGTTACGGGCGATTCCGCCTATATCTAACATTGCGAGTGATCGCTTGCTGGGTTGCTGGGCAACCCAGCGAGCGATAGCCGCGGCAACTAGCCGGCGACATCGCCGGTAAGTTGCTCAGTGTGACATCTCACCGGCGATGTTGTCAGGGATGCGCGCTCCCGCGATCCCCGGCAATATCGCCGGCGAAATGTCCCTGTGTGACGGTACCTTCAGAGTCACTAGCCCTAGTGTGATGGCTGTGTTCCTAGACCGGTAGGCTATAGGTCATAGAGTACCTGCCCCACCCCGGTGTGTCTTGTGATTAGGGTCTTAGAGTATCCCCAGTCACTTCTACAAAGCCAACTCTCTAGCTGTCCTTTGGCCTAGCCCTCCAGTGTCCCAGGTATAGTTGTGTGATCACCAGGCCCCCTCTTTCTCACTGGCTCTCAGCTTCAGGTGTCTCTGTTGCAACTGTCTTTTTCCCTTGCCTCCGGCTATGGAGCGAGCTTTCTCTCTTGGGTATTCTGCCTCCAAGATTCTGCGTCCTCCAGGGAACCTCTCCTCCTGGGAAGTGTGTCTGCAACTAGGTGTTCTAACACTCTATCTTCTTCTCTTGACTGCCCGCTCTGTGTGTTCCTGTGTTTTTCTATGGTCGGTCTCTCCATCCACTTGGTCAGTGCTGCTCTACGCTCCACCCACACTACTCTTAACCCCAGCTACCTCTTGCCTAACCTAGAGTCCTAGGCGTAGGGTCGGTGTGTGTATCTGTGTGGGTGTTCCTAAGTCAACCGTCTCTACCTTACCTGGCTGCAGTTCACCCTGTGGCCGCCCTGGTCGCAGGGGGTGCCACAAAACCAATTCCCTCGTGAGCCCTTTATCATGCTGAGTAGTCATATCTTGAGTCGACTCCATAGTAAACCCTTCATAGCTTCTAATTAAAAGAGATGTCCACATTCATAATGATGAAGCCTAATGATGCTGTCTTGGTCATGAGAAGTGTCTAGAGGTATCCTCGCCATCTGGTGTGTCAGCATGACGTTAGCATGAGGCCATGTTTCCCATTTCAGGAAAACACCCTGAGCTCAGACTTATTGTGAGGGGAGGTATGCGCGGATTGCAGTCAGACCGGCCGTGGTTGATATTGAGACCTGTAGATCCATTACGTCAGTAGAAATGACAAGTCATAGTCAGCGCTCCACTACTGTAATATCAATGGGTGAACTAAAGGGGGTGTCTTCTTTTGCACAATCCTTCTGTGTTAAAATGGTCAACTAATGATGGCTAATTACAGAATTTCCAACTGCTGAGATCCCCAGCGGTCAGTTGTAACATTTGCCAAGTATTCGGTTTTCCTGCAGCGCCACCACTGGACAATTTGAGTACTGCATAATTCCACTTTAATCAATAGCTTGCATATATTTTGCTCTTCCCTACCAATAGATATGATGAGCAGCCAACCTTGGCTACGACTAATCAATAGAGGTCCTGTCTGATGACCCCCACATATAGTTTTTCACATTTTCTACCCCAGGCAAACCACTCCTACAGCTTTGTTCCCGCAATGACAACAATCATGAACTATAGTGGTTGTGTCTGGTGACTGAAACCAAATGAGATGACACACAAAAGGCTGTGATGTATGCTGTTATCAAGAGTAAATACATTACACAAGGACAGGCGGGGCGGCGGTCCACCCCTATTCAGAATGGAGATAACCACCAGACAGCATTTGCCTATTGTAATAAAATAATGAGATGAGGTAATAGGAGATAAGGTGCAATTCTCCACCAAACAACGTAGGTGGCTCCTGGGTTCCACCCTGTATATTGATTATAGAGGGCAAGAAAACAGCTGATTGTTGCGGGTGCCGGACGATGGTCATCAATTGTTTAGTCCTGGACAATCCCTTCGAGCTGGCCATGACCCATCAATAGGTGTCAGCCAAATTCTTAATAAATAAATTCTTAAATAAATTCCAACTATGCTTAGTTTAGCCAAACATACATGTGTGTGGAATGGGGAGCAAAGTAAGGCTGCCTTCAGACTTGCAGATGCATCTATGTTTATAATGGAGCGCACGGCGGTCTGCAGATGCTTGCAGACCGCCGTGCGCTCTCATTGCCCGCCATTAGTGATCTGTGCGCATGCGGATGCCTGCGCACAAATCACACACTCTCGCCCGCACCAGGGACGCGACATGCTGCGTCCCGGGTGCGGACGCGGGACACCGGAAGGAGCAGATATCGTCCGCATCCGCACCCGAACGCAGCAAACGCTGCCAAACGCAGGCACTATGCGTTCCTATGTTAAACATAGGAACGCAGTGCGCATGCGTTTGAATGCGTATGGGAACGCAGCATAAGCTGCGTTCACATACGCAAATGTGAAGGCAGCCTAAGCCACTGCCAGACACTTCTATTGCCACCTTATATACCATGAAATCCAACCTGGCCAATCCTTGTTTTGTCAAACATCTGTCGTTGGGTTACCCCTATAAACTGTACATAGTCATCAATTTCTGATGAAATGCTTGGGTATTGGTGACACACATCTAATGTGTACAGGCCCCTATGGAAGGAACACTTTTTCTGACCATACACATGATGGCGCCTTTAGGACCCTTCCTCAATGTCTGATTGGCGGTGGTTGTTCCATAACTCCCATAGTCAAAAACTGAGTAAACAGAACACATGCTTGACCTTTTCTTTCACTTTTTCCTTCCTCCATTGCCCTCCATCAGCCACTTTGGACAACACAGCATGTGCCGTTGGACCCCCATGGTTCTAAAAAGTCAGACATTTTGGGTTTACCCCAAATGTCCATGGTTGGAAGTTCACAAACCTTGGCAGGAGAGACTACGTGATACTCTACTGTTTTCTGCACATTAGTGAAGGAATATTAATACTGACCTCATATTGAGGGAATTGTTATACAAGCAATTCTCTGATAAGATAGGACCTGTAGTGTTTGTTTGGAACAGTTAGTTTATCAGAGGGCTCCTTAAAGAAATGCGGAAGAACAAGTTTTTCCTGGACAAGGAAACATGTATAACTGCATTTACTATCTTTAAATCAGGATTTTTTTGTAGACAGAAAACAGGTAAACCTTTGATATACCTTAAGTGTGCTCAACTAACAATTTTGTAAACTAGAGGTGGTAATTATTGGATTTTACCAGATATACTAGTGCAGGGCAGAAGCATTCTGTCATTATTCCAGGGGAAGGCGCCCTAAGTGGACCCACTGGGCCGTGGTACTGAAACTCCCCTGGGTGAGCTAGCCCTAGTTTAACCAACCCCTATACAGGATTGTCGGGGGCAAGCTAAATACCACGGCTGCTAGTACCAGGGGGGCGGCTCGTAGGGTTAGCTATACTACAGTATAGCTAAGAAGGATTGAGACATCAGAGCCCGAGGCTAGGAGAGCAGGAATGGGTCTACCGGAGGAGAGCACAAGGAGGGCCTGACTAACAGCCAGAGGAGCAGAAGCTTACTAACTCAATAATCAGGCACCTCCCATCATTTGAGGTGCCTGATATACCGGAGGATGGACAGCTATTGGTCAAGTGGAGTGTCAGGTTGAGCCGTGCCGGCCCTACATTCACAGGGGAGGAGCGTGACCACGCCTAGTGCACCGCTGATTAGGTTCATTACTCCGACCATTGTAGTGTGCTGATGTGTGAGCCCGGTGGTCAGCAGACAGGTAGGGGACCCGGCGATAGCTCTGAGACACAGCACGCCTGGACGCCAGATGCCGATTGGTAGAGGAGCAGAGGATGCAGACCCAGGAGAGGTGAGCTGGGGAGCGGTGCCAGGGGCCTAACACATTCCTACAGGTCAGGAGCATACCTACAGGGAAGGAGCGTATCTACAGGGAGGTAGCATACCTACAGGGTAGGAGCATACCTACAGGGAAGGAGCGTATCCACAAGGCAAGGAGCATACCTATGGGGAAGGAGCATATGTGTCGCCCGGGGCAATGGGAAACTTGGGTATTCGGGCCCTCGCTGTAGTCGGGGATATCACTGGTGGCCTGCCCAGACCCGTGGCCCCGGGAAACGAGCTTTAAAAAAAAGGGGATAATTGGAATGGGAGAAATAATAGTTTATGAAGTTTGTCGTGACGCCACCCGCAGCTTCTGGTGATTGAGCACCAGCGCCGCTTCAGTCCTCCGGAGGGTGGTGGTATAGCAGCCTTGATGGTACAGCTCCCTGCACGTGGAGCTAACCCCCTGGGGCAGTGAAGCACCGGTGATGGTGGGGGTGCTGTAATGGATGGACGGATGAGCAGCGTGCAGTAAAGAAACAAATACACGGAGACTGGAGCACTCTACCCAGGTTCTTTACTGGAAAGGTGCAGATGGCAAAACAGTTCACAGCAGGTAACAGTCTCTGGATGAAATAGCTGGCCGGATAGTCCAACGGGCTGCAAAGTCTCTGGGAGTCTCCCGTGGAATGCCTGCTAGGATCTACCCTGTGTCCTGCTCTCAATACCTGTCTTGAGGTGCCCACTTCGTAGCAGGCCCATTGGATATGGGAATCCTGGTGTGACAATTCCTTTGGACAGGGTGTCTGGGGTCGGTAAACGGTCCGCAACCACCGGTGTCCTCGGTGAGCGGATAAACTCCCTCGCTGTCTTTGGAACCGGCGCTCCGGTAAAACAGACCAGGGTTCCCTCCTGAGTATGGGAGTTCGGGGGGTTCCCTCCTTCCGTCTGGGCTGCCCACTTCTCTCTCTACGGGCCCCCTCCCTGGGATTTCTCCTTCACTCTCTTGGAGGATCCCCGTTTTCTGTCTTTCCTCAGTGACGACTAAAACTCCACTGTGTGTCCTCCCTCCTCCCCTAACTCCCCCCCCAGGGTATGGGACCTTTGCCATCTGCCTAAGTGGGTGTGTGTGGGAGTGCTAGGATGGGAGCCCCCAAAGGACATTTGCATTTCGTTGTGACAGGAGTAACCGCACACTCATTTATGGGTGCAGTACGCCAACTGTGACGCCTGACCAGGTGGGGCAACACATATACCTAAGGGCAGGGCATTCTACAGGAGGAGCATTCCTACAGGGCAGGAGCGTACCTACAGGGCAGGAGCGACCTACAGGGAAGAAGCATACCTACAGGGCAGGAGCGTACCTAGAGGGCAGGAGCATTGCTACAGGGCAGGAGCATTCCTACAGGTCAGGGGCATTCCTACAGGACAGGAGCATACCTACAGGGCAGGAGCGTACCTACAGGGCAGGAGCGTACCTATAGGGAAGGAGCATACCTACAGGGAAGGAGCGTACCTACAGGGCAGGAGCGTACCTACAGGACAGGAGCATACCTACAGGGAAGGAGTGTACCTACAGGGCAGGAGCGTTCCTAAAGGGCAGGAGCATACCTACAGGGAAGGAGCGTACCTACAGGGAAGGAGCATACCTACAGGGCAGGAGCATACCTACAGGGCAGGAGCGTTCCTACAGGGCAGGAGCGTACCTACAAGGAAGGAGCGTACCTACTGGGCAGGAGTGTACCGACAGGGAAGGCGCGTACCTACCCTGTTTCCCCGAAAATAAGTCACCCCCCGAATATAAGTCAGGGCAGGGCTGGCGCAGAATTTTCCAATATAAGTCATACCCCGATTATAAGACAGGGTGACTTATTTTCGGGGAATATAAGACAGGGTACCGCTAAAGTGCCATTTTTGCCCATTGCATGTTTTACCTGTGTCCCTTCTGTCCCGCTGGCCCTGCTATCCTCCGTGGGCTCCCCTCTGCCCTCAGGTGCAGCCGCAGGTCTGCTGTCCCCGTGGGCTCCCTCTGCCCTCAGGTGCCGCAGGTAACCCCGAGGGCATAGGGTTAATCTTGTGCGCCTGTCGCCCCGGCCTGACGTCACCGCTGCCGGCAGGAGCTTCTGATTGGCCAGCGGCTCCCCAGCATCTCGAGCGCTGATTGCCTCAGCGGCTCGAGTGCTGATTGGCCAGAAGCTCCTGCATGAAGAAGCATCTGGACAACGCCCTGCACCGCGGAGGAATCCATAGCCCCAGGCCGCCATTACCCTAAAAAATAAGGATGTTTCCTTGCCGACTTGCCCATTAAAACCGCAATTCCGCCACACAGCTGACTTGCGGCCGACTTGCGGTAGGTCCCATACAATGTACGGTACTGTATGGGACACTTGCGGCAAGGTGCGGTTAATTGTTATTTTTTTTTTTTTATATAAGTCATACCCGAATATAAGACAGGGTGGGACTTTTGGGGGTAAAATTAATATAAGACACTGTCTTATATTCGGGAAACACGGTACTAGGCCGGAGCGTTTCTACAGGGCAGGAGCGTACCTACAGGGAAGGAGTGCACCTACAGGGAAGGAGCGTACCTACAGGGAAGCCCCCTGGACTTGCTGGCTCCCCTTAGTCCCCGTTTAGAGGCTCATGGTACTGCCTGGGAGGATGACATCAGCCTGTGACCAGCTCCGCTCATCTGGTGGAAGAAGCCGTGAAGCCCAGAAGGGTTTAAAAAACTGTAAGTGTGAATGAATACTCTGCAATTTCCCTTGTTTTCCCCAATGCTTTCCCGTGTGAATGTGTTCCCTTCATTAGAAAGTAAAAATGGACATTTGATTATGAACAATGTGTAATCAGAACCTTCGTGTATACAGTTGTGTACCCCGGCGTACACCCTATTGGTTTTATGACTGCTTTAATAATGTGAACTGTGAAGAACGTTATGCACTTAAGACCGCATCGCTCAAAAACCCACTGGCGTGGCTGAAGAATCGGTCATTGTAGTCCCTGTCGACGCGCCTAGGGCAGTTAATGGGTTTTTCTGGTGGTGGGTTTCCGAAGACTTCAAGACTGCAGGACAGAGACAATGGCGGAACTACTTGTTTAAAATTTTTGCACTTTTATATTTTTATAGTCATAAGGATGTTTTTGTTAGATAACGTTTAAGACGGGACGGGAAGAAAACAAATGTAAATATGTTGAACATTTTTTGGTTTACTGTATAACAAAATGTTTTCAGGTTGAATGTCACCCGTACCGGCTCTTGGCGAGCGGACGTACCAAGCTTTGCTACGGGAGTGTGCGGCGCCCCTGCGGAGTGGCGACCACGGTAAGTTACTGCAGCTGGGACGTATAGGCAGGACACTTTGCATAAACACCCGACACATCCCCCGAATCCCTAGTCCTAGTTACTCTATGTCAGGCAGGGGATAGGAGAGGAACCGAGTGGAGGGTGGTGCGAGAGAAAAAGCCCGGGAAGTGGGTGGAGGAACTAGATTAAAACCTAGGAACACAAAGTTAGGGGAGCTTGGAGAGAGTTCTGGTTGATGTTCCTGGCACGTGTAAGGGGAGACGGAACAAAACCCTTAAGCCGAGACACCCCATACAGATCCGGCGGCCTGTGCCACCGTATGGCCAGTCCGGGTCCCAGGCAGCCTCCCATTGGAATGAAGAAGGGCTCCATGGTGTTCCCAAGACCACCGGGGACACCGGGGAACTGGGCCAAAGCCAGGGTGCCGGCCCTGCAGATGTGGTAGGACACCATAAGCCCCAACCTAGAATTAACTGAGGTGGTGAAGGGGCTTCATGCCTGGATCCTACACTCCAGTGCAGCAAAGGAAAGGCCACCAGATAGGGTCAGGGAGACAGACTGAGATCTCCCAGGAAAAGACCCTCGACCGCTGGCCCGGAGCTAGCCTGTGGAAAAGAGAGAGAGGCCCGGAAAAGAACAAGAAAGGAGGTGTAGTACCCGAAAGGTCCCAGCTGCAAGGGTGTGTGAAACAATGTGAACTGTTTGTACCCTGCAACCTGCTGTACGTTACAGTAAAGAGCCTGGTCAAGCTTGACGCTGATTGTCTGAGACTGTCATTTCTGCGTCCGCGACGAGGCTCGCCTGTAGAGCCGCACACTGACTGTCCAAGCTGCAAGAGGGATCGTCTGGAGGTGACGGCGCACAGAGTCCAAATACGGCTCTTCTACCCCTGCCCTGGGAAACCAAGCCCTACCCGTCGAAGGCTCAACATTCTGGCTACCGACTATCATCAACTCGAGAGGCCCAGATGGCAGCGGTGGCCCACACTGGCCACAAAACTATGGGTGGCGTCACGAACTACAAACTTTATTTTCCCCTTTTTCTTATACTCCTTTTTATTGCCGCACCTGAGCATACGGAGCCGGGTCACGTCGCCTTGACATTCCCTTGCGGACTGAAGAGAGGGCCCAGTTCTGAGTACCACTGCCCCGGGGTGCGACACTTACATGGCTCCAGACAATGAAACACGATCGTAGCTGGTTGTCAATGATTCACAGTCACCTTCCATTACATAGAATCCAAGTTTATTGATCCAGTTGCAGGATATTACTCTACTACCTGATATGTCTAATCTCTTGGATTGTATTGTACAGAAAACTTGTCAACACCTTCAGCCTTGAATCCAATATTGTCATATCTCATAGTAGATAATACAAGGGCCGTGTGTACAACAGGGAGAGCAGTGTGTTCTGCACAAGGCTGAACAAGGGCCAAAGAGTTAAGAGGGCCAATTTTCACCTATAAGGTGGGTAGTATTTTGAATTGGACTGCAAAGGGTCCATACTGTATATTGTGCTTGTGTCGAGCCCACTGGGACGAGGGTACTCGGTACCGGACCGGGTCTTTACTGGGGAAGTCACGGGTGGTCCTGGTCCGGACCGTGTCCCGGGCCCTGGCAATAAAAGGGGAATATTTACAGGGGATTGTCAGTCGTGACGCCACCCACTTGATGCGGCCAGTGATGGGGGCCGCCGCTGCTGCAGAACCTCCGGGGACGATGTAATGGCAGCTTGGGTGTAATAGTTCCAGTGGGTAGAACTGTGTTCCCCGGGGCAGTAAGGGTCAAGTCCACTGTGGAGTGTGTAGCACACTTACTTTGCAGACGCTGCAGGGATCTCTCCTCAGCGTTGGTGCTGACAGGCTGTGCTGTGCTGTGGCTCCGCAGGTGGAGGTCTTTCTGATGCAATCCTGTTAGTAGAGAATCACTTTCATGCAGAAACACAAGGGAAGCAGTTCCAGGGTTTTCCAGTTTACTCTCAGTTGTACAGACAGTTCACAAGTCATTTGCAGTTCTTACACAGTTCAAGTACAGTTCTCAGTACACGGGCACATTCTCCCTCTCCGGGTTCCCTTTGCTCTGCAGCCAGGCCTCTCTCTCTGTGACCCCTCACACAGTCTGCAGTGTCCTTTCCGGTCTATTACGGTCTCTGTCTCCACGGGTGTGTGTGTGAAACGCTGAACAGTATGGCGGTGACTCGGGCTTCTGTGAGTCCTAAGTTTTTCACTGAGCTGCCTGTCCTTTGGGTAGGTGTGGCGCCCCGCAACGAGTGCGTCACAGGAGGGTATTGCAGCCATAAATGCAGCCGCAATATTCTCCGACCCAGCAGTCATATGGTTAACTTAGAGATCCAAACCCTGCATGCATCACTTAACATAGAGGGCCAATCCAAGGTCCTGGTGGGCGGAGTGCAAGGGTAGTGTTAGGAGTAGGAGTAGGAGAAGAGAGGAGTCGGGTCTAGACAAGAGAGAGACACAGACTTGAACTTGGAGTAGGAGCAGGGGCTCTGCACCCCCGTGCAGCCCCTGGGCCGTCACCGGTCGGGTGTTAGCACCTGAGGCCTCAACAACCGGGATCGGGCATCACCAACCACGGGTTCCAAAAGACTCCCGTGCCCAACTCACAGCCGGTTCACTGGTACCGAAGCTGGCAGCAGTTCACCTCTGCTACGCGAACCAGAAGCGTGGAGGAGCAGCTTCACAGGAGCACCCCACCACCAGCCAAATTCCAGTCGTCTAACCAGCGGTGTACCCACCGAGGGACCCAAGGCTCCCCAAAACATCCAGAACGTACATCTTGGATAGGGATTGAAGCAGCCTCCCCGTACCCGACCTGGTATTCCTGGGCGACAATGGCAATTACTTAGCTAGAATGGAGGAACACTACGGATCTCTGAGGGACACCTATCACTGAGTCCGCCCGGTCTACTACCCGTTAACTGTATACCATGTACTGCCTGCTGGTTACAGTAAAGACCCGTTACAGAGACTTTCAGTGTCCGTGCTTCCTTATGATTGCATCCGTCCGCACACAAGGTAACCGCAGCTGCCGCACAACATCTTAAGCAGCTCCAGCCTCCGGGGATCACCGCTCAGCCTGTGGGGAGCGTTCCATCTTGCTGCTATCCATCCCCGGAGGTTCCGCAGCGTCGGTAGGACTTACCGAACTACTCATAGGTGGCGTCACGAATAAATTAACCCCTTTAATCTGTTCCTACAAGACGTCTTCGACTTTTGATCTGCACTCAACCGGGCCTCACTACCGGCAGGCGCGGCCCACCCGTGACAAGGAGGAAGGAGCTACAGCCTGTCTAAACCGGAGTCCCCGGCCACGGTGAGTCATAGGGATCTCAATCTGAAACTCAGACCCCCGTCGTGTTGTTTGGGGATGCTGGGTAAACTACGGTCCCCTCTAGAGCCGACACTCTACTTTAGCCCAGCCTCCAGCAGTCCTCCAGCACGAGGCTCTACCAGGCTCCTTTCTCTCTGTTTCTCTCTGTATATAGGAGGGCTACTCCGCCTGCAGTCAGTTGCTTTAGCTGCGTTCCTAGGGCCCGGGTTACACCGTCCCTCTCTGCTCTCCCACACTCCTGGGGATCCAGCTCTGGATAGGCTTTCTCTCTCCTCTGGCTCACACTGGCTCAGTACAGATTCTGAGTCCTTCTGCCCTCACTCTTCCAGAACGTGTGGCTTTCTGTCTGCTCAGCTTCAGCTCAACCTGCTGCTGTTCTCTCGGCCCTGCCGTGCTTCTCAGCTTCTCTGCTGCTCTTGGTCTTTTCTGTTCAGCTCACTACGGCCTACTCAACACATTCACTCCTCCCACTTCCTATATACTGTCAAGTCACCTGACTTCTGGTGTGCCCAACCTACTCCTCTGAATCCACCACCCCTCAATCTCATAGAGTCTCTAATCTCAAGGCTGGATGCTACCTCCTCTTACACGTGGGTATGTGGGCTGTGAGGGTGTTGATGTGCAACAATGTCCTACCTGCCTGGCTGCAGTTCCCTTTGTGGCCTCCTGGACACAGGGGCGCCACACTTGCACAGGGCCCTTTTCTCAGGGGCAATATAGTATTTGCATCACTGCCTTATGATTGCCCAGTCTTTCTCTATAGCTAAAGGATTAACCCCGCTAACCCAGTACCTTAACCTCGTCCATCAACCTGTGCTTGCCCCAAAATATTGCTCCTAATGAAGCCCATTAGTATTTCCACACAGTATGGTACCACTATCATGACCCAGACAGTACCCCTGAAACACAGAATGATTTTCCTACAAAGCCACAGTATGATACTAGCAAAGTGCCTCCCATACAGTATGATACCAGCACAGTGCCCCCCATAGAGTATTATGCCAGCACAGTGCCCCCCATACAGTATGATGCCAGAACAATGCCCCCATACAGTTTGATGTCAGCACAGTGTCCCCCTTACAGTATGATGCCAGCATAGTGCCCCCATTGAATATGATGCCAACACAATGCCCCCATACAGTATGATGCCAGCGCTGTGCCCTCCATACAGTATAATGGCAGCACAGTGCCCCCATACATTCTCCCACGCACAACATGATGTCCTCACAATAGTATCTTACTTTCTTGTGTGTCCTGCTTCTCTTCTGGGCTGTGCCGCCAGTCACATACCCTGGAGTTCTGTGTAGGTCTTTGTGATCTGAGGGGTCAAGGTTGCACCATTGTATTAAACTAAGGACACTTCAAAAGTTGAAATCAGGACCTACCCCCAACTTCTAGGGACATCTCCCCAAATTCACAGCTATCTCACTGGGCAGTATGGCTATAGGGAGTGGAGTGGCAACAGTTGCATTGGTGTCAGAAGATGCCATCTGAAGATACCAACATAATAAATAGCACCACTGGTGTATGGGGCTAGATGGGAGTGATGGTTTACATTTTGAAATGGGATCCTGGAGCTTTGATTGGCACCTATGTGGGCAGCGGCGTAACTTGACACTCATGGACCCCGATGCAAAAACTCCAATGGGGCCCCCAATTATTGCAAATAATTAATAGCAGTGGTATTTTCCTATAGGCCAAAGGGACTTTGGGACCCCTGAATGTGAGTATAAGAAGAGACCTGTCAATAGAGGGGGCAGAAGCAAGCGAGGACTTGATTGCTATGATTAGTCCTTGTAGTCACCCCTTCCTCAGCCCCCTATATATATATATATATATATATACATACTGTATAACTGTATATATATATACCCATTTACAATAGCGGAACCTGTCTCTGATTCAATCAGCCCATGAGATAAAGACTGTATTGGAGTAAAGTTGAAAGAACACAATTAGTTCCTCAAAAAAAGAGTTCAAATGACATACTTACCTTTTAAATGATACAAAATGAAAATATAAAATCCAAGCTCTCACACAAAGAAATAGAAATATAAAGTATGGGGGGGGGGGGTCTCAGAAAAATGGCATCACCTCTCTTGGATGCAAAAATAAAAATAAAGTTAAGGCTCTTGGAAGAAGAGGAGAAAAAGCAAAAAACTAAGATTGTGTATATTTGGAATAAAGAAGCCCCAACGTAGGCGAGATGGGGAGTAGGAAATACGGTATACAGACTGGATCCGAAGAACTGACGCTCATTAGTTGTCACCATATTATCCCGCAGCGCCCCCTGCTGGCCATGTCATCCCTCATCACAGCACGAGCAGGCAATATTCGCATTCATAAAATTAAGATTCATTCATGACCTTGCAGAATTTCCCTCCGGGACTTTATTAGTCAGGTTTAGATATTGTGCTGACATACAGTGCTCTGCAGGGGTGCAACTTGAAGCTCATGGGCCCTGATGCGAACGCTCCTCTGGGGCCCTCAAGTATTACTAGTCTTTAATAGCATTAATCTTTTTCTATAGGCCAAAGGGACTTTTGGGGACCCCAAGGCTCCCGGGCCCTGCACCTTTTGTAGTTGCGTTGCTGGTGCTCTCTCTGGGAGGTATATCCTCCATTGGCTTCGAACTGGACAAAGGAACAAGGGTCTTCAGGGTGATGGCTATAGGGGAGGTACAGAGCATTTGTAAGAGGGGTGTTAGGTGGTATAGTTGTCTCCTTTAAAAGACTAGAATGAGGAGGCCCAAGTGGCTGGAATGGCTCCCAATCAGGGGGATGTGGGCGACATAGATGGCAAGTACACATACAGTCAGCCATACACAGTATTAGACAATACATATTCTCATTTTATCGTTTATACTTCAACAAACTTAACTAGAAACAAGACATAGGTGAGGATCCAACACATTCTCTAAGGAAAAGATGAAAGTGGTTTCTGTCACTGAGGTAACCACAATGCATTCTGGGAGACTTAGCTTATACCTTGCAACAGAACTAATTAGATAAATGAAATCTCCAGCAGATGGCGCTGTTACTAAACAATGAAATGCTGCATTGCATTAATTAGGCCCGTTCACATCAGCGTTTTGCAGATATTTGCGGCAGATTCAGCAGTTTTACCACATCTGCCGGATCTGCCGCCTAACAGCCGACATGCGGCTTGGATACGGCAAGCAGCGTTTTTTTTTTTTGCACCTGCAAGTGCTGGCTCTGCTGCATCCGGCAGAACCGCACTTGACGCACTGGACTGCAAGTCCCATAGACAATGCATAGGGCTTGCTGGGTCCGGGCTGCAAGTTGCAATTGCAGGTACAATATTAGGAGCACAAAGTACAAACAGTTGAGAACCAATTGCTGAAATACGTCTAATTCTGAGAGTAGCTGAAGTATCAGCTGGGACAGAGGGCAGAACACTGCCTACTCCTATCTCGATGATCCGGTGTGGCACGATGTCATGTGTGCGCCATGCCATCTAATCACAAGAGGATCCAGCAATGCCAATAGGTAAGAGAAGGTTCCCTGAGCTCCTGTCCTGCAGATACGGAGTACTAAAATGGTTATAGGACCAGGCTACGGCATATTGCTTCATTCATCTCTACTACTGGACAATCCTTTATTACTGGATCCAGGTGGGTGAGAGAAATAAGACAAACCCTGATACTCACCTCCTAGACTGGTGCTGCTCCCGTCAGTGTCCCCACCACCAGTAGGGGAATCACATGAGCGATGCAGCCAATCAGTGTGCACGCTTTGTCTGACTTTTATGGGTATGTTTGTGCATGTTAAAGATTTGGTTGCAGAAATGTCTGCACCAAATCCGCATCTATTGGCATTAAAAAAAACAATTGGTAAAAAAGTATGTTTTTAATGCAAAAAGGATACAAGACACATTTGACTGCTACAGCCAAACACCAGGACTGCAGACGACACAGCTCCAACAACAAAACTCAGCAGCAAAATCACCAGGAGCCATAGAGACATCCTCCCTCCACAATGGTCAGAATACAATTAATCTATTACCAGCTTCAGGTGAAGTATTTTTGTGTTGCTTTACTTTAGGTGTTTATTTCTTCAGTACCTGCGAGGGTTAATGTTGTTTCTTCACTGGTAGTGCTAGGATGACATGCTGCAGTGTGTGTCTTCTCCCTCCTCTCTTTAAGTAGTCATGTGTTCCTCCAGCTGTTGTTGGCGATAGCTCATTCTTACCTTGACCACTGGATATGTGTGAGCCTCTGCTGTGAAGATTGGCCAATCAGGTGCCGTTCCCCCTGCTGCTGTTTGGAGTTCAGCAGCAGATTTAAGTAGTTTATCTGTTGAGTTTTCCCTGTTCCTTTGGGTGGAGAGAGGGGGTTTAATTCCAGGGTATCTCAGGAGATAGGGTTACACTGGCGGCTCAGACCTCACCACCTTAAGGCGTACCTCTAAGTTAAGGGACTGCGCAAGGTCTTAGTGTTAAGGGACATATTAGGCATCCCTTTCCCCTGAGTTGGTAGTTATCCCCATATAACCCCGTGATAGATGGATAATGTGACTATAAAAAGGAAAGGGGTGTGGTCACGATCCGGCTACAGCTGAGATGAACTAACCAGGAGCTACCAGCAAGGAAAATGGCATTAACCCTTGCTGGTCTGAGAGAGAGCAATCACATTTAAAATCCAGAGCTGCCACAAGTCTCTGGGAAATACTCATGACAGATATGGACCTTTTTTATTCAGTCAAATTTTACAATGGGGTGTGGCTCACAGCAGAACAGCCTAAAGGAACGCCCCCAAGAAATCCCAAGTCACACTTTTTTGGTAAAGATTATAACAAATAAGCACTAATTAAAAAGGCACTTATCTATGGATTTTAAAAGAAATAATAATTATTTTGGCGATCAGCGGGAATTAAATAAGAAGTAATGCGGACACTTTTGGCCTGGTGACTGTACTCTTTAAGGTTTGTGCACATAGATTCTTTATATTAGAAGGGTAACGATCAAGGAACGTAACTACAATTGGTGCAGGGGTTGCAATTGCACCCGGGCCCTGGAGCCTAGGGGGCCCCAAAAGTCCCTTTGGCCTATAGAAAAAGACTAATGCTAAAGATGTTCAATATGCGTTGGAGCTTCCACATAGGGGCCCATGACCTTCAAGTTACGCCACTGAGTACGATCTGCAGTGAGTGGATGAGATGTATAATCTACTGTAATATGCAGAGTTTCTCCATCCTAAAAATCCACTGTATATATGTCCCGTGTGCACGTCTATCACAAGCAGCATCATAGCCGCCAATCATAGATCGTTTTGTATAACCCATTAGCGGATTCATACCAGATACAATTACCTGCTTAATGTAACGCACAAGGAAACAATATAGCAATTAGGATCAGACACATTGGGACAGGCAGGGCCGGTAGATCCGCAGGTTTATATACAGAGATGTGATGAGTAATACGGAGGTTTTCCCAGGAGGCTTTGCAGGATACTGGTTGTACAAGTTCTCAGTCACTTCCCTGTGCAGCCGCCGTGTGTGAATGTCTCAGGTCAGAACGTCTTGGGCTCCTGCCCTGTTACCTCCGCAGGTAAAGGGCTGTGTGACATGTAGAGGTAGAAGAGACTGCCGGAGTCTGGGCGCACTTCATATGGATCACGTTATGTGCAATGTGATTCATTTCCTGGCTCCTGTGGTGTAACCGGAGACTGCACGGACACAAGAGGTAATTGTGCAATGTACAACATTTCTAGAAGCCTTCATGTTTGTAGGTGGCAAATACAACATTCAAAAACTGGAAAGATGGAGCTTCACATTCGGGAAGGTTATAGTCATCCATTGGGCACAGTGGCCATTAGAGTTAAGCAAAAATATTTGTGCCGCTTTGGTCCTCCGTGGCCGCCACACCAGGGTAGTCTTACACTTCTGAGGCTGGCATCCTAGGACAGACGTGTACCAGTCAATGCAACGTCATAACGTCTTACAGGCATAGTGAATGCTAAAGAAAAGGTGTAGATAACAGTATTTTCCATCCGAGTGTGATCCGATAAAACATCAGCTCACACTCAGACCAATGTTACTCTATATACGATTTCTTTCCTTGGGCCGAGCCGATATGAAGACAAAATCACAGCATGTCCGAGTTGGATCTGATTGTATCGCACTCGGCCATAACTGCATGGACACCATCGGACTGCACTTGGGTGACAACTAAGTGCAGTCCGATTCTCAAGGACTGGCACAATGGAGAAGATGAAAAAATTCTCTACCTGCTCAGCATCTGAGAAAATCGAGTCATACTCTGATCCAACTACGAGCAGAATGTGTTTAGCATAATTGATACCTCGCCGGATATTCCTGCATCTGCATCATCATCATCATCATCATCATCATCATATGATCAGGACAGATTTCCATCCTTTGGAAGTAATCAAGACGGTTCCTTTTCAATTGACCACAAGCAAAACGTCAAAATCATTTACACAAGAAATAAGATATATCTGTTGAAATTGGAATACCCCATAAGGCTAGGGTCACACATCTGTTTTTTTTTTTAAAAACCTGATCAGGAAACGCTCCTCATAGGAGCCTATGATGAAAAACGGATTGCTTCACAAGGAATCCGGTCTCCGTCTCCGGCTCTGCAGCCTGCGTGAAAAATCATGCAGGCTGCAGTTTTCGGAGAGGTTCTGTTATCTGCAATGCGGGAACCGGATTGCTCAGGATGTGTAATCCTGAGCAATCCGGTTCCCTCATATACTTTGCTTATCACGGCTGTTCTGTGTTTTTGTAACCTTTTTATTTGATTAATAAATGTTTCTATAATGTCTCTAGGGGGTGCCCACTCCCCTAGAGACCTTCCACCCACTCAGGTGGGCATATAATGGTGGAATCAGTTATGTACAGCAGCTGACTCCTGACAGCTGCTGTACAGTTTTATGAATGAAAGCGCCGGGCTCCTCTGAGAGCGGCGCACATACTATAGCTATTGCTATAGGATGTGCGCCGCTGTCCAAGGTCCTGAAGCCATTTACAGTAGATCTATGGGCAGCGCTATATCCCAGGGACAGAAAGATGCAGGAACAAAAGAGAAATAATGCCAGATTCTGGAGAACAGGGACATTTACACTAGCAGGGGTGTAACTAAAGTGGGTGCAGGGGTTGCAATCGCACCCGGGCCCTGGAAGTTAGAGGGCCCCAAAAGTCTCTTTGGCCTATAGAAAAACACTAATGCTATTAAAGAATTACAATAATTGGGGGTCCTGCTGCAGCTTTTGCATCAGGGCCCATGAGCTTCAAGTTACGCCACTGTCAACTAGGTATGAAAGTTACAAATTAATGGCAAACTATAAGTCCTGTTTGAAAGAGGTAGATATTGGATCTTAGAAGATTACATTTACTACTGTTGGTCATGTTAGGAAATGGAACCCCCTCCAGCCAAGCGGCTGAAACCTGCAGCCTTTCTCAATGAAAATTTGGTTTCTCAAGCACCAGCGCCAGCCTCCTCCTCATCACCTCTCTTCGAGGATAGCACCTTCCCCCAAGATAAAGTGCTACAGAATGAAAGAATCAAGTGGAAGAGACCTAAGGTAATTAATTGCACTTACCTCCAAACCAGAACCATAGGCTTTCCATCTCTTGGAGTCAAGGTTCAGACTTCTACCTTAGCCCTGTAATTAAAAACCCCAAGCAAACATAAAGTGGCTGGTCGGCACACTATCTGGCACCCAACACTTGGGGCAGATACCCAGGGCCGGCCCTTGGCATGTGCGAGTCGTGCGGCCGCACAGGGCGCCACGCTCCAGGGGGCGCCGCAGGGAGACAGCTGTCATTGTTATTTGCTGCCCTGCTCCCGCTCCCAGGGGCTTTGCTAGATCTGTGCGGCTGCTAGTAGACAGAGGACGGCATCCGCAGGGGCGCCCGGTAGTAGCGCGGGCTCCCTGCTGATGCCACTCTCTCTACTATAGTCCTGGCCGCTGCCGCCGCGTTATCCCCCCCCCCTGCAGTGTGAGCCCACCTGTGGAGCTGCACAGGCCTGTGCTTACAGGACCTGTGATGATGTCAATGAAGGGGGAGGAGTCAGGGATCACATGATCAGCATCTCCGAGTATGCAGGGCAGCTTCCACCAAGCAAAAAGTGAAGAGGTAAAGAAATGAGTTTGTGAAAAGAGGTGAATTTGTGTGGGATCAAGAGGGATGTATAGTGTGAATGTAGCAGAGCTACGTGTGTATGAGGTGTAAGGAGTGGAGCCGAGTGTGTATGAGGTGTATGAAGCGGAGTAGCGTGTGCACGAGGTGTATGAAGCGGAGTCGCGTGTGCACGAGGTGTACGGAGCGGAGCCGAGTGTGTATGAGGTGTACGGAGCGGAGCCGAGTGTGTATGAGGTGTACGGAGCAGAGCAGAGTGTGCACGAGGTGTACGGAGCAGAGCCGAGTGTGTATGAGGTGTACGGAGCGGAGCCGAGTGTGTATGAGGTGTACAGAGCGGAGCCGAGTGTGTATGAGGTGTACAGAGCGGAGCCGAGTGTGTATGAGGTGTACAGAGCGGAGCCGTGTGTGTACGAGGTGTACGGAGCGGAGCCGCGTGTGTACGGAGCAGAGCCGCGTGTGTACGTGGTGTACGGAGCAGAGCCGCGTGTGTACGTGGTGTACGGAGCGGAGACGTGTGTACGAGGTGTACAGAGTGGAGCCGAGTGTGTACGAGGTGTACAAAGCGGAGCCGTGTGTGTACGAGGTGTACGGAGCTGAGCCGAGTGTGTACGAGGTGTACGGAGCTGAGCCGAGTGTGTACGAGGTGTACGGAGCTGAGCCGAGTGTGTACGAGGTGTACGGAGCTGAGCCGAGTGTGTACGAGGTGTACGGAGCTGAGCCGAGTGTGTACGAGGTGTACGGAGCTGAGCCGAGTGTGTACGAGGTGTACGGAGCTGAGCCGAGTGTGTACGAGGTGTACGGAGCTGAGCCGAGTGTGTACGAGGTGTACGGAGCTGAGCCGAGTGTGTACGAGGTGTACGGAGCTGAGCCGAGTGTGTACGAGGTGTACGGAGCTGAGCCGAGTGTGTACGAGGTGTGTACGGAGCTGAGCCGAGTGTGTACGAGGTGTGTACGGAGCTGAGCCGAGTGTGTACGAGGTGTGTACGGAGCTGAGCCGAGTGTGTACGAGGTGTGTACGGAGCTGAGCCGAGTGTGTACGAGGTGTGTACGGAGCTGAGCCGAGTGTGTACGAGGTGTGTACGGAGCTGAGCCGAGTGTGTACGAGGTGTGTACGGAGCTGAGCCGAGTGTGTACGAGGTGTGTACGGAGCTGAGCCGAGTGTGTACGAGGTGTGTACGGAGCTGAGCCGAGTGTGTACGAGGTGTGTACGGAGCTGAGCCGAGTGTGTACGAGGTGTGTACGGAGCTGAGCCGAGTGTGTACGAGGTGTGTACGGAGCTGAGCCGAGTGTGTACGAGGTGTGTACGGAGCTGAGCCGAGTGTGTACGAGGTGTGTACGGAGCTGAGCCGAGTGTGTACGAGGTGTGTACGGAGCTGAGCCGAGTGTGTACGAGGTGTGTACGGAGCTGAGCCGAGTGTGTACGAGGTGTACGGAGCTGAGCCGAGTGTGTACGAGGTGTACGGAGCGGAGCCGAGTGTGTACGAGGTGTACAGAGCGGAGCCGAGTGTGTATGAGGTGTACTGAGCAGAGTAACGTGTGTACGGAGCTGAGCCACGTGTACGAGGTGTGCGGAGCCGTGTGTTTCCAGAGTGGAGCCGAGTTTGTACGAGGTGTAACAAGCAGAGCCATGTGTGTACGAGGTGTATGGAGCGGAGCCACGTGTGTACGAGGTGTACGGAGCGGAGCCGTGTGTGTACGAGGTGTATGGAGCGGAGCCGAATGTGTACGAGGTGTATGGAGCAGAGCCGAATGTGTACGAGGTGTATGGAGTGGAGCCGAGTGTGTATGAGGTGTACAGAGCGGAGCCGTGTGTGTACGAGGTGTACGGAGCGGAGCCGCGTGTGTACGGAGCAGAGCCGCGTGTGTACGTGGTGTACGGAGCAGAGCCGCGTGTGTACGTGGTGTACGGAGCGGAGACGTGTGTACGAGGTGTACAGAGTGGAGCCGAGTGTGTACGAGGTGTACAAAGCGGAGCCGTGTGTGTACGAGGTGTACGGAGCTGAGCCGAGTGTGTACGAGGTGTACGGAGCTGAGCCGAGTGTGTACGAGGTGTACGGAGCTGAGCCGAGTGTGTACGAGGTGTACGGAGCTGAGCCGAGTGTGTACGAGGTGTACGGAGCTGAGCCGAGTGTGTACGAGGTGTACGGAGCTGAGCCGAGTGTGTACGAGGTGTACGGAGCTGAGCCGAGTGTGTACGAGGTGTACGGAGCTGAGCCGAGTGTGTACGAGGTGTACGGAGCTGAGCCGAGTGTGTACGAGGTGTACGGAGCTGAGCCGAGTGTGTACGAGGTGTACGGAGCTGAGCCGAGTGTGTACGAGGTGTACGGAGCTGAGCCGAGTGTGTACGAGGTGTACGGAGCTGAGCCGAGTGTGTACGAGGTGTACGGAGCTGAGCCGAGTGTGTACGAGGTGTACGGAGCTGAGCCGAGTGTGTACGAGGTGTGTACGGAGCTGAGCCGAGTGTGTACGAGGTGTGTACGGAGCTGAGCCGAGTGTGTACGAGGTGTGTACGGAGCTGAGCCGAGTGTGTACGAGGTGTGTACGGAGCTGAGCCGAGTGTGTACGAGGTGTGTACGGAGCTGAGCCGAGTGTGTACGAGGTGTGTACGGAGCTGAGCCGAGTGTGTACGAGGTGTGTACGGAGCTGAGCCGAGTGTGTACGAGGTGTGTACGGAGCTGAGCCGAGTGTGTACGAGGTGTGTACGGAGCTGAGCCGAGTGTGTACGAGGTGTGTACGGAGCTGAGCCGAGTGTGTACGAGGTGTGTACGGAGCTGAGCCGAGTGTGTACGAGGTGTGTACGGAGCTGAGCCGAGTGTGTACGAGGTGTACGGAGCTGAGCCGAGTGTGTACGAGGTGTACGGAGCGGAGCCGAGTGTGTACGAGGTGTACAGAGCGGAGCCGAGTGTGTATGAGGTGTACTGAGCAGAGTAACGTGTGTACGGAGCTGAGCCACGTGTACGAGGTGTGCGGAGCCGTGTGTTTCCAGAGTGGAGCCGAGTTTGTACGAGGTGTACCAAGCAGAGCCATGTGTGTACGAGGTGTATGGAGCGGAGCCACGTGTGTACGAGGTGTACGGAGCGGAGCCGTGTGTGTACGAGGTGTATGGAGCGGAGCCGAATGTGTACGAGGTGTATGGAGCAGAGCCGAATGTGTACGAGGTGTATGGAGTGGAGCCGAGTGTGTACGAGGTGTATGGAGCAGAGCCGCGTGTGTACGAAGTGTACGGAGCGGAGCATTATACTATATGGAGGAATGTGGGGGTGTATTGTACTATATGTCATGCTTTAAGTGTGCAATATACTATACGGAGGACTGTGGCGTGCATTATACTAAATGGAGGACTTTGGGTGTGCATTCTAGATAGAGAACTGTGTGGGTGCATTATTCTATATGGAGGTCTGTGGGTGTGCAATCTTGTATATAAAAGCCGGAAGGATTTGTGACCTCACATCCGTCACTTTGTCCCAACGTCCGGCAGAGCTATACCCGCTCAGGGTGAGCCAAGATGGCGGCCGTAAGCGGGAGCCGGGACTCATAGAGCCCGCTACGCTTATGGCAGCCCCTAACACATACACACACCACACACACACCACACACACAACACACGCACACACAGTCGCCTATACTTACCACCTCCTCCGTCTTCTCCACCGCCGACATGTCGCCGCCCCTGGAGAACTGGATCCAATACGGCGTCCGGGAAGTCTCGCGAGACTTCCCGGACGCCATATTGGATCCATGGCTCCAGGGGTGGCGACATACTTTCTCCAAGATGGCATCCGGGAAGTCTCGCGAGAGTTCCTGGATGCCATATTGGATCCAGTCCTGGGTGCAGCGACATGTCGGGACTCAGGAAGACGCAGGCGCCAGGGAAGAAGCAGGGACAGTGGTAAGTATATCGGAGTGTGTGTCCGTCCGCCCCACCGCTGACCACTCTGCCCACCGCTGACCACTCTGCCCTGCGCTGACCACCCTGCCCACACAGCGCCGCTGCGCTGACCACTCTGCCCACCGCACTCGCTGCTAACCACTGAGCCACCGCGCAGTGCTAACCACTGAGCCACAGCCCAGTGCTAACCACTGAGCCACCGCGCAGTGCTAACCACTGAGCCACCGCGCAGTGCTAACCACTGAGCCACCGCGCACTGCTAACCACTGAGCCACCGCGCACTGCTAACCACTGAGCCACCGCGCACTGCTAACCACTAAGCTGCCTTACAGTGCTCCATCCTCCCCCACCGCAACGCTTCCTCCTCCTTCCTTTGTCCTCCTCCCCTCTGCCACTCCATCCTCTGTCCTCCCCCTGCCTGTGCTGCTCCATCTTCCCCCACCCCGCCGCTTCATCCTCCGTCCTCCTCCCCCTGCCGCTCTGTGCTCCATCCTCCCCCTGCCGTTCCTTCCTCCCCCTGCCTGTGCTGCTACATCCTCCCACACCCCGCCGCTACCTCCTCTGTCCTCCATCCTCCTCCCCCTGCTGTTCTGTCCTCCCTCCTCCCCCCTGCCACGCCGTTCTTCACCGGCCGCTCCTTCTTCAAAGTTCCTCCCAATTCAGCCCTCACCGCCTTCCCCATGCAATCTCTATTTCTATATTCTAAAATACCCGATGCGTTAGAATCGGGCCACCGAGAGTTCCCGGACGCAATATTGGATCCAGTCCTGGGTGTGGCGACATGTCGGCAGATCAGAGGACTCAGGAAGACGCAGGTGGCAGGGAAGAAGCGGGGACGGTGGTAAATATATCGGAGTGTGTGTCTGTGTGTGTGTGTCCGTCCCCCCCACCGCTGACCACCCTTCCCACGGCGCTGCGCTGACCACCCTGCCCATGGCACTGCGCTGCCCACTCTGCCCACGGCGCTGTGCTGACCACTCTGCCCACGGCGCTGTGCTGACCACTCTGCCCACGGCGCTGCGCTGACCACTCTGCCCACGCACTCACTGCTAACCACTGAGCCACCGCACTCACTGCTAACCACTGAGCCACCGCGCAGTGCTAACCACTGAGCCACCGCGCAGTGCTAACCACTGAGCCACCGCGCAGTGCTAACCACTGAGCCACCGCGCAGTGCTAACCACTGAGCCACCGCGCAGTGCTAACCACTGAGCCACCGCGCAGTGCTAACCACTGAGCCACCGCGCAGTGCTAACCACTGAGCCACCGCGCAGTGCTAACCACTGAGCAACCGTATACTCTGCTACCCACTGAGCCACCTGTATACACACAATTCATTTCATCGCACTCCCCTAACTATTAGTAAATAAACTATATATGGATTCTAGACTACCCGATTCTTTAGAATCGGGCCGCCATCTAGTATACTATATGTAGGACTGTGGTGGTGCATTATTCTATATTGAGGACTATGGGGGTGCATTATATTATATGGAGGTCTATTGGGGTGCATAATATATGGAGGAATTTGGGGGTGCAATATACTATGTGGAATACTATGGGGGGGGGTTCTGTCAGGGATCAAATCTTGCTGGAGACTAGTCAGAAAGTCTGTTCCCTGAAGGCTTCTCCCTGCTGACTGCCTTGAGTGACCGGTCTCTCCGTATACACGCAAATGGGGTGAATTCACCAGGGACTAGCCTTTCTTGCTACTCTCCTATCTGTCTCGGTCCCCAGAAGCTTTTGGAGTATGTTCTTATTTGAAATGCTGCATTATTTAAGAGTCAACACCTCTATATACAGCAGATAAAACAGGATCCACCATTCACAATAGATGATGTCACAGCTCACCTCCTCCTCCTGTACAATGACTGATAACTCCTCTATATACAGTAGATAACACAGGATCCACCATTCACAATAGATGATATCACAGCTCACCTCCTCCTGTACAATGACTGATAACACCTCTATATACAGTAAATAACACAGGATCCACCATTCACAATAGATGATATCACAGCTCACCTCCTCCTCCTGTACAATGACTGATAACACCTCTGTATACAGTAGATAACACAGGATCCACCATTCACAATAGGTGATATCACAGCTCACCTCCTCCTGTACAATGACTGATAACGATAACACCTCTGTATACAGTAGATAACACAGGATCCACCATTCACAATAGGTGATATCACAGCTCACCTCCTCCTGTACAATGACTGATAACACCTCTATATACAGTAGATAACACAGGATCCACCATTCACAATAGGTGATATCACTGCTGACCTCCTCCTGTACAATGACTGATAACACCTCTATATACAGTAGATAACACAGGATCCACCATTCACAATAGGTGATATCACAGCTCACCTCCTCCTGTACAATGACTGATAACACCTCTGTATACAGTAGATAACACAGGATCCACCATTCACAATAGGTGATATCACTGCTGACCTCCTCCTGTACAATGACTGATAACACCTCTATATACAGTAGATAACACAGGATCCACCATTCACGATAGATGATATCACAGCTCACCTCCTCCTGTACAATGACTGATAACACCTCTATATACAGTAGATAACACAGGATCCACCATTCACAATAGGTGATATCACAGCTCACCTCCTCCTCCTGTAAGATGACAGGTAACACCTCTATATATGGGAGGGTTGGTAATGACAGGTGGGAGAGGATATAGGTCTTGGGTCCCTGATTTTTTCTGACCCTAGCATAGCAACGCCCCTCCCTGCTCTCCTTGAAGACCATGAATAGATCATGTACAAACATGTATGCTCATGTGTTCTGAGTAAGTAATGGCGTGGGGCGCCATAAGGCAAATTCGCACAGGGCACCATTCAACATAAGGCCGGCCCTGCAGATACCCCATTGGTTCCTCCCAAATATGACCCGGTCTTTAGTTTACAAAAGCACATCTCACGACGTGACCTTCACTCTGTTTTCTCCTTGTAGGAAATATGTGAGTGTCCTCGCTTTATAGTAGATGGAGCCACCAGGATGGATGTGTGCCAGGGTAACCCTGAGTAAGTCTGTGCCAGGCCAATCACAAAACATGTAAATGAATATTTCAGGATCTTTGGTAAACTGTAGTCCGGGTCTTTATCTAGATACAAGACCTCACCCATGATTTTGCCTCCTATGCACGAGATTACTCTATACATACCGGACTACTTTCCACATGGGGTGGATTGGGTTGTACAAAGGGATAAATAGGACATGAAAAATATTGACCATACAGTGTGTAGTTAACTCAAATTTCTACTGCTCCTGCAGTCTCCAAAATATACAGTGGAGTGCCAAGGCTTTGGCTCCAAAGTCAACTCCAAATGGTGTTGCCTATTGTATCAGAGGCTGGACGCATCTGTTGCTACTCCAGCGATCAAGTCCCCCCTGCTAACCTGCAGTATATGCTTTACTCATTCCCTCAAAGATGTCTGGCGTAGCGGGCCATTCCTACTTTCTTTGTGCCCACATTGGACACCTTTGAAGATGTTGACTCAAGTTTTCCATCCACAATGTACACAGTATTAATTTCAACCACTCAACCGGTTAGAAGAATGACCATGGTTCTGGTTGTAAACATTGTACTGGTAGACTAGCAGCCCTGAGCTGTGTGTCTTGATTGTACCCAATATACAAGTGCAGTTCACCCTTGATGTGTGTAATGTTGGTTCTCAGTGACATCTCCATTTTACAGGTAACTGTTGGTTCCTCTCGGCTGTGGCCTGCCTTTCCCTCTACCCCCAGCTGCTGGGACAAGTAGTCCCCATGGATCAAGATTTTGGGGATAGTTACAATGGTAAATTTGGATTCCAGGTAAAACACAATTCATAACAAATAACTGGATACCAACTGGAAAAGCCAAGCAATATTTATCATATGTCCTTTATAGTTTTGGCAGTATGGGCGTTGGGTAGAGGTTGTGGTTGATGACCTACTGCCTACAGTCCCAGTCCAGAGGAATGGGAGAACCCAATATGAGTTTACTTTTTGTGCACTCTAAGGACAAGGATGAGTTCTGGAGCTCTCTTCTGGAGAAAGCCTATGCAAAGTGAGTGCCACACAGAACCAGTGGTAGATAATCTGAGTTTACAATGATTTGAGATCACCCCTTAATGGTTCTTGTTACAGACTGAAAGGAGGTTACTCCACTCTCCAGATGGGATTTGCAGGAGAAGCGCTGGAAGACATGACTGGGGGTGTGGTGCAAAGCTGTGATACCAGTGGGTCAACTTCAGAATTATGGAGTCACCTCAATAATATGCTTCAGAGAGGAGCTCTTATCTGCTGTGGGAACACTCAGGTAAGGAATCATTCTTCTGAGACATACACCACCTCCAAGCATTTGACTTGTAGGGAAGCAGCATCTGTTGCTCAGGGCCATGCGTTCAAGATTTATTTCCAACTAGAAAGTCATCACCTATCCATAAAGAATCAACGGAGTTCCGATTTCAGTATTGGTGGAGGTCCCAGCAGTCAAATCCAAAGAGTGTGGCTCTAAAATTTCCCATCAAAATGAAGGGGAGGCTGTGCTTTGCCCCTAAATGAATAAAGCAATGGACCGCTCTTCAGGCCCCTTTATTGAGATGCTTGGTGGTCCAGTGGTAGAACCTTCACTGATTGAAAATTTATCACCAATCCATAAGGGTGGTTTTATTGAGGGTCCGGCCATCGGCGCCCTGGCAGTCGTGCCTGGTGAGGCAGGGCCTCGCTGTAGAGCAAACCCTGGTTTTGCAGCCGCGCCCCGACTGGCTCCCCAGTACAAAAGTTTAGTTTAGAGTTACCGTTGGTGAGGACCAGAGCACACAATGGGTCAAAGAAGCTTTTCAACGAACATTTGCTTAACAGCTAGTGAAACACGGGCACTAAGCTAAAATGTGACTTTTTGGGGGTAATCCTGTGTTGCTGCTGGGGAAAGAACCCAAATAAAAGGAAAAGGTGAAAGTAAAATGGATTTTTCATGGACATCAGTGCATGATTACCCATGTTTTTACTCCCTGTTTTTCCCTGGAGTTTGCACTTTGCCCTTATGACACAGGGTCCGTACAGCAATCCTTGAAATATGTGATTTGGGACTGGTTGTGAAGTGACACAACCCACTAGGTTTTGCCTCTCTTCCATGTATTTGGTATTTTGGATAAGACCCTATTGTGCTTTTATAATCTTTTCTTTGGGGTATTCACAATGATGGGTTGTGGTGCAGATTGCTCCCACCATCCTGGTATCTTCAGGCTTTTGCCCACTCTGCTCATGCATCACAGTCTCCTGCTGTAAATCCATTTAGTTTTATTGGCTCCAGCCCATCTTGTCCTATAGGGGTCCGCTTAATAAGAACAGTTAGGGCCCCCTTTTAGACAGAATGATTCCTTTACCGCCAGCACCGTGTCAACTAGTTCACTAAGTCTCTGCTGAACCTCACCACACCGTACCGAGGGATCAGTTATTTACAGAGAAGCCAACAAGGGTGGGGGTTGAATATCAGCACAGGGTGAGTGATTGTGGCCTGTGTCCTTGGCCCTCTTCCCACCCAGACTCACTTCCCGGGTTTAAACGGAATAGATCTGGCTCGACCACTCTATCAAATGGGGTGCTCAGGTACAACAACGTATTACTGAAAAGATAAATGACCTGGCACACACAAGTAGTAAAGAGATACAAAAAATCTTATCTGTCCTTTTATTTTAGAAAATTCTGGTTGTTTCTCATACACAAAAAGAAAGTCTTAACGGACAATGAAGTCTTCCCCGACGTTTCGACCCTCCCGGGTCTTCATCAAGGGTTCAGCAGACTAATGCATGATATGCAAAACAAATACAAAAAGTACAAAAGATCAATGACATATAGTCTATATAGTGATAAATACAATAACCGTACATGCATTCATGAAATACAACAACAAAAGTAACCCAAAATGGCATTTCCAAGCCAAGAAAAATAGGAAATATACAGAATTTAAACATAAACAGTAAGTGAGTCTATTTATATAGGAGGGAATAGAGCAATAGAGGCTAGAGGGCCTATTGGTTAGACAATACACCTGCAGGTATTCCTGTCTCCTCCATCTGTACACTATATGAAGTCACGGTACAACTTGGGTAATTTTTTCCCTTTATTGCTAATACTTCTTATTTGATATATATATATCATTATATTGATGTGATGTACCCTGTATCTTTTCTGCAGGTGTATTGTCTAACCAATAGGCCCTCTAGCCTCTATTGCTCTATTCCCTCCTATATAAATAGACTCACTTACTGTTTATGTTTAAATTCTGTATATTTCCTATTTTTCTTGGCTTGGAAATGCCATTTTGGGTTACTTTTGTTGTTGTATTTCATGAATGCATGTACGGTTATTGTATTTATCACTATATAGACTATATGTCATTGATCTTTTGTACTTTTTGTATTTGTTTTGCATATCATGCATTAGTCTGCTGAACCCTTGATGAAGACCCGGGAGGGTCGAAACGTCGGGGAAGACTTCATTGTCCGTTAAGACTTTCTTTTTGTGTATGAGAAACAACCAGAATTTTCTAAAATAAAAGGACAGATAAGATTTTTTGTATCTCTTTACTACTTGTGTGTGCCAGGTCATTTATCTTTTCACTTCCCGGGGTGACCCAGTGGGTCTGATTAAATTAGATGAAGGGACCTTAATTTCCCATGGCTCCTGACTTTTACTCCTTGCTGGGGGACTCTCCTGTTATTTCTAGAATGTTAGCCCTTTTTATAGACCCACCCCTAAGGAGTATAAATAATTAAATAATGATTATTACTAACCTTACATAACTGAAGGGAACCAGGGAGCAGTTTTCACCATTAACCACTAGGTGTCTACAAACACATCATTAAAGGAAAACTGTCAGGTCACAAATCCATATGTAACTGATATTATTTTCTAATTCCTCACCCTAATCTCTCTCTATTGATGTATTTCTTTTATTTATATTCCCCTTCTATCCTCTGTAAACTTCAAATAAAGAGATTCATTCCATCTGTCAATCACAGTGAATGATCCACTTAGTTCTCTGCTGTCCACTCCCCATAAGATGAATATGCATGTCACATACTCACATCACATCACATCACTGCATAGGATATCATGGGGGGGGAGCTGTATTCTCTTGTCTGCGCTCTGTGTCCAGCATCACAAGAGGTGAACTACAACACAGAAACTGTCACGGCATAGCAGGGTATCTGCTTACAGAAACACTGCAGTCTAGATAAGGCAGATCTGTAATAGCGCTCTCACTCGTGTCCTCAATAGAACAGATCTTCTGTAGGTGAAACCTGACACTTCACTATTAGCAAAGGGAGGAGAGAGCTGCTGGAGGGAGTGCATAATTACATGACAGTTTATACAGCACCCCGGCTATTCCTGTGTGCTTATAATGGAGAGGACTAATCCAGGAGCTCACTGCAGGGTGTGACAATGGTGATAACATGTAAAAAGAAAAATAGGGAGGGGGACAAGAGGCGCAATAGTGCCCTATCACTAGTGACACTTATTTGTGAGGGTGGTGCTGTGAAGCTGCTCACCTGGTCCAGTTGTGAGCCCCACAACTGGTTTGAAGGCGTTTTTGGAAACTGTGTTCCAGCTGCTGCAGGACCTCCACCGACCACTGGATAGTGGTTTGAATCCAAGAAATAATGGGAGTGCTGGTGTGTCACGGTCCGCGCTGCTGTGGTATGGATAAACTCACCAAAGAGCCAAAAGTACTTTCATCCTTTATTCCTCCTCTCTCCTACGCGTTTCAGCGCCACACCCGGCGCCTTCCTCAGGGATATTCAAGGATATCCCTGAGGAAGGCGCCGGGTGTGGCGCTGAAACGCGTAGGAGAGAGGAGGAATAAAGGATGAAAGTACTTTTGGCTCTTTAATGGTGATAACATGGAAACTAACTACAAACGGTACAATAATGATTGTACATGTTTTAAAAGGTCTGCCCAGGCACTATTCAAGGATAATATTAGTATCATACTGAAAAATGACCTGACAGTGTCCCTTTAAATATGTAACTTTCAATGTTCAAAAGCAATGTACCCTCTTGAGTGGAGTGATGGCACCTTAGACTCTCTTACACTACTGACACCTCCTTTTTGAATGTACCATTTGGGTAGACACCTCAAATATTAGCCCTTATGGTACCTTTACACGCCGCTACAGGATGGTGGAAACAACCGGGTGCTTCACGTGCACGAGCACGCAGAAACGGTTACAAACGGTACCCGCACCACCTTTACACGCCGCAACAAGGTGCGCTACAGTAGGTTACATCTATCTCTGGATACACCGCTTGGAGCCACAAGTTACCTTCTGCAGAGCACCTTACCTCATTTACACGCCGCTACAGAAGGTAATATGGGAGGACCTGGTGCAGCAGGGACAACACATAGGCGTGCCACAATTGTGGATTACGAGACGTCCGTACGCTGATAGGACAAAGCAATAACATCATGATTGGCCAGGCAGCGCAGGAGGCTGATTAATACATGACGCTCGAGCAATTGTGTAGTGTGACTGGTCAGCTCCTTAAATATGCCGCCCTGTGCAGCGACAACCAATCGCAACGCAGGAGCTGCCTCCAATGATCGCTGAAGGGGGGTGGTTTCACGGAGGCTGTGTCACGCCCCGGGGAGTTATCTAGGTGTCGAATAAACCTTACCCTACCATATTTACACGCCGATACAGGCCGTAACCATCGCCTTGAAATCAACCTGTTTTTGAGCTCTGCTCTGAAACAGGTGCCTCAAGTGACGGGTGGAAACAACCTACTTTACACGCCGCTACAGCGGGTTGATTTGGCGGTGCAAGATACATTTCTCTCATCTACCCGGTTGTTTCCACCATCCTGTAGCGGCGTGTAAAGGTACCTTTAATGTGTTTTATTCAATATATAAAGATCCTGGGGAAATCAAGCCTGAATCCCTGGATCATGCCTGGCTCTGTTAGGCCCTGCTTCAGACATTGCACAGTGTATATGCTTTGTCAGAGGGTTTCTGTAAATGTGGCTTGTTGGCAAAACAAAATGTTTTTACAAAACTCTTTATGATAAATTGTATCTTTTATCCTATAGGGAGAGATTGAAACCTCAAATCTGATGGGGATTCTCAGCCACCACATGTACTCCGTGACCGGGACGAAAGAGGTAAGTACAGGAAGGTAGACTGGACATAGCATGGTAATAGTCTCTGCTTGAAATGAATAGGAGCTAAGCTGCAATACCTGAGAACGGCCACTACATGGTGTGTGGAGCTGTGATGTTCTTGCTCCATATACTGCTTCTCTATGTTCGGGATGCGGCAGAACTGCTTATTGCTAATCATCATGGGTACCAGGTGTAGGACCCCGAATGACCTGATATTAATGACATATCCTGGAGTTTCTTAATAGTGGCCAAAGTTTTTTATGGCTGTATGGATCATGTAGTGGTGTATGTCATAGGTATATGTAGGGAATAATCTGATACAAGGCTCTAAGGTAGTGTGAATTGACCATATAATTGCCTATGATGTTATTGAGAGGCCGGTTAAAAGTAGGAAGTATCGACTTATAATGATTCTCTGTGATCAGAGCAAAAACTGCAAGATATAAAATTTGAAATTGGAATTTAAAATGTAAAAACAAAAATCTCCCCAAAATGTAAAAAAAAGTAACTTAAAGGGATCCTGTCACCTCCAGAACGCCTCCTAAACTACCAAAACACGTCCCTGCAGCATCCTATCACTAATCTTACACTCCTTTTGTCTCCTAAAAGCATCCTGTGAAAGTGAATAAAAATGATTTTATACTCACTCATTAGGGATTATAATTAGTAGGGGCTATATTCTTTAGCCCTTAGGGTGTATTGTTTTGCAGCCTGAATGATCCACCCTCTCTCTGTCTGTGCTGCTGTGATGTGGAGCTGAAGGCAGGACTAATGATTTGCATTCTGTGAGTGATAGAGAGGGGGGAGGGTAAAGCCTGCACAAGCAGAGCACACAGACAAAGAGAGGGTGGATCATTCAGGCTGCAAAACAACACGCCCTAAGGGCTAAAGAATATAGCCCTTGCTAATTATAATCCCTAATGAGTGAGTATTAAAACGTTTTTATGCACTTTCACAGGATGCTTTTAGGAGACAAAAGGAGTGTGAGATTAGTGATAATATGCTGCAGGGACATGTTTTGGTAGCTTAGGAGGCATCTGGAGGTTACAGCATCCCTTTAAAAAGTTGATTGCAAGTGGCTTGTCCAATCTTCTATCATCAGGAGTGCAGCGCTTCTCTACCTCCCAGCTTCCTATGTGCCGGAGATAGGTGCGCTCCTGAAGATTGACAGTTCGGACTCTCAGTATTGTCGAGCCGCTGCTCTGAACTGTCCACTCTCCCATTTTGCAAACAGAGTCAGCTTTGATTCTGCAGCATCGGAAGAGCGCAAGGGCACGACAGCGGCAAGATCCAGCTACCCGTCGAGCTTCAGAGCTTTGATGCAAACTGCTTACAAGCATGACCACCTCTGACAGATTGTGGAGGCTGGTAACCTAGGCAACAGGCTGTAAACTATGGACTTTAATACTCCTCCTTTCTTGAAGAATGAGAGAACTTTTAATAAGAGGTTAATTACAAAGTTGCTTGTTTTTATAATAACTTTGCAATTTTAATCTCTTGGCTAAGTGCCCACTGTGCGAAAACGCAGCACCCACAGCTTTGTAATGAAAGTCTATTTGATTTTCCAAAAGCTGTGCCCACTAGGTGTGTTTTTGTTGCAGAAATCGCCTGCAATTTTTTATGTCTCTGCAATTAACATGCCCATTTTTGGGCTGCATTTGTCCCATAGACTTCATTCCAGGCCCCCCCAAAAAAGCACCACAAGTCCATTTGAGGTGCTTTTTTTCCTGCGATTTCCAAAACAAAAACACTCCAATACTCGCTTTCCCCGGCGATCCCCGGTGATTCTTCCTCCGTGCAGCACTGGGCGATATCTTTATCCAGGGGCGGACCTTGGTACCTGGTGCAGCTTCACTGAGGACCTTTGGGGGGGGGGCTATCACTGTCACCGCCGACGTGGACCGGGGGGAAGGGGGGTGCTAGGGTGCCCTGTCGCCGGCGTGGACTGGGGGGGGGTGCTATCGTGGCCGTCGGCTCCTACCTGCATCGAGCAGGCCCCTGGGAGCCGGAGCAGCGGCAGAGAGAGGAGGGGCGGGCTCAGCAGGGGGAAGCAGGAAGTTTCCCTCGGTTAACCCCCTCTCCTCTGGCACACTGGCACAGGGTCATGGGGGGGCGGCTGGGGGCCCCCTGCAGGGCTAAGGGGCCCCTAGCCGGCCTAGCTGCACCAGCTGCACCACGGTAGGTCCGCCCCTGACTTTATCGATCTTCCAGGACCTTTGCACCATGTCACTCAGCTTGCCACGTGGTACGCAGGGTCTGGCAGATAGATAAAGACATATCCCGCCGCTGCACGGATGAAGAATCACCGGGGTAGGTGAGAAAGTGTCTGTGACTGTCTGTCTTTGTCTGTCTGTGTTTTGGTGTTCCCTTACTTGTACCGCGTTTGTACGTGCACGTTTGTGCTGCTTTTGTTTATAGACAAAGCAGCTGACAAACGCAGCACAAAAAATAAGCACGGTGTGCACGTAGCCTTATTGCCCTCCGTATAAAAAATGCACGTGACAAATGGTACCGGTGTCAGTCTTTGTTTTTCATCAGTCAGTCCATTTTTAATATCAGTTGTCATCAGTGTTTTTAATATATGGCTAAAAAAATAAAGAAATTGCAAAGCTTCTCCTATACTTTGCAATGGAGCACACTGTTGGCACATGGACGTCATCCGTGATCTGTGCGTTCCTTTCACAGCCCCATAGACTTATATTGGCTCTGAAAAAAAATGTGAGAAGCTCCATAGGTTATAATAAGTACATATGGTGTCCGTGAAAAAATGGACATCACACATACCGGATGCAGGGACTTGGAAAAAGGCCTGAAAAAGTTGAAAAAACACCTTTGTGTTTTCCTGATGTAATCAGCAGAGTGGGAGAACAAAGCTGTCGCCCACCTTTCTAAATATAATCCCCACCCAGTGATGAGCCAGTATTGCCCAAGGCAAGTGGCTTTTCAGCAGTTCATAGCTGAGTGTTGCTAGAAATGATCCGGCCACGCTCCTCTCTGTGACTACCTATTAGATCATCATTGACGGATCATCGCTCCTAGTTCTGCTAATTATAGGTCATTTGAAGAATTGCACAGAACAAAACAAATAGAAGAAAACACAACAAATGTGTGAACCTCATCAACTCTCCGGCACAATGGATGACAACGTCTGAGTCACAATTTACCGTATTGCCCCGGTAATGCTAGAAATATTATTCCTGCCTTTTGCCTCGCAGCTCTATTGTCATGAGTGACAGGTCGCCTGTTCGGTGCACATTGTTTGGCGGTGATATGACTACATCTGTCATTCCAGAATCGTCTCTCTGTAAAGTTTGCACCCAGTTTAAGCACCTGTCTCTTCTCGCAGGTTCAGACATTACTTGGCTCCGAGTCTCTGCTGAGAATCCGTAACCCCTGGGGGCACACGGAGTGGATCGGGCCGTGGAGAGACGGGTAGGAGCATTTATCTCCGCTTCAGATGACGAGCTGTCAGATACTGAGAGATGACATCTTCATGTACAATATATTTCTGTTTTCTCAGGGGACCCGAATGGCAAAGTGTAAAAGACCCAGAGGAGTCAGAAAATGTGATATTAGAGGATGGAGAATTCTGGTAAAAAAATAGTCAAATTGAAAAAAAAAACACTATAAGATGTGAAACTGCCTCTTTACATGTTAAGGAGTTTTCAGAGATGTTAAAGGGGTTGGGACTACTTTTTTTTCTATCCAGTGGCGGCTCAGAGCGGTCACTGACCGACCATTCCTGCCGGCGATTCTGCTGATCCACGTCCACAAAGCAGATCGTCCTCTTGGGGGCTTGACTGCCGACGTCATGCTGATTGACAGCCGGCTGCCCACAGTTAATGTCACAATGGTCTCTCTTACTTTGGAGACTTGTGACAGGTTTGGGACAAGTGTCTCCCTCCTGTATTGAGACTTCATATTAAATATGTTTCTTTCCTTTGTCAAAGTAGGAGTTAATGTCAGTTTCTGTTGAAGAAAATCTCCTTAGTTCTCTTCCCGGGTGATCACTCCCATCTCTTTTATATGGTCACATGATCCAGAATCATTTGCTGGTGATTGAACTTCATTCCTGGCCTAACTACCTTAGGTGAAGGAGCTACTCAGGAGAAGCTGTCCGTTGCCAAGCCGTCTGCTGTCTAGGAGTGTGGCAGCAGGCGTGAAGTTGTTTTGTTGTTTCCATGTCTGTCTTTCCTTCCCCACTTGGTATTAGCACAGCGGTTGGGAGTAGTGCTCCCACCAGTCATCTGCCTATTGAGGGTTAACATCAGGGCCAGCAAGGGACAAGGTATCCTGCTCGGCGGCGGGGTGAAAGCACCCAGGGATGGTAGGAAGATCAGGGCACATCCTCATGTGAGTGCAGGAGGTCTCCTTTCTCCTGTTTCCTATGAGCAGGGTCCTCCATTGTATTTGTCCCCACCGGTGTTTCCTCAGTCTGTTGTTGTGTGAAGTGCATCGTGCACTGTAATCGGACGCTCCCTAGTCCGCGGCGTTAGGCAGGGGGGAGCTGGCTGTCAATCAGGATGACATCGGCAGTCAAGCCCCATCAACGGGCAGATCAGAAGAGGAGCCATGATGTCAGCTGAAGCCGTCAGAAGCGGTCTGTGACTATCCTGTGCCGGCAGAGATTGCCGCCGAGCAGAACAGGCAGGTAGTTAGCAACTCTACATTCCGTTAGTTCTTAGGCCCAGGGTAAACTATTAAAATAGTCCTCTTTAAGTTATTCTCAAAGATCTGATGGTTATGCTCCAGACGCATTGCTCCTTCTGGATTTTCTTAAGGAGAACTAGCACTTTTTAAGACTATTCTCATTAATGATAAACATCACTGTGTATCATGAGAAAACATCCCTTTTAATATCGGCGATGCCTACAGGTTTCGTTTTTGGAGACCCCGTGATAACAGGTGATTTATCTTCAGTGGCCATTGCCTCTTGAATCACCTGCATCAGCTTTTATATATTATTATTAATCATGTAACACATGGATGGCTCAAGTCCACCAGATTTATAGGTTTTTCCCACTTTCATAAATGAGAATTGTAGGCTAGTGCTGGTAAGTACAAGCAAATTAGCTAATTACCAATAATTAAAGCGGTCAACCATTCTTGAGATATTAACACTTCTCTTTTGTTTACAGCTTCTTGCCTAGGGGATCGGCCATCACAGCTGCAGTCTAGCTTGTAAGCGCTGTGCTGAAGCTGGAGGTGACCGCACGCTACAGCTATCCTGAACAGCTTCAAAAAAGCACTAAGGCTGGTTTCACACTACTGTTTTTTACAATCAGGCAAGATCAGGGTTTTTCAGCAAAAACCTGATCTTTTCAGGATCCAGTTTTTTCCCATTCACTTTAATGGTGTCAGGTAGCATCCTGTTGCTTCAGGTTAAAGTGAGCAAAAAACTGGATCCTGAAAGGGTCAGGTTTTTGCTGAAATAGCCAATCTTGGTTGATATGAAAAAATATGGTAGTGTGAAACCAGCCACACTGTTTTGGAGCTGGTCAGGATTGCTGTAGTGTGCGGTGATCTCCAGCTTCAGCACAATGCTTACAAGCTGGACTGCAGCTGTGGTGGTCGATCTCCTAGGCAAGAAGCTGTAAACAAAAGAGAAGTGTTAATATCTCAAAAACAGGTGCAAATTTTAATAAGAAGTAAACTGGTAAAGTGCTTAGAGGATAGGTGATAAGCTGCTGATCACAGGGGGGCCCCAACCAATCCCAAAAATGGGGCTCTGAAGTGACCTGTTTAAATGGAGCAATAGCCGAGTATGCCTTCCACCATCCCTTTAATTGTCTACAGATGGTGAATGTAGCGGTGCCCACTGCCTACTATGCTTGACCAGTGCTATATTCAGAGCCCTATTCTCAGAAATCATGGGGGTCGCAGCAGTAGGATTCTATCTTGTGGATAGTTGATTCTTGCTGAAATAGCCGTAACCCTCTAGTACCACTCATAGTGCACACACTTATACAGTATTTCCTATAGGTTGGTAAATTGTGGCCTTAAAGTACATTAGAAATTAAAAACAGGCGTATATGACAGATACATTGAGAATGGAATAATGGACAGACAAATAGGACAGGACATGGGGAGGACAAAGGGTTTATGATCATGAAATGAATGTACGCTATGTGTATTCAGTAATGTGTGCTCTCTATGTAGGATGGCCGTTGACGACTTCCAAAAAAATTTCCATTTTCTGGAGATTTGTCACCTGGGGCCACAGAGTATTCTGAAAATTGGTGCAGCCGCTCGGTCTTGGGAATACGCTACCTATGAAGGACGCTGGGTGAAAGGACTGTCCGCAGGGGGCAGCCTGACCAGCAGCGGTAAGATAAAAGTCCAAGGTCTTCTCTTCTTGGCTTGTCCTGCCTGCCAATGGCTTCCCCAAATGACCCCAAACAACATTTGCACTGGTCAAATTCATTTTGCTTTAGGCAAAGCCTGCATGAAAATAAAAAATGTATACTGGAAAAAATGTATATATATTGTGGCGGCATGTGAGACAATCCTGTAAGAGAGGTCTACCATCAATTTATGGTCAATGAAAAGCTCTATCGAGAGCAATGTGTCTTCATCAGTCTCATTACTTACCGGGAATCCACACCTGACTGTCTCCAATAAACCGCCAAAAATTCTCTACTTTTCAGAATATTATTGGCTGAACCCCCAGTTTTCCCTCACCCTGGAGAATACGAATGACGGTGACACCTCTGAACTTCAATCATTATGCAGCTTTATTGTATCCGTCATGCAGAAGCATCAGAGGTTACGGAGGACGGGACACATCCGTGTAGCATGCCACATATTTCAGGTATGAAGTTCTAGAGTGTCATGTTGTCCTCCCATACATCTGACTAAAGAGCGTAACACATGAGGGTATTCTGCTTTATTTTTAATAATGGATTAAATAGAAGAGAATGGGTTATACTCCTGCGCTGCTGAAGTTAAACAGATGAGATCGATGGAACATGAACATTGATTATTTGTAAACACGTTTCGAAGCCAAGTGGCTTCTTCCTCAGGACAATCAATATACCTATGACATACCCCCCAGGGCCGTGGGATACTCAGAACCGGGCTACAGTACTGCTGGGGAGTCACGGGGGTCGAGACCCAGCTCCGTGACTCTAGCGGTGTCAATAAAAAAAGTTTGGGGGCTTAGGTTTTGGGGATTGAAGTCGTGACGCTAACTACAGTACTCGGCCAGGGATAGCCCACGCTGCAGCTCAGACCTCCGGGGCAGATGACGATGCAGCCTGATGTTGTCGCTCCGTGTAGGTGGAGCGGTACCCCGGGGCAGGTGTAACAGTCAATGTGCAAATGGTGGTGAAGTTGCAGTGCAGGGCAGGGGATGTCGGAATAATTTGAGGACACAGCTGATGAAGTTCCACAATTTTTACTCAGGTGGTAAAGTCCAGCGGGTGCTGTGTCCTACGAGCCAGGGGTCCATCCACTCCCAGGTAGATTGGACAACACTTAGCTGGCATCCTGTTCTGTGTACCTTCTCCAGGTCGTCTCCCTCTTGTGCTGGCTCTCTCCCTCCTGCCAAGCACTTCACGCTCATTGTCCTGCGCCAGTGGCCACGGACCCTACCGGGCAACATTCTCTTTGTCCCCTTTGGCCCTATCTGGCCACCTTTGCAGCAAATGATGTGGATTCAGCTGTTGATCCTGGAGATGCAGCAGCTTTCGGTTGGCTAGCTGAGGCCTCAAGTCTCCTCTACTAGTCTGGACCTGGTGACCCTCTGTGGCCCTGGTCCCTCCACTTGCCTGCGACCGACAATAGATGTGAGCCCCATGGGTGGATCTCTCACTTCCTTTGCCTCTGGGACCACTTCCTTCACTGGATCTCCCTCCCTGGGACAAGCTCCTCCAGCTCCAGTCCTCTGGTCTCAGTCCGTCTCTGCTCCCTCATTGGAGCTCAACTCTCCTGCTCTTTCCTCCTACTTCTCCTCTCACTCACTAACTATCTTCCCAATTCTGGTGCTCCCTCTCAAACTCTTCCTGCTGTCACTCCATTTAGTGGCTCCCCTTTCTACAGCTCCACTCACCACTCTATCTTAGTCCCATCTCCAGCCAGAGATGAGGGTTTGATCAATTCCCCCACCTTTCTTGCCTGGAGTGACTAGTGGTAGATGCGGTGAATGGGTACCGGGTAGTGTCCCATCTTACCTGGGGTTGGGGGTACGACACCTCTGACTAAGGTGCAGTACCTCTGTGGCGACTGGACCCGCAGGGGTACCACACCTATATAGGATGAAGCCATTTGGCTTACAAATATTCAATTTTCATAGTCCATCGATGTCATTTCTTAAGCTTCGGCAGCACAGGAGTATAACCTATTTTCTTCCATTGGTTCCGATACATTACACGTGGGTCTGCTGCAGCCGTTGTGCGCCAGTATAGTGGTTGTGACTTTCACAACCACACAAGGTGAGCAGTTTCTATTCATAACAGGATTAGGTTTTATATCGGACCCTATCTGTGCTTCTTTATCCTTCCTTATTTATTTTAAAAAATATAACTCTTGGACCTGAATTCTAAATCTGTAACAAGGTCTCTCCACTTACCAGTATTCTACTTATTACAGTAAAGAAATGGACTGCACCCTGGTGAAACAAAGGTATCATCCGCATGCTATCCATTTCTTCACAGACCCATTGATTTGAATGGGATCAGAAACGGACACGTCTCTTTTTTGATTTTTTTGTCAGCTGACCCATAGACTACAATGGGGACATGTTCTTCCTGTTCAAGAACAATGGATGTCTGAATGAGGCCTTTTTTCAGGAGTCATTTTTAGGGGACTCTATAGGAAGAAGTGACCCTGGGTAATTGCATGGTTTGATTGAAGAACTATAGCAGTTTTACTTTCCCAAATATTGTATAGGCACAACATAACTGCATCCACTTTGTCTGTATCGAGTATTTTATTTTGTTGGTTTTGTTAATCCATAATCTCCATATTTTAGCAAACAGGGTCTCAGGTGGTTACTGTCTATCCTTCGCCAAGAAACTTTGTTTTTGTGCATTTAACCAGGGAGATGACACCCATGTATACCTATTCCAAGATGCCCTCCGCTCCTTCCGGCCCCTTCTTAGCGCTGGACCGTGCGATAATCACAGGGAGGTTGTCCTCTGCTCTAGCCTTCCACCGGGACGCTACATAATCATCCCATCCTTAGAAAAGGAGTCTGATGAGGGAGAGTTTCTGATCCGAATCCTAACGGAGAAGGGAAACAATACCAGGTAAAAGAAAGCAGAAACAATACAAAAGTCATGCACAACGAATGAAGGAGTCCTCAAGAATGGACGACCGTCCTTAGGACTATCAAAATGTATTTCCTATTCTGTATTAAGGAATTCTGCTATCCCCACAATGAAGAGTGGTCCACATTTCAAGAGGACAAATGCATTATATGGACAGGCCATAGAAATCAATTGGCTCTGGGTAATGCTTTATTAAACGCCCCCCCAACCTACCTCCCCCCCCTTCCCGTCACCCCCAGTTTGCAGCTGATCGTCTGCCGAATTTACAATAATTTACTTATCATGTACCATTCCAATCAAAAGAATGGAATCCTTTAAAATAACTTAAATATAGCACTTTGAGGGGTTCTTTATTACAAATATAGACAATTCCTTTTAGACATAGCATAGACATAGTGTATTCTGTCAGACTGGCCAATCAACAGATGAGCTGAGGATCCTGGGAGATAAGTTGCGGTTCTCAGGGCTCCCACCTAATAGATGGAGATTGGCCTGATCACCGCACTGGATATGGAAAGGTCACATTTCAGGTTTTGCTATTGGACCTCTCTGCACTGGTAATTCTTGAGGCTGGAAACCCTAAGATTCCACTGGGGGCCCTCAAGGGTTCCTATGAAAATGTTCTGTTGAGTGAATGGTAGTTGTGCCTCACAGCAAGAAGCACTATAAATCCTGCGATGTATCTGGAGGCCACAGGCTTCATAGGACTTATAGCTGTGCAGCTACAACCATTTTTATCACTTACAATCAATATAATTGTCAATTTTGTTGATCTTAGGTCAATGGAGAGTAATGTGAAATGTGGTGAAATACCGGTAAGTGTAACACAGTCTGGGGCAGAAACACAATTGTTCTCTGATGGCTCTATTACTGTGAGGCAGTGTTCCCAATGCTTCTCCTTATACAAACTCTGGCAAAATTATGGAATCACCGGGCTCGGAGGATGGCACAAAACTAGTTATTTCAAATGGCAACTCTCTGCCTTGAAGGAACACTAAAAGAAATCTTGAACAAAAAATGTGCTAGCCAATAACGGTTACTTTTGTAGACCAAGCAGGGGGAAAATTATGGAATCACTCAATTCTGAGGAAAAAATTATGGAAACACCCTGTAAATTTTCATTCCCAAAACTAATACCTGCATCAAATAAGATCTGCTCATTAGTCTACATCTAAAAAGGAGTGATCACACCTTGGAGAGCTGTTGCACCAAGTCGACTGACATGAATCATGGTTTCAACATGAGAGATGTCAATTGAAACAAAGGAGAGGATTATCAAACTCTTAAAAGAGGGTAAATCATCACGCAATGTTGCAAAAGATGTTGGTTGTTCACAGTCAGCTGTGTCTAAAATCTGGTCCAAATACAAACAACATGGGAAGGTTGTTAAAGGCAAACATACTGGTAGACCAAGGAAGACATCAAAGCGTCAAGACCGGAAACTTAAAGCAAAATGTCTCCAAAACAGGAAATGCACAACAAAACAAATGAGGAACGAATGAGAGGAAACTGAAGTCAATGTCTGTGACCGAACTGTAAGAAACCACATAAAGGAAATGGGATTTACATACAGAAAAGCTAAACAAAAGCCATCATTAACACCTAAACAGAAAAAAACAAGGTTACAATGGGCTAAGGAAAAGCAATCGTGGACTGTGGATGACTGGATGAAAGTCATATTTAGTGATGAATCGCAAATCTGCATTCGGCAAGGTGATGATGCCGAAACGTTTGTTTGGTGCCGTTCCAATGAGGTTTATAAAGAGGACTGCCTTAAGAGAACATGCACATTTAACAGTCATTGATGATATGGGGCTGCATGTCAGGTAAAGGCACTGGGGAGATGGCTGTTATTACATCTTCAATAAATGCTCAAGTTTACATTGATATTTTGGACACTTTTCTTATCCCATCAATTGAAAGGCTGTTTGGGGATGATGAAATCATTTATCAAGATGATATTGCATCCTGCCATAGAGCAAAAACTGTGAAAACATTCCTTGAAAGAAGACACATAAGGTCAATGTCATGGCCTGCAAATAGTCCAGATCTCAATCCAATTGAAAATCTTTGGTGGAAATTGAAGAAAATGGTCCATGAAAAGGCTCCAACCTGCAAAGCTGATCTGGCAACAGCAATCAGAGAAAGATGGAGACAGATTGATGATGAGTACTGTTTGTCACTCATTAAGTCCATGCCTAAGAGACTGCAAGCTGTTATAAAAGCCAGAGGTGGTGCCACAAAATACTAGTGATGTATTGGAGTGTTCTTCTGTGTGTTTGTTTTTCATGATTCCATAATTTTTCCCCCTTCTTGGTCTAAAAAAGTAACCGTTACTGGCTAGCACATTTTTTTTCAAGATTTCTTTTAGTGTTTCTCCAAGGCAGAGAGTTGCCATTTGAAATAACTTTAGTTTTGTGCCATGTCTGTGATCTGCTTTTTTTCTACAAAATTAAACAACAGAATTGACATCCTCCGAGCCAGGGGATTCCATCATTTTTTGTCAGGGGTTGTATATATACTGTATACTGTGTGTATATCACAGCTCATCTCCTCCTCCTATACAATGACTGATAACACCTCTATATACAGTAGATAACACAGGATCCACCATTCACAATAGGTGATATCACAGCTCACCTCCACCTCCTCTACAATGACTGATAACACCTCTATATACAGTAGAAAACACAGGATCCACCATTCACAGGGGTGTAACTACAATAGGTGCAGGGGTTGCGATCGCACCTGGGCCCTGGAGCCTAGGGGGGCCCCAAAAGTCCCTTTGGCCTATAGAAAAAGATTAATACTATTAAAGATTTGCAATAATTGGGGGCCCCGTTGGAGCTTTCACACCAGGCCCCCTGGGCCTGACGTTACGCCACTGACCATTCACAATAGATGATATCACAGCTCACCTCCTCCTGTACAATGACTGATAACACCTCTATATACAGTAGATAACACAGGATCCAGCATTCACAATAGGAGATATCACAGCTCACCTCCTCCTACTGTACAATGACTGATAACACCTCTATATACAGTAGATAACACAGGATCCACCATTCACAATAGGAGATATCACAGCTCACCTCCTCCTCCTGTACAATGACTGATAACACCTCTATATACAGTAGATAACTGTCACATCGCCATTGGACTCGGTGGCTGGTGTTTCTGCCTCGGCCGCTGGGAGGAGCCGGATTCCTTCGGCTGGTGGCGCCGGTGATAGGAGGGCCTTGTCCTCATATGGAACTGCTCCCGTGACGTCTGCCTCTGTCGCTGAGCGCCGCTGTGTTTCCCCTCTGGGTGGTGTTGGTCGCAGAGGAAAGGGCCCTGCAGAGGTGTCCGTTAGGCGCAGCCTGCGTTCTTCTGTCAGAGGTGGCGTGGGTGGAGCCAGTCGTGCATCTCCATCTGGCCTGGATCTAGGGGCGGTCCGGATGAGGTCATCAGGTTGTGAGCTCCAGCCTATGGGAGGTAGCCGTGCCCTTCAAGTACATTGGAGCCTGGCTTGCAGGCCGCCAGATATAGTTTTGGTTCCCCAGTGATAGTGTGTGTTTAGTGTCGTGTCTGACCTTGCCTGGATTTCTGACTCTGCCTCTGCCTATTGATTTTGTACCTCAGCTGCCCTCTTGGTTTTTACCCTTGACCTTTGCCTGGATTTTTGACTCTGCTACTGCCTGACGATTTTGTACCTTCGCTGCCCTCTCGGTTTTGACTCGGACTTCTGACTTCGTTTTTCGGGTCTTGATTTTCCCCTGGCGACCTCCCCGGCTCTGTTGCTCATATAGGCAGCTACCCCCTGGGCTCCGCTATAATTCCAGATCCCTGTATAGGGGTTAAGGGTCTCGGGGTTTCTCGGGGTGCTGCCTACCAGCAGCTCGGCCTCACGGTGGATGGTCGTCACAATAACACAGGATCCACCATTCACAATAGGTGATATCACAGCTCACCTCCTCCTCCTATACAATGACTGATAACACCTCTATATACAGTAGATAACACAGGATCCACCATTCACAATAAGTGATATCACAGCTCACCTCCTCCTCCTGTACAATGACTGATAACACCTCTATATACAGTAGATAACACAGGATCCACCATTCACAATAGGTGATATCACAGCTCACCTCCTCCTGTACAATGACTGATAACACCTCTATATACAGTAGATAACACAGGATCCACCATTCACAATAGGTGATAGCACAGCTCTACAATTTCTCTGCATTTTCCCTGGGTTGTCTTTTCCAACATAATAGGATTTTAATATATCCCAATTATGATTAAATAGATTATAATGCATATTTAAGGCTGCCTTCACATTTGCGTATGGGAACGCAGCGTATGCTGCGTTCCCATAAGCATTCAAACGCATGCGCACTGCGTTCCTATGTTTAACATAGGAACGCATAGTGCCTGCGTTTGCTGCGTTCGGGTGCGGATGCGGACGATATCTGCTCCTTCCGGTGTCCAGCATCCGCACCCGGGACGCAGCTTGCAGCATTTTTTTGTGCGTTTGGGGATCTTGGAAGATCAGCAAGCGTCCCCAAGCGTACAAAAAATGCATTGCCGTCAATGGGTCCGCAGTGTTCAGCGCTTGACAGCGCGGGAGAACGCTGCGGACCCATTGAAAAATCTCCCGGTGGCCGCCGGTGATGTCACAGGAGCTCACCGACGGCCACCGGGAGATCAGCTGACCCTCTGCTGTCCTCCTTCTCCCCGCCGCCTGTAATCTCATAGCGATGTCGGCGGGGAGAACAGCTGATCTGAAAGCTGTTTGAATCTTCCCGCGCCGACATCTCCTCACAGTGTCGGCGCGGGAAGATTCAAACAGCTCTCAAATCAGCTGTTCTCCCCGCCGACAGTCCCGGAGCTTACCGGCGGCCGGGGGCGGAGATCTCCGGCGCTGATCTCCGCCCCCGGCCCGCCCCCGGACAGCGCCGATTGGCTGGCCGGGCTTCCTAGTGATGTGTCCGCAGGCGGACATTATCTGCTGCGGACACATCATTTGGACCCTGCTTTTGACAGCGTTTGTGTCTGCATGCCATCAGCATGCAGACACAAACGCTAATGTGAAGGCAGCCTAATTGTGTGTTGTAAATCATATAAACTGGGGCACTTATACACAGGTTGTAACTATTATTGGAACATGTCTATCTTATAAGATAAACACTAAACAATCATTGTGTTACTCTCCCATTGTAGTCTATGGGTATTTTGTCCATTTTTTTCTGTTTGTAGGGTACATTTCTCATTTCTGTATTACAGGCACTTTCTCCATTCCCCTCAGAGGAGCAGTGTATGAGCCGCTTTCTACAGTTTGCAAATATGGTAAATTTTATATCTATGGTAGATAGAGATAAATAAAAGAGATAGCCTTAAAGGGAAGGTCTGGGTTGCCCAGGAAACTATTTTCTGCTCATTTACATATGAAGTGGGAAAACTTTTATACGCATTATAATAGGTATAGGGAATTGTCACGCAGGCCTAAGGGGGTGTCCGGCTACATTACCTGACAGGGACACACAAACTAACGATGTTCGGTGCAATACACGAAACAACAGAAAGACAAAGGAAGGGAAATACAGTGGAGGGCCCTGCTCATAGGGAATGGGGAAGAGGTAACCTCCTGCACTCACCTGTGGCTGTGCCCTGATCTCTCTACTGTCCCTATATGGGTTCTTTCAACCTGTCGCCGAGCAGTATACCTAACCCCTTGTGGTCCTGATGTTAACCCTCAATAGGGAAATGGTCAGCGGGAGCACTAGACCCAACCACTGCAATAAACAAGACAAGAGGGAAGGGGAGACAGACAGGGAAACAACAAGGCAACTTCACACCTGCTGCCACACTCCTTGGCAGCAGACGGCTTAGCAGTAGTCAGCTCTCCAGAGAACTTCCTTCTCCTCGGGAAGCTTGGCTAGGAATGAGTTCAATCACCAACAAAGGATGCTGGAACAATGTGATCATACAGAGGGGATAGGAGTGATCACAGAGTAGTCTCCCATCAGTTACCACTAAGTGGTGTTTAGGGGCTTAGTGCATAGTGTTAATACAGGAAAACCTACAGTTCATCTGTGATTTACCTGAAGAAGGAGACTGTGTCCTCCAAAATGTATTAAAATAAATCACATTCCTGGCCATCCTTTTTGGACTGATTTCTACTTGGCGGTGTGGTTGTTTAACCCTTTCTTCCCCTGTATGATTGATTTAAAAAGCCTTGTGGCAAAGACATACATCTCTCCTCACCCTCCCCTACACATAAGAGCCTGTCTCAGCCAAGCACTTATGTGTTTTCAATGGGGAGAGATGAAAAAGTCGCTGCCAGTCTCTTCTGGCAGTGGCTTATCAACAAAAGAATCGGGCAATAAAATACCATCTGCTGGATTCTTCTCTCACCCAAAATCATCTGTTGTGGGAGAGTCGGGAGACCCCCATACACATCAGATGGTCAGCTCATCCTGCCAAAATTTGGCTGACCTTCACTTAAAGTGCATGGAGGGTTTAAGAGTTTCGTTTTTGCACAAGAAAGTGCATTCTGGACTCTACTATCCTCTCCTATGCTGATCTATAGACGCTCTCAGCAGCTGAAGTTTAGTATAATGTATATAAGAATGACACCTGTTTACAATGTAACCCTATGTAGCATTCATCTACATCCCCTTTAATTACAATTCCTCCACCCCTTTGTCTAATCACAGGAAGGCCGAGTCAATAACGTACAACTTCACAAGCTTTTGGCTTGGTTACTGACTGCGTTTGGTGAGTAAATGAAAACACTAAGAGACCGGGGAAGGAATAGTTCTAGATCTCAGCTCTGCAGAGACCGCAGTGAGGAATAGCAAAATGCAGACTATGCAGAAAAGTAAATCATTGCTTGTGCCAAAAATGTATACGCTGCGCTCAAGGAATGTGGATTGTCCTGTAAGTGACACTGCGCTGCGTTATAGGATTTTGGGATGTCTTGTCTAACGCCGTTTTCAGTCTACGGCTCCTATGCAGAACTATGTGTCTCCCTGGATAAAGACTAAAAGCAAAACCAGTATTTAGTCCAATGCAGCAGTCATGTTACTATCACGTCTTACTAACCTACAGAGAGTAGCAGAATCTGTCTATACACAAGGTGTTTTTGTCCCATAACCTTGGAGATATATATTTCTTCATAGGAGCTGTATACACAAAGACAATGTGAAAAGTACCTTACAGGTGTTTTCCCAGGGCAGCACTAATTACTAGTTTCCTGAAAAATGCCCACAAGGAAAAATGCCCACAGGCAACCCTGACACCAAACCCTAATCGTACCTTTACACGCCGCTACCGAAAGGTAGAAACCGGCAGGTGTCGGAGACAATTGTACCTTTTACCTGCAAAACACCGCGAAATGGCGGCGTGTAATTCAGGTTGTACCCTCCTGTCTCTTTGGATACCTGTCTTTCAGCCGTGCTGAAAACAAGCAGGTATAACCCCTATGGTAGCGGCGTGTAATCGGGGCACAGGTACGGTATTTGAGTTACCTGGGGCGTGCCACAGCGTCTGTATACCACGCCCCATCAGCTATCATTGGTGGAGACTACTGTGTACCCATTGGCTGTCCCTGCACAGGGCGGCATATTTCACGATCTGACCAGTCACACTACACATTTGCTATAGCGTATGTATTAGCCAGCCTCCCTACGCTGGCTGGCCAATCATGATGTTTTTGCATTGTCCAATCACTGTACAAGTGTTGCGTAATACACAACTCTGTCACGCCTATGTAGTTACGGCGCACAATATGTACGTCCAGATTCCCTTGTGGTAGCGACGTGTAAATCAGGGAAGGTGCTCCACAGAAGGTAACCTGCGGCACCCGTGGGCACTTCCGGGGAACGAAAATACCTTCTGTGGAGCACCTTGTGGCGGCGTGTAATTGCGGTATCAGGTACCGTTGGCAACCGTTGAAAAAGCGTGCGTGCACGTGCGGTGCCTACCAGTTGCTACCTTCGCTAGCGGCGTGTAAGTAAAGGTAACATACCTGTGCCCTGATTACATGCCGCTACCATAGGGGTTATAACTGCTTGTTTTTCAGCATGGCTGAAAGACAGGTATCCAAAGAGACAGGGAGGTACAACCTGAATTACACGCCGCCACTTCGTGGTGTTTTGAAGGTAAGAGGTACAATTGTCTCCCACACCTGCCGGTTTCTACCTTTCAGTAGCGGCGTGTAAAGGTACCATAACCGTATCACCTAACACTGACACCTAATACCTAATGCTATCCCTAACCCCAACCCTGTGGCCATTTTTCTTTTGGACATTTTCTGGTCACCTGTCTCCAGGATATATAGCAAATGTATGATGAGCAGAAGTTCAACCAGTGGGACCCTCAAAAGAACTGGGGTCAACTAGTGCTCATGCACAACCCTTACTCTATTCAATGATATGGAAGCAGTGGTCAGATGTTTTCCATAGACGTGAATGCAGCAATGGTCATTTTTCAGGATCAATGAGAGTCCTTGTGGTTGGACCCCCCCAAAATTCATCTATGATATTATTTGTGGGATAACCCCTTTAATTTTTAATTTGTGCAATGAAAAAATTATTGCAAAAGTATTCACACCCATTAAATCCTTCTTTTATGAGCTCGTAGAGTGAGAAGAATGTATTCACTAAGATTTCCTTCATTACATCACAGTCTTGACCTTTCTGCCCATTCTCTCAAGCAGTAAATGATATCTCCCATACGATCTCGCCCACATACGCCCACAATTTAGAAGTGTCATTCTGTGATGGAGGCGCTATATTACCGAAGCTCCATTACATGTGGATATTTATGATGCCGCTCCTGCTGATGCTTCATTGCATGACAAACATCCCTTTTTCCTCACCTACTAAATCCTTAAGCAAACGCCATGACGTAACGTGACTCTGACTCATCCATCTTGTGCTGGATATTGGTTTATTTTTAAGTGAAAAATATAGATGAGATTCAAACCAATTTTGGAAAAGAAAATCAGGCTGGAAACTGACATGTAGTGCATATTTTTGCAAAGCTTGAAGGTGAAACCTGCACAAAATGTGATAATTTTTGAAGCAGTGCTGGCTCTTTGGGTCAAGCTTAATGACGATACTTGGCCTGGCCGGGGGGAGTGGGGCGGGCCTCCTTGCTCCAAATGGCCACGCCCCCGCTGGTATGGCCGGCCCCACCCACCCCTGTTCCAATGGCCACACCCCCTCCAAGACGGGTGGGCCCCTGACTCCAGGCAGACCTGTCAGGCCCTAGGGGCGGCCCTGCTTGGAGGCCGCATACACCTTTGTATGGGTGAGCTAGATGGCCATTTGAACATTTGCCAATGCTCCATTCACTTCATTCACTTCTATGATCAACTCACCCGTTGAAAGAATTACCCTTGGGAGCCTTAGAATTTTAAATGATTATACATCTTAAAAAGTTGTCACTTTGGCTGATAATTATTTCTTCCCAATCCTGGTTCAGCGAACATTTATATTTCATTAATCGTACCTACTGAAAGAATTTTGTGTCTTATTTTGCTTTTTATTTTCTAGAAATGGCATTCTTCAGTTTTAACCAAGGGCGTAACTAGAACAGGTGCAGGGGTTGCAATTGCACTCGGGCCCTGGAGCCTAGGGGGCCCCAAAATTCCTTTTGGTCTAAAGGAAAAGACTAATGTTATAAAAAATTTGCAATGATTGGGGGCCCCATTGGAGCTTTTGCATCGGGGTCCATGAGTTTCAAGTTACGCCACTGGTTTTATCAAGGTAGATGGACGGGTTTCAACTGCTCACCCAATAACACAGTCAACTGTTTTTTGGTCTCTTTACAGCTCCTCACTTGCCAAAGTTCACCTTGGAGATCTGTCGCTCACTAATGGCCTCCATGGATGTATCCTTATGTGTTAATGTGATGGGTCATTTGTTGGGTTTATATCCCCCTGTAAAAACCCACAACAACCCAACATCTGGATATTTGATGATGTCATCAAATCCTATTAATCCCCCTTGAGTTCAGCTTGTGATACATTGCTAGCCCACATGGGCCCCCTCCACGTCTCGCTCCATCTTCTCATTTCTCACTCTGTATGTTATGATGATGTGACTCCAGACAGATATCAGCTGTTGGATCCTTGGACTCGGAGCAGTTTTGCATTCTTTGGAAGAAAATTGTAGCTGGAACGGTGAGTTCATGACTTTATATACTAGTATTGCTGTTGGATACACATATCATGAGTAGAGATGATTGGACCCATAGAAATCAGGCTCTGGGGGTTCAGACAGACTTTAGATAAAGTTCTGTTTTGGACCCAAACCTCATTGTAAGTCACTGATTGGGCAGTTAGGGCTCCCTGCCCACATACAGCCAGCCATTACTGGGGAAGAAGGGGGGTATGTTGTAATTTTTTTTATGGACATTCAATTACTGCAAGCGGCTCACAATGGGTTGAGCTCTGAGATTACAGGAGCACTGTGATCTCGCTCCTGTGGTTTGCATGCATTAGGCTGCATGCTCATGATGAGTATACGTAACATTTTGGATGCAGCGTCTTGCCATTGCGTCCAAAACGCTGCTAGTACAGTACAAGCATAGTGGATGGGATTTGTAGAAATCCCATCCTCACTATGTTTAACCCGACCGCAGCGTGTTTTATCCTGCGGGCAGGTCCCGGCATTCGCTCCTCCGCAGCATGTTCATTCATGCTGCAGAGCTGGAAGCGGCTGCCATTGGGTGACTACAGGGAGAAGCCGCCCCGCACCCGCTGCACATGGTGAGTACAGGGCGATTTGCAGGCTCCCTGCGGCCACCGCGGGTTCACTCAGGTCGGAGGAGCTGCATCCAGGACCGTGAGCACATAGCCTAAAGCATCCAAACGCCAAACGGACGTTTTGTTAAAGTCTGTGTTTGGTACAAACTCCAAACTTCAAAGTCCGGATCACATATCCCTTAGTCATGAGATCTACAATCTGTACATTTACTGTCAGCATTGTAATTCCAAAACAGAACAATCAATAATTGCTCAAACCTTGTGGTTTCACCAATATCAGTTTCTCCAGGAATGGGCCAAGCCGCAGTACTAGGTACGGGCACCCTTATGTATGACCCACAAAACAGCGTAGGGGACACATCACTCAGAAATTCATGGTCCTAGTTGGCAGGGGTCTTATATGAAGACCTCAACTGATCATTAATGGTCTATCCCTGATTGGGGCATTAGAGGGGTTGTCCTGAACAGAGATGATATGTTTAGGATATGGTCATCAATATCAGGTCGGTGGAGGCTCAGGTCCTTGCGTTCTCACCGATAAGTTAATATCTGGTACTGGTATCAATGGGAGAACCCTAACATGACCACTACATGGCCACAGAGCTGTATAAAATTGCAGGTTGACGCCAAAGAAACACCTGCAAAGGAGAACTGCTCGATGAATCGTGCTCCATGTTTTTCTTTTTTTAATCACACGCTGCCTTAGCCAGGGCCACACTTGCGTCTGCAATCCAGTTACTGAATCCAGTTTTTCATTTTGAGATGTAGAAAAAACGCATGCATTTTTTTAAAATATGGGGGTCTATGGGAAATCATGCGTCAACGCATGGTACATATAGGTGCATGCGTTAATTCTAGGGTTAAAAATGCTTCAACATGGACAAGGAACAACACTGGATCCATTTACGGATCCAGTTAGCGGATGCAGGCTCAGTGTGCCTGCCTTATAAGCCCTGATGAATAGATAGAGAGCTCCTTAGTTGCTATATGTCGACCAGATGTTCCACTTCTGCGCTATCTTAGGCCAGGCCACACTTGCGTCTGCAATCCAGTTGAGATGATGAAAAACACATCTGTTAACACCCCATAGACTCCAATGCAAAAAACGCATTGCAAAAGTGTGCAAAAGTGCAATCCATTTGCTTTTTGAGAAATCCGTTTTAAATAGGGTCTGCAACTTTTTTGGTGCATTTTCAAAAATGCATGTGTTTTTTTTAACATAGGGGTCTATGGGAAACACATGCGTTAATGCATGGTACATATAGGTACCATGCCGTAAACTCATGCGGTAATGCAAGGGCTAAAAATGCCTCAAAATAAACAAGGAACAAAACTGGATCCATTAACGGATCCAGTTAGCGGATGCAGGCTCCCAAGTGTGGCCTAGCCTTATATAAGCCGCTGCATTGAAATAGATAGAGAGCTCCTTAGTTGCTATATGTCAGACCAGATGTCTCCCCACTTCTGCTCCTGTCTCGCAACATTCAGTCTCACAAACACACAGAAATGGAACCTGCAGCTTTATCCCCCTCCTCCTTATGTGTTGCAATGTTTTAGGCTACATTCACACACAGCGCATTTTGCTGTGTATGTGCACTTGTTACTGCATTTTTTGCTTTTAATTGCATATTCTGCTGCGCTTTTTTACGCACGCTTTAATGCAGTGAAGCACAATTATGGATACGCAGGTCAGCAACACCTATGAGTTTTGCTGATTTGTGTTCACATACTGCGCTTTTTTGCGCATGCGCTTTCACTGCAAAAGCGCGTGTGTAACAAGAAAACACATGGCAATTCTTTACGCAGTTGCGTCTGTGCTTTTTCCATAGCCCACATGATATAATGGACAGGGGAGAAGCGCAGAAAAGTGCAATATGTGTATGCAGTTGCGCTTTTTGCCGCGTAACCGCGTAAACAAGCGCAACTGCAGCAAAAAGTGCAAAAAATGCGCACTATCGGGACGTGTAAAGCGGCCATTAAGCATGTAGGAGAGCTGCCCCCGCCCACACCAGGCTTTCAATAGACATTGGCAATGACTTGTCAATCACAGCAAGGGGTGTTTGGACTGCCGTGTGCGTGACTAAGTAGTCCAGTAATGGTAATCACCAGATGATAAAGCTTTTAGTTTAAGTAAACCACAGCACACAGATAAGAGAGGTGCAATTGATTCTTGTTTGTGAACCCTTACCACATGCTGTCATCAGCTTACAGAGCAAAAACCTGGTAACAGATGCCCTTTAAATGAAAACTGTCAGGCAGTTATTGATGCCCAACAAATTGCAGCCTGCTTAGACAATTGCAACCATATTATTCTCTGAAATATTCCGGTGTCTCAGAGAAGATATATATTGAAGCTCCCAGTGCCACTGTGGATGATTGCAAGGTCTCTCCCTCGTGTGCACATAGAAGGAGACCTGTCTATCACCTGCAGGATGAACGTGCTCTGTATCACCAGATCCTGCCTGCTGGAGGCATCTACAGGTGTCATAATTATCTGCTTTTTCTGCAGTATATATTTGCTAATTTGCACAAAGAGAAGACTGACAGAATTTCCGGTGATCAGCTCGTGGCGGCTCTCCAGTCAGCAGGTAACGGCATGACCTACATACACTTGCTCAGTATGCAAGGTTTGCAGCACATGGACATCTCTTACTTAATGCACAGCCAAGTGAATTTATATTTGGTGAATCTGAAATCTTTAATAAAGCAGCATTATAGGATGGGGAATCCTGTGCAGTGACTATATCAGACCCTGCCAACAACATAACTGCAAAATATGTCCGCCAAGATGAAAAAACAAATCCTAAATCCTCAGGGTACCTTTACACGTCGCAACATTGCATGCAATTTCACTTGCAACTTACTGGGTGCAGTGAAATCATGGACACATTGTTCTATTTTGTTGCCGTGTACAAATGTAACAATGTGTCCATGATTTCATTGCAACCAGTTAGGCTAGGATCACACTTCAGGTTTTTATTTTAAAACCTGATCCGGTTTTGAACTTTTAAAAAGCTCAAAACCGGATCAGGAAATGCTCCTCATAGGAGCCTATTATAAAATCCGGATTGCTTCACAAGCATCCCGGTCAGGCTGGTTTCACACCACAGTTTTTCCCTGATCAGGTTCGATCAGGTTTTGTGTGTCAAAACCAGGAGAGGAACCAGGGGAGGAACCAGGAAAGGAACTTGCAGAGAAAAACTAATTGAAAGACTGACACCTGTTCTGAGTTTTCAAGACACTCCTGGTTTTGACACACAAACCTGATCGAACCTGATCAGGGAAAAAACTGTGGTTTGAAACCAGCCTTACCTCCTCCGGCTCTGCAGCCTGCGTGAAAAATCATGCAGGCTGCAGTTTTTGGAGCGGTTGTAAGGCTGTCTTCAGACTTGCAGATGCCTCCGCAGCGTTTTGCAGAGGCATCTGCAAGTATCTCCATGCAGACCGCGGCCCCTATGTTTATAATGGAGCGCACGGCGGTCTGCAGATGCTTGCAGACCGCCGTGTGCTCTCATTGCCCGCCATTAGTGATCTGTACGCAGGTGGATGCCTGCGTACAGATCACACACTCTCGCCCGCACCAGGGACGCAACATCTCGCGTCCCTGGTGCGGACGAGAGTGTGTGATCTGTACGCAGGCATCCGCCTGCGCACAGATCACTAATGGCGGGCAATGAGAGCGCACGGCGGTCTGCAAGCATCTGCAGACCGCCGTGCGCTCCATTATAAACATAGGGGCCGCGGTCTGCATGCAGATACTTGCAGATGCCTCTGCAAAACGCTGCGGAGGCATCTGCAAGTCTGAAGGCAGCCTAACATCCACAATGCGGTAACTGGATTGCTTAGGATGTGTAATCCTGAGCAATGCGGTTACCGCATATACTTTGCTTATCCCGGCGGTAGCCGAGATAAGCAAAGTGTTTTCAATGTTTTAAAAGATAAAATTTTATTAATATATTCTTTCTTTTCAAATTGATTATTATATATATTTGTCTATAATGTCTCTAGGGGGTGCCCACCCCCCCTAGAGACATACCACCCACTCAGGTGGGCATATAATGATGTTATTGCAGATGTACAGTAGCCGGCTCCTGTCGGCTGCTGCACATTTTTATGAATGAAGCCGCCGGCTCCTCTGAGAGCAGTGCGCATACTATAGCTATTGTAGGTATAGTATATGCGCTGTCCGAGGTCCTGAAGGCTTATACAGTAAGATCTATGGGCAGCGCTGCCCATAGATCTTACTGTATAAGCCTTCAGGATCTCTGACAGCGCACATACTATACCTACAATAGCTATAGTATGCGCACTGCTCTCAGAGGAGCCGGCGGCTTCATTCATAAAAATGTGCAGCAGCCGACAGGAGCCGGCTACTGTACATCTGCAATAACATCATTATATGCCCACCTGAGTGGGTGGTATGTCTCTAGTGGGGGTGGGCACCCCCTAGAGACATTATAGACAAATATATTAATAATCAATTTGAAAAGAAAGAATATATTAATAAAATTTTATCTTTTAAAACACTGAGAACAGTTTGTTCATCCCTGCGGCAGCAGGGATGAGCAAACTATCTGGTAACCGGATTGCTCCGGATTGCACATCCACAGTAATCCGGTTACCGGATTGCGGCTTCAGCAATCCGGTTAAGGGATTGCGGCTTGTCTGAAGCCAATTGCGTTCACTGCATCCGGATCTGGATATGGTGAACGCAATTATATTTTTAAGCGTGACCCTAGCCTAAGTTGCAAGTGAAATTGCATGCATTGTTGCAACATGTAAAGATACCCTAAGTCTCTGAATAATGTGGTGTTTTCCACCAGGCAAATCTATTTCTTTCTGATATTTAGCATTTCACCCATTAGTGATGTTCTTGCAGTTTATGTTATAATGTTGTAAATCAGCAGAAAGTGTCAATCACAGAACTTGCTGATTAAGGCTTAGACAACATGGGAAGATGCTGATGTGGGCGCTCACATGATCACACACATACTTGCAAATTTAGCTGTTGACCCAAAGAAAGGTTCATAGGATTCAATGTTGTTCCCTTCCTATCCCCCACCCGGGAAACCTCTATCTTTTCTCTTTTCTTCCTCTTTTAACTTGGCCTTTAATGCTTTATTGGCATCAGCACTGTATATATAGACTACACTTTGTACACTTTGTCCAACTTGATAAAGATCTCTCCTTGGCTCTATACCTGATGCTATTCCGGCGATTTCCGATAGTCCGACCAACAACAAATTGAGACTGTGCATGTTCACCTCCACTTCATTGAAGATGAGGCAGCAGAACCACGTTCTCAGGATCACTGGGAGTCCCAATGGTCGGACCTCCAGTGATCATCCGATGGATGGCGCCAGTGGATCGCTTGTTCTGTTGGAGATAACCCTTTAAATGGTTGATTATTCTACCTGAAATCTGTTCTCCCCCAGCCACAGGTCTATAGCCAGGGAGCGTTCAGCCGCACGTGTCCCCTGCCTCTAATTTTATTGTCTCTTGTATCAAAGTTCGTCCATGTAAGGGGTTGTTTTGTTTTTTTTTGATCAGCCGCTCCATTCAACTTTTTTGGTTGCAGCTTTGTAGCCAGGGTAAAACAGAGCCATATTGTCATGGGGTGGTATAACACACAGGGAATCAGGAGGCAAGATGGTAAGGTGGGCAAGGGCATTCAGGGGAGCTAGTCTGGCCCTGAACGTAGGGTCACTGACTAACCCTGTTCCCGAAGGTACCTCTGAAGGTGAGTAGGTTTGGGCTTCCACCCTAGGCCTTTTTGCTCCTGATCAGCTCAAGGCTAAGAGCCCCTATCCTCCACCCACGGACTGGAAAAACCCAACACCTTCAAAGGAAGTCAATGGCAGCAAAAACACAGCTCAGCACAGCACGACTTCACAGCACGGGGTCCAAGTAGAAATGAGCTCTATCTGCGACACCTAGTGGAGGGAAGAGGAGCTATTTCAAAGCTGGGGGAGTGGAGATCTGCATACTAAGACACACCCTTCCAACTTTCCCTAAATGCTGTGACTCACCCCTCCACCTGCAGAGCTGCACAGGAAAAAACAGGGGCCTTTTTCTGTCCATGAGTGGTTGGACTTATTAATCATAAATAAGTGTTGAATATCTACCCCATTATGGCACCAGAGCTTGACTGTATGTTAACAAGAAGTAAGTGACATATGGAGGAATATATGACTATAAGGTAACACATTTTCCTGCACAGGGGCTGCAGCCAAATCTTAGATGTTTTTAATGCACACGTGCAGTCAGAATAACAGACACCTGACACGAGTTCAAGATGCTAAAAAATTCTGAGTTTATTGTGGAAGCACGTAAACTTATATAGGCAATCCTGGGTTAGGCACCAAGATAGGATCATTCATTAATTGGTTACAGAATTTTAAACATAGCTTACCATTGGTTACTAATAGCTAAGAGCTGATTGAATAATGCAGATCTATTCTAAATACACATGTATCCCTGTACTTTTTCATCATTTGATGCTACTGATCCATCGCACTCCTTCATTATTTGGTGTTTTTGGCACATCTTCCCTTCTTACCAAAACATGCTAGACATTGGCTTCAATCCAAGACTATGTGGCCTTCACCGTTTCTGAAAACACAGTCTATAGCTTTGCAGTGAGCAACACTTTATATAAAACACTCAGGATCTACTTATTTCTCTTAAAGGCAAGTGACCTTCTTAAAGGGATACATATATACTAGATATACAGTACAATACAGAATATGGTATACAAGCACATTGGCAAATCTTTGGATATTTTCATATATTCATTTCCATAACAACAGAAGAAACCAATCTGACATTCCCTAATGGAGTGACGAACACATGATTTTCTTTGTGTCTGGTAGGTCTTCCAGCAGATGATTTTTTGGTCCGTTTGGCTCAAGTAAGGTATGGAGATCCAGATGGTTTTCTCATTTATCCAGATTTTATCTGCTGCCTCCTGAAACTTCAAAGTCTGACAGGTAAACGCTACCTAAAAATCATAGAAATGTTACATTTTATGGTGCTCCTCCATTCTATGTAATGGGAGATTTAAAGGGACTTCACAGTACAGTTGCTTGGTGCACCCTTAGTGTGGCCAAACATTTAAGTGCACCTTCCCACCTGCCTGTTTTTTCCTTATCTCCACCAGCCCCTCTTCTTTGACAGCTCTGGTTTTATACAGCCAGGAAAAAGCACAGGTAGAAAACAAGTAGATGGGAAGATGCACTGAAATGTTTGGCCACACCAAGGGTGCACCGAGCTCATGTGCTAGGTGTAAACAATCATTCTGTGCTGACAGAGTCCCTTTAAGATGTAAAATCCAATAGATTTTATTAGTGTTGGATTATGATTCTAGCACCATAATATGTTCCTTATTTTGATATGTGTTGTGTCAGGACCCTTCATGTCTACACTATATTCTATATTGTTAATATTCTGCAAAAACCTCTGCCATGAATCTGTCACATCTGAATGAGGATCTGAATAGTCTCTGCTTAGTTTTATTTTTTAATGTTTCTCATGCTATTACTTTTAGACATGTCCTCTAATCCCCTTCTACTAAGAGGAAATCTCTGGTTCCTCTTCCATTGTACATGTTGTCATACATAATTCTGCTTCTCAATTCCTCATTCTTGATTGTAATGTTTTAACTATATCCTCATATTTCCATGATTGATATTAAACTGTAAGTCTTTAATAGGGCCCCACATCATGTAAAAGGTATAATACTACAGTAGTGTCTTATAATATGGCAGAGGGAACTGTGGGGGCAGGCACTCCAGCTCTTATAACTCCACCCCTGCTTAGTATATTACACAGCAACTGAACACATGTTATCTATAGTGTTGGCCAAAAGTATTGACACCCCTGCAATTCTGTCAGATAATACTCAGTTTCTTCCTGAAAATGATTGCAATCACAAATTCTTTGGTATTATCTTTATTTAATTTGTCTTCAATGAAAAAACACAAAAGAGAATGAAGCAAAAAGCAAAACATTGATCATTTCACACAAAACTCCAAAAATGGGCCAGACAAAAGTATTGGCACCCCCAGCCTGATACTTGGTTGCACAACCTTTAACCAAAATAACTGCGATCAGCCGCTTCCGGTAACCATCAATGAGTTTCTTACAATGCTCTGCTGGAATTTTAGACCATTCTTCTTTGGCAAACTGCTCCAGGTCCCTGATATTTGAAAGGTGCCTTCTCCAAACTGCCATTTTTAGATCTCTCCACAGGTGTTCTATGGGATTCAGGTCTGGACTCATTGCTGGCCACCTTAGAAGTCTCCAGTTCTTTCTCTCAAACCATTTTCTAGTGCTTTTTGAAGTGTGTTTTGGATCATTGTCCTGCTGGAAGACCCATGACCTCTGCGGGAGACCCAGCTTTCTCACACTGGGCCCTACATTATGCTGCAAAATTTGTTGGTAGTCTTCAGACTTCATAATGCCATGCACACGGTCAAGCAGTCCAGTGCAAGAGGCAGCAAAGCAACCCCAAAACATCAGGGAACCTCCGCCATGTTTGACTGTAGGGACCGTGTTCTTTTCTTTGAATGCCTCTTTTTTTCTCCTGTAAACTCTATGTTGATGCCTTTGCCCAAAAAGAGAGAACATTCTTCCAAAACGTTGTAGGCTTTCTCAGGTAAGTTTTGGCAAACTCCAGCCTGGCTTTTATATGTCTCGGGGAAGAAGTGGGGTCTTCCTGGGTCTCCTACCATACAGTCCCTTTTCATTCAGGCGCCTACAGATAGTACGGGTTGACAATGTTGTACCCTCGGACTGCAGGGCAGCTTGAACTTGTTTGGATGTTAGTTGAGGTTCTTTATCCACCATCCGCACAATCTTGCGTTGAAATCTCTTGTCAATTTTTCTTTTCCGTCCACATCTAGGGAGATTAGCCACGGTGCCATGGGCTTTAAAGTTCTTGATGACACTGCGCACGGTAGACACAGGAACATTCAGGTCTTTGGAGATGGACTTGTAGCCTTGAGATTGCTCATGCTTCCTCACAATTTGGTTTCTCAAGTCCTCAGACAGTTCTTTGGTCTTCTTTCTTTTCTCCATGCTCAATGTGGTACACACAAGGACACAGGAGGTTGAGTCAACTTTAATCCATGTCAACTGGCTGCAAGTGTGATTTAGTTGTTGCCAACACCTGTTAGGTGCCACAGGTAAGTTACAGGTGCTGTTAATTACACAAATTAGAGAAGCATCACATGATTTTTCTAACAGTGCCAATACTTTTGTCCACCCCCTTTTTTATGTTTGGTGTGGAATTAGATCCAATTTGGCTTTAGGACAATTATTTTTGTGTTTTTTTCATTGAAGACAAATTAAAGGAAGATAAGAATACCAAAGAATTTGTGATTGCAATCATTTTCAGGAAGAAACTGAGTATTATCTGACAGAATTGCAGGGGTGTCAATACTTTTGGCCAACACTGTATATGTGAGGTGGGGATGGGCCCAATTATCATTTGGAGATACAAACCTGTCATGCCTCGGGTTCAGGACTTGTCGTTGAGCCGTGTGGTCATGTTCTTTCCCTGCTGAGCCACAGCCTGGTCAGTCTCTGTCCAAATGCTGATGGATGTTTTATCTTTGTGTAAGTCTTCCTTTCGTTTGTGGTTATCAGGTGTCCTCACTTGCTTATTTTCTCTGTCCTAGCACATTCTGGGTGGGGCTATTTATACTCTCCTTTCACCAGCCTTCTTTGCTGACTATATTTCCATGTGAGTTTCTACTAAGGAGATCCAACGCTGCAGTTAGGGATTTTGCCTGTTAGGCAGAGACCAGTTTGGTTTTTACTCGGTTTTTGCTCATTTGCGTTTCCTTCACCTTCCTGTTTTCCATTAGGCTGGTAAGAGGTTTCTCTTGCTTGCATTTATTATTTCCCCTTTGTCCACTTATGCACGTGCTTTATGCTTCCTCATCTGGGGTTCCCATCTATCTCTGCACGCTTACCCTATCTTGGTTGTTGTGTGTAGCCACCTCTCCTTTGGTACTTTAGGAAGTACGATAAACAACTCAGCGGCCATTTAGACAGACAGGTCCTAGTTGTGGTAATTTAGGTGGGTGTTTAGGAATATTCCAGACTATGCAGGAAACGGTAGGGTGTTGTACTGTCAGGAATACTAGTCTGTACATGAACAAGTAGGGTGTAAGAGCGGTTGCAATGTGATCGGTTTTATCCCCCCTTTACCCATGTTGGAATACATATGTGCATAACAAAACCAAGATTTGACCTGACTTAGGCGTTTAGACCTAGCACTATAATAGCAACCTATTAGCATCAACAAATGGATGATATTTCAATACATTTTACAGATTTGCCTCTCCCTTAATTCAACAGGAGGTAAAAATCTGTATCAGACCGTAATTATTAAGAATTTTGCTGCAAATTCCATGTGGAATCTCCTACTCTCTATGCTGCACTCCATTGGTATAAAGGACATTGCACTCTTCTGGTTCTCTTCCTATCTTTCTGATCGCTCTTTCAGTGTATCATTCGCTGGCTCCACTTCCTCCCCTCTTCCTCTCACTATTGGGGTCACTCAGGGTTCAGTCCTTGGCCCTCTTCTCTTCTCTCTCTACACAGCCCCGATTGGCCGCACCATGAGCAGATTTGGCTTCCAGTACCATCTTTATGCTGATGACACACAATTATACACTTCAGCCCCTGACCTTACCCCTGCGGTAGTAAAGAACACCAATGACTGTCTAGCTGCTGTTTCCAACATCATGTCCACTCTCTATTTAAAACTCAACCTCTCCAAAACTGAACTTCTCTTGCTCCCGCCCTCCACTAACCTCACTAAATCTGACATCTCTCTCTGTGGGCGGTACCACGATAACTCCTAGGCAGCAGGCTCAATGTCTGGGTGTTAAGTTTGACACCGATCTCTCCTTCACCTCCTACATACAATCTCTCGTCGTCCGTTCTTGTCGCTTACACCTGAAGAACATCTCTAGAGTCCGCCCCTTTCTCACCATGGAAACAACTAAAATCCTCACCGTGGACCTAATCCACTCCCGCCTTGATTATTGCAGTTCTTTATTAATCGGCCTCCTCCTCTCTAAACTTTCCCCTCTCCAGTCCATCCTTAATGCAGCAGCCAGGATCACCTACCTGGCCAATCGTTACTCAGATGCCTCCACTCTGTGCCAGTCATTGCATTGGCTGTCTATACACTGCAGGATAAAGTTCAAATTACTTGTTCTCACACACAAAGCTCTTCACAATGCAGCACCCCCCTACATCTCCTCCCTCATCTCTGTCTATCACCCCACCCGTTCTCTATGTTCTACAAATGACCTTCGACTAACATCTGCACTAATCCGATCCTCCCACTCCCAGCTCCAAGACTTCTTCCGAGCTGCACCAATCCTCTGGAATGCTCTACCCTAAGAAATCAGGACCATCCACAACTTGCATAGCTTCAGACGCTCACTAAAAACACATCTTTTCAAGGTGGCCTATCATACTCCCTAACAAAATTCCTTTGTACTGTACATAGCCCATTCACTATCTCTCTCGACATAACTCTTCTTCAAATTCCACCAAACCCAAAAGCTCTACACAGATTGTCTGGTGACCATTCATGCAACTTTAGTTCTATCCCCCATTTCCTCAAGATGCCTGGACCATCAGTGTTATAAGCCCCTGTACCTTGTATAACCCCTATCTCGTTGTAGATTGTAAGCTTTTGAGCAGGGTCGCCCTTATTTTTTTTGTTTTATTGTATTGTATTTTTTACATTGAGTTTATGCTTATTGTAGTGTTTCCTATTATTGTACTGTTTTCTTTCTCTGCTGGAATTACTGTATTATATTGTGTATTTTCTTACTGCATTATACTGTGTAATTACCTACTGTATTGTAAAGCGCTGCGGAATATGTTGGCGCTATATAAATAAAGATTTATTCATTATTTAGCAAAATGTGCATCTGCACGTTCACGCTTCCCTGAACTGGGGGAGCATGCCTACCTCGATTGTTCCCCTGCCGGTCTCTTTATTACCCGGTCTCTTGGATGATGTCCTCTCCTATCGTCAGCCATTCAGAGCTTGGTGGAGTCATATGGGACGAGACGTCATCACTAGGGATGAGCGGGCACTACCACGCTCGGGTGCTCGGTACTTATAGCGAGCAATTGGATTCTTGGATGGGCCCGACTTGTGTACTGAGTACAATGGAGATCAAGGGGGAACTTGACTTCCCCGGTGTCTTGCATTAAACTCGGTACTCAATGGCGCCCATCCGAGCACTCAACTGCTTGTTACCAGTACCGAGCACCTGAGCATTGTAGCGGCCGCTCATCACTAGTCATCACTTAAGGTACCTTTACACGCCGCTACAACAGGCTGGATACAACCAGCTACACGCTACAAATGTAGCTTGTAGCAGCAATATAGCCCGTAGTAGCGGCGTGTGAAGACGGTAGGAGACAGCCGGCAGCAGATACATCTGTTTCCGAGCACTGCCCGGAAACAGGTGGCTACACAGGCGGTTGTAGCGAGCTGTATCGGCGTGTAAAGAAGGAACTGAAGGGATGTCTATACACCAGGCGATGTACCTGGTATGTAGCTGGGGCGTGACACAGGCTCGGGGTTACCGCGCCCCTTCAGTGATCATTGGGGGAAGCTCCTGCATGACGATTGGTAGTCGCTGCATAGGGAGGCATATTTAAGGAGCTGACCAGTCACACTACACAATTGCTCGAGCGTCATGTATTAAACAGCCTCCTGCGCTGGTTGGCCAATCATGGGTTTCTTGCTTTGTCCTATCAGCGTACGGACGTCTCGTAATCCACAATTGTGGCACGCCTATGTGCTGTCCCTGCTGCACCAGGTCCGCCCATATTAGCTTGTTGTAGCGGTGTGTAAATGAGGTAAGATGAGCTACAGATGGCTACTTGAGACACATCTGTAGAGATGGCTACTTGAGACACCCGGCGATGTATCTAGCTATAGATGTCACGTAGCGTAGCTTGTGGCGGCGTGTAAAGATGGTGCGTTTACCATTTGTAACCGTTTGGGCGTGCTCGTGCACGTGAAGTAGCGGGTTGTATCCAGCCTGTTGTAGCGGCGTGTAAAGGTACCTTCAGGGTACCTTTACACGCGGCTACATTTCTAGGGTGGCTACAGGTAACTTACTGGTTGCAGTGAAATCATGGAGAGATTATTCCATTTGTACACAGCAACAAGATAGAACCTTGTCTCCATGATTTCACTGCAACCAGTAAGTTACCTGTAGCCACCCTAGAAATGTAGCCGCGTGTAAAGGTACCCTTTGGGTTGGGTTATGCAGAGACCTACAGGAAAACACTGAAGTCACAATTTGCTGTGGATTTCCAGTCTTTTCTACATATTGTTCTCCTTGGATATCTACAAGTAATAAGCCAAACCCTGGCAACAATCTAAATGCAACACAGTTCATTTATTGGAGATTTGCTTGCAGAGAAAAATCCCATAGCATGACAATGGGAATTCAGTGCAGTCTGGGCACGACTATGGGTCTACAGTCACAATTTCCACCATCGTGATCATTTTTGGCTGGATTCGCCCTTTATAGCAGAATAGTAGAAAAGATGGGCCAAGGCAGCTTGTCTGGGATTAAACCGGGCATCCCTCCATCTCCTTAAACCTCGGTAACCATATATTGCAAAACTTCGTTTTAGAGCTTTGGTTGCTTTCCAAAACTGAGCGAAACCTGGTACAACAGTCCCCGGACCCACTAGGCTTGGGGAACCCATGGCAATCTGGAGGGACATGCACTACACTTGGTATAGACACCCTCTTTAATTACGCAGGTACCATATATACCTGGACCTCAGATACTTCTCCCCTAACCAGAATTTGTTTTCTAACTACATAATTAGGATGGCAGGGACGCCTACCTTATCGTCTTGGTAGTGTTTATGGCGGTGTGGAGATTCCCGGGGATCGTGGCTGGCCCCATTCCATTATACATTGACACGTCTCCACTTTTAGGTTAATTGGTGAATTTATTGTAAGTTTTAGCAGCGTCTCCGCAGTAAACATCCAAGTTTAGAGCGAGCAGCAGCTGGTCTAACGCTGTTATTTTATGCCGCCGTCTCCGCCATAGGAGAGAATGAAATCCTATCCCCTAGGATGGAAACGCAGGAACTGTTACATCTTGTTTAAGGAATTTGGCACATACAGGTTATATTTTACTGAGAGTAACAGGCAGTGCTGTTAATTCATCATAACAATGCTGACTATTGTGCTTATGGTACAGATCAGGGCTCTGCTCCCAGTGTGTCTTAATAGACCACATTAAATTGGGAAGCTATGTGAGTGTACCCGCTAACACCCCCTCCCTCCCACCCCCCTATGCCATTTGAAGTTCCTCCTAAGGGGGGGGCTTTAACCAATCCCCCGCCTGATCAAAATGTCAAGGTGTGCTTGTGTACCTTATTACATCATCTTTGTGCATTTGTTAAAGAATTATCCCCCCCCCCCACCCCAATAAAAGAAAAGCTGGAACGGTGCACAGACTCTGCCTCCGCTCCGTTTATTTTCATTGGGGCTGCAGGAGAAAGCCGGGCGCTGTGGACTGGCTTCTTTGGCAAACCCAAATGATGAGGTCAAGAACGTGCACCTCCGCACTATGCACCGTGTTCTCGAGGTTCCAGAGCCTCAATCTTGTGGTTGGACCTCCAGCAATCAACAAGTTATCCCTTATCCTACTAATAAAAGATAACTTGCTATTTTTTTATAATAAGTTAAAAGGGTTTCTGTCTGCTATGGAAACTGAGATCAGCATGATGTAGGGGAAGAGCTCCTGATTCCGGCGATATGTCACTTACTGGGCTGCTTGGTGCAGTTTAGATATACATAATCCCTGCTTGCTGCAAATATAGCAGAGCTTAGAATGCTGAGCTGTGTATAATCCCGCCCATACCACTGACGGGCTGCCTTCCTGTGAACACTAATCAGTGCTGGGGTGGGGTTAAACAGAATAGCTGGACTGTGTTGTATGCACGGCACATCTAGTCCTGTAATGATAATTTGCTGCTGATAAAACACTGATTGCATTGAAAGCAAGCTCTTTGACGCTAAACTATGCTGCTCCCTAAATGAATAGCAAACCTGCCGACAGATTCTTTTTACTGGGGACCATTCGCAGGAGTTAGGGCTATAAAGTGAAGCCAGTGCCTTACAGGCACTGGGATACTGAAAGCAATCATACCTTTACTTAATGACTCATGTTTGATTGCAGAGAAAAGTGTTATAAAACTCCCGGAAAGCAGGGCAGCAGATGATTGATTCGTGCAGCACTGCGTCACTATTTGATTCATTACTCACCTGTGGGCAAGACTTTTGCTGTAAGCCAAACCTCCCCCATCCCTCTCATCTGTACTTTCAGTTTCAATACTTCCAAATGAGAGGGGAGGGATTGGCTTGCAGCCGAAAGGCTTGCCCACAGAGGAGAAAAAAAAACAACCTCAGTGCTGCACACATCAATTATCTGCTGTCCTGTTTTCCAGGAGTTTTATGACACTTTTCTTTGCAATCAAACATGTAAAGGTAAGAGTGCATTCATCATCCCAGTGCTTGAGGCACTGATTCACTTATAGCCCTAAATCCTGCTGGTTGGTTACCTTTAAGTGATACAATTTTTATTCTAGCAGCCACCACTAGAGGGAGCTTAATATTTTACTGCATACTGTTTTATTATTGAGCTCAATATATAACCTGTATGCAGTAAAATCCAATCTTCCCCTCTTGGTTGCTACATGTAAAAACAGTTTTAATTAAAAAAAATGCTTGACATTTTAAAGGGACATGTCAGAAGTTCAATAAAGTGTGATTGTCTTCATTTTCTACAGAGAAGTTCCAGGCCGCTGACCCCTCTGGCTCAGGGGAAGTGACTCTAAACTATCGTCAGGTGTGTATCACGTAAAGGTTTAGTAAATAAGTCATGTAATACGTTTTCAGCCCCTCTGTCTAATGGCTGATGTCAACTATGTGACCTACAATAACTATTGTTATACTTTGGAAGTAAAAAGTCTGGAAGGAGGGGGATGAAGCTGCAGCTTCTCTGTCTTTTATTTATGTATGATGTGGAAACAGAATTGGAAAGACATCTGAATCATAGGGGCAGATTTAGTAATAATGACCGAGCATTAAGAATACTAATTAGTCTGACGATCAGGGCGTAATTGCAGTAGGCGCAGGGGTTGCACTCGCACCCGGACCTGGAGCCTAGGGGGCCCTAAAAGTCCATTAATCCTACTGAAAAATACTAATGCTATTAAAAGTTTGCAATATTGGGGGTCCTGTTTGGGGTTTTGCATCGGGGCCCATGAGTTTCAAGATACGCCACTTCTGATGATGTGTCAATATATTGCTTATGTTCCCTCCGCAGTGGCTGCTGCTGGCCGTATTCAGCTGATGAGAAAACGTTGAGACAAGACAACTGGAAGAATCTACCAAACAGACCTCAGAAGCCCGAATTTGGTCTCTGCATCCCACCATTGATTTAGTATGCAAGATCACTTTGCAAATGAGAATTAAAGGGTTTGCCCCATAAAAAAAAAATATATATATATATATATATATATATATATATTGTGCATCTCAATGAATTAGATATCATCAAAAAGTTAATTTATTGCAGTAATTTAATACATAAATTGTAACAATATTATATAGAGTCATCACACAGAGAGTGATCTAGTTCATGTGTTTATTTATGTTAATGTTGATGATTATAACTTACAACCAATGAAAACCCAAAGGTCATTATCTCAGAAAATTAAAGTAAGGAGGATAAAGGGTTAAAAACGCGCTGCTGTATTCCACGAGACATCAAAGGATGAATATAAAATTGATTTATTAGTCAACCATGTTGATGTCTCATGGAATATGGCAGTCGTGGCATTTAACCCTTCATCCCTCCTACTCTATATACACCACGCTGGGGACTGCAGCAGCCGTGATCTGCTTTTATAGTGGTTGTGACTTCACAACCACACAAGGTGAAGCCTCTGATACCTATTTAGGTCATATTTTATCTCTCAGACCCTTCATCCTCCCTACTGTAATTTTCTGAGATAAGACTTTGGGTTTTGATTAATCATCAACATTACCAGAAATAAACACATGAAATAGATCCCTCTGTGTGTAATGACTCTATATAATATATGCGTTTCACTTTATGTATTGAATTACTGAAATAAATTAACTTTTTGAGGATATTCTAATTCATTGAGATGCTCCTGTATATAACCTATATACACAGGATAGATATTAAAGGTACTATAGCTGGAGTCCGGCTGCTAGGACCCAACTGATCATGAGTAAGGGGGACCCAATGTCTAACTGTTTCATGGTGCGGTAGTGAGCATGTGCGACCAGGGAATGAGGCAGTGGTTGCACATGCTCAGTAGCACTTCACCCTCTCAGTTGGACTTTAGGGAGCCACACTCTTGTGAATGCTCTAAGGGATGAGAGCCCCAGCAGTCATTGATTACTCATCCTCTAGAATGGTGTATCATTATTATGGGACAACCCCTCTAAGTCTCAGTCTGAATTAAGAAAGAAGGCTTTGGACGTAATCCTACCTCATTAATGACATTTCACCCACATTCTCCTATTTATTTTTCACACGTCTGATTTCATGAACGATCCTCATCGTCCTTCTGCAATTTCCCTACAGCTGCCGCAAGATGGGATCTGTAAAATATTCTCAATAAATCACGGCTTAATTGTGTCTTTTTTTTCTTTTTTAGAAGACGATCTGACAAAATATTTTTATGCGCGTTTCTCAAGTTTTCACAGAAGCACAATATGGATGCTGCTCGTAATGATGTAAACACTTCTGTGGGTTTGTTTACAGGGGAAGGTTAAAAGGAACAATAAATCACTGCACTCATTAGTAAGAGCCAAAATGGAGAGAGAAAATTGCTTCATGAGCTGAAAGGTTCCATGGAAGATCGGTCCGTGGTGTTACTGCTGATCCCCAGGAGGAATCGGTAGCTTTCATTACATGTTCATTTATAAATCTCTACTGTGTAAGTAAAGCAGTGGTCTCCAGCCTCACCACTTTTGCTAAATCACAACTCCCGGCATGTCCTCTGCCTGTAAAGGCATGCTGGGACTTGTGGTTTTGCAACAGGTGGCTGAACATTTCTGCTTCTCCTTAGGCAGCACAAATATTTAAAAGGGTTATCTGAGCTTTTCCTAAAATGTGTGTGTGTATCTAGGCTGCAAAATGCTAATGGTGGGGTTACACGTAGCGATATCGTCCCGATATCGCATACAACGCCGCGGAGGCGCATTTTGGGAGCACTTTTCCCGATATCGCATCGCCGGTTTACATGCTGCGATATCGGGAAACAACGTCCCTCCGATGTGTACGCCCACCAACCCAGTAACGACCATTTAACATGGGAGTTAATGGGTGAGGTGCGAGTACGCATCGGAGTTGGGCTGTCACACGCAGCGATCCTGCTACAACGGCCTTGCGATATCGGGAAGTTGAATAGCTCTGCTATTCAACTCCGATATCGTTTTGGCATCGTTCCAGGATCGCGTTGTACGCTAAAACAGTACAACGCGCACCCGATATCGGCTCCAACTCGCAACCCACGTGACTTTTTGTTGGAGTTGGGTCGGAGTTGGACGCCGATATCGCGGCGTGTAAACCCACCATAACAGTTTGTAATTTACACCCTGTTTGCATTTTGCATGGTTACCTAGATATCACCATTCAGCGTGTGGAGGAGCATCTCAGCCCCCGTCTAGAAGTGTGTTGTTTTGGAGCCTGCCTGCAACTTCACAACTGGATGTTTACAGCCAGTCTCCAGCAAGCCCTCCCCAGACTCCAACAAGTCTGCCCAGTCTCCAGTTGGACCACCCCCATTCAGCTATGGAGACGCTGATTGAACTGCATTGCACTGAGTGGTCATCTGCTTCTTTCTGTATCACTGTGCCGAAAGGAAGAAGAATGTGAAAGAGAATGAACCGCTCTGTGTCAGTGCTGCAGCATGTGTGCAGTTAATAATAAAAATCTTTAGTTATATAGCGCCAACATATTCTGCAGCGCTTTACAATTCAGAGATTCATATTCAAACAATCATAAGTAACAGTTATCAGAAAATACAATAATTAAAGCAAAATAATGACAGCTCTGCTTATAAGAGCTTACAATCTAACAATGAGATGGGGTGACACAAACTACAGGGGCTTATTTACAGTGATGGTATAGTCAACTTGAGGAAATGGGAAACAGATAGGGGCAGCATAAGTGGCCACCAACCATTATTTGTAATGCATTTGAGACTGGTGGAGCGGATACGCAATGTATAAATGACTTTGGCTAGGGATCGTGATAGGCTGCCCTAAAAAGATGTGGTTTTAGGGAGTGCCTGAAACTATGTAAGTTGTGGATAGGCCTAATATCTTGGGGTAGAGCATTCCAGAGAGTTGGTGCAGCTCGGGAGAAGTCTTGGAGCCTGGAGTGGGAGGTTCGGATTAATGCAGATGTTAGTCTAAAGTCACTTCAGGAGCGAAGAGAACGGGTGGAGTGATAGAGGGTAGAGAGGTAGGTAGGTGCTGCACTGTGAAGAGCTTTGTGGGTAAGAACAAGCAGTTTGAATTGGATGCTATAGTGTACGGGCAGCCAGTGCAATGACTGGCATAGAGCAGAAGCATCCAAGTAACGGTTAGCTAGATAGGTGATCAGTGGCGCACCCAGAAATTTCCCAAGGTAGGGGTCCAAGAAACACACATCGGCCCTGAAAGGGGGTGTCACCCCCCAGCGACATGTTCCGAGGGGCACAGCCCCTGCTGGGGGGGTTTGGGGGCAAAGCCCCCCTAAAAGCAGCCTCTTTTGTGGGCCCTTGGGTGCTGTGTAATTGTTCCTGTCTCCTGACATAGGGGCCCAGCTCCTTGTGTACTGCACCACTTCTCAGAGCCGTCCAAAGGGGGGGTCCAGACACGTAGGTCCCCCCCTTGGGTGCGCCTATGTAGGTGATCCTGGCTGCTGCATTAAGGATGGACTGGAGAAGGGAGAGTCTACTGAGGGGGAGGGCAATGCTGCGCATTGTGCATGCTCTGTGGAGCACATTACGTCTACTCATCACAGATGAGCTGACGTAATGTGCTCTATAGAGCATGCGTACTGCGCAGCCTGAAGTTCGGCTCCAGAGTACTAGAAGTGACGCGTTCGGCATCATACCGACATTCTTCAGAGCAGAGTGAGCCAGGCTGGGGGGTGTGCATTTGGAAGTCAATATCACGCCCATCAGGGCATGATAAACTACTCAGGAGGTGGCGAGTGGGACACAGAGAGGACACCCAGGGGGACTAGCGACGGTAGCCCGCCGGATCATTAACATTGTAATGAGTGAGTGATAAAAAAACTTTTATTACACAGTCACAGGGCACATTTAGCGCAGAAAGAGATAGTTAGAGTAGTAATAGGAAGGTGCAGGGACAGGTAGTGATAGCCTGGGGGCCTTTATGGAGGTGACAGGTTCCTTTTAATACCAGTACAGGCTCATGTGCAAAGCATATATGGTGTATAGACTCAGGTGCTAGTAGCCATATGACAAATGATAAGGACTTCCTTACTGACCTTGATGAAAGCAAGTCAGGAAAGGTCATCTTAGCTAATGGTCAATATATGACTTCAGAAGGAGTAGGAGATAGCAACCTCCACTGTCCAGTTTCCTCAACACAAGGCAGAAAGATCCCAGTAAAGAATGTTCTCAATGTTCCCAGTCTTGAAAGCAATCTTCTGTCAGTAAAGAAGCTTACGCAAAAGGGGAATGTAGTTATTTTTAAAGACAACAGATGCATTATATCAAAGGAGGGTCACACTCTTGCCGAAGGAAAAATCCAAAATTAACTTTATCAGCTAAAATGCAAATAAATTGTGTACAGTGCTAGACAAGATCTGCATAAGAACTGTATCCATGTAAGGCACAGACGTCTTGGGCACAGAGACCCAGAAGCAGTAAGGAAGCTAGGTCAACTTGCAAATGGTGTTGAAATCAAGCAATGTAGTCAATTGATGTCTTAAAGGGAAAACGTCGAGAAAATCCTTTCCTAAAGTAAGCAGCACTAGATCTGCCACTGGATTTGATACACAGATGTTTGCAGTCCAATGAGTGTTCAAACTCCAAGCAAGAACAGATATTTCCTCACAATTATTGATGACTACTCCAGATATACAGTCACCTACCTGCTTCACAGTAAGGATGAAGTTCCACAGAAACTTGAAGAATATCTTGCGGTAGTGTTCAACAAATTTGGAACAATGCCATAAGCCCTGTGTGCAGATAATGGGACTGAATATACAAGTGGTAAGGTGCAAACCATTGTGAGAAAGAATGGAATCGTGTTCCAGACGACCATTCCAGAACCCAGAACAGAATGGCATTGCAGAGGGAAAGAACCGCACTGTGAAAGTGGAAGAAGTATGTTGTTTGATGCAAATCTACCTACAACGTATTGGGGAGAAGCCATCATGACAGCTTGCTATCTTCAAAACAGGCTGCCAGGTAAAGCCACTAATAAAACTCCATATGAGCTATGGAACTGTGAGAAGCCTAACCTGAAGCACCTCAGGATATTTGGAAGCAAAACGTGTATGTTCCCAAAGAAAAACGTTCCAAGTGGGAATCACATGCAAAGCAAGGAGTCTTGGTGGGCTATAGTGAAACTCAAAAGGCATACAGAATCCTGCATCCAGAGACCAACACAGTAACAATCAGCAGAGACATAGTGATTGATGAGAACTTTGTTTCGCTCAAATTTCATGAAGTTACACCAGTCAAACAAGAAGAAGAATCTCAGCCACCAAACCCAGACACTGAAAAAGAAAACGGTGAATTCTGGATAAGATCAGAAACCAGTGAGGAAGAAACAGAAGAAACAAGTCAACCTCCAGTCAGGAGATCAGAAAGACCAAACAAAGGTATCCCAGCTAGACACATTTCTTATAGGTCAGAACACTTTCTGAATCAGAGCCACAGACAACCAAGGATGTATTGGACTTGCCAGCAGTGAGAAGATTGGTGTAAGGACTAAGCACATCGACGTTAAGCATTACCACTTACGTGACTTAGTGGAATGTGATGTACTAATGTTTGTGTATTGCGAGTCTGACAAGATGTTATCAGATGGTATGACAAAACCATTGCGAAGAGCCAAGTTTGAGGACTTCAGAACCTCAATGGGACTAACAGGATAAGTAGTTGTTGAGTGGGGGTGTTGGAATATGTTAAGTGCAACAACTCCAAACCTGTATGTGTAAGTGTTGTATTGCTAGGTTTGTGCATTGTAAGTAAAGTTAGTTTAAAAAAAAGAACACTCCCAGAGGCTCACACATAGGAAATACCATGTGACTGTAACCAGTTTCCTGTGTCTGAACATGTGAGGAGAAGTACAGCAGCTTGCTGATGCTGCAAAGGGACATTTAAAGTGACCCTGAACCCAGAAGCCAACCCCACATCCCCTTCATACCTATGCATGCAGCTTGTGAAGCTGCTGCCATCCATCCATGAATCTTGCAAAACCGCTGGGGCACTCTTCATAAATCATAGTTTTCATATCTCATTTCTGGGCGTTTCTGTGAAATTTTAAAGCCGGAGCAGGCGGGCCTGTGTGCCGCTCTCCCCCTCCCTGTCTGCAATTCTGCACGCCCATGGCTGCGTGCATAAACAACAGAGAGGTGGCTCGCCTCATAGTATGGGCGGTGAAGCCGGTATGACGTAATACGCGTCACACCGGCTTCACCGCCCATACTATGAGGCGAGCCGCCTCTCTGTTGTTTATGCACGCAGCCATGGGCGTGCAGGATTCCGGAGAAGGAGGGGGAGAGCGGCACACAAGCCCGCCTGCTCCGGCTTTAAAATTTCACAGAAACGCCCAGAAATGAGATATGAAAACTATGATTTATGAAGAGTGCCCCAGCGGTTTTGCAAGATTCATGGATGGATGGCAGCAGCTTCACAAGCTGCATGCATAGGTATGAAGGGGATGTGGGGTTGGCTTCTGGGTTCAGGGTCACTTTAAGATGTATATTCCTGTTTCCACAAAGCTCTTCATATCTGTACCTGTTTGTGGCTAATTAAAGCTAAGTTCTGTTGTCAACACGCTTTCAGTGAATTCTGAATGATCCGCTGCCAACAGCAAGACTGTGGCTGGACTGTGGAGGCAAACGGGGAGCTGATGGCCCTGCCTAGAACCACGACAACCGTCGTCTGGCTCCCACCACTCCGCTGCCCCCCTTACAGTAATGTGAGGACTCAAACCATATATAGAGGGGCCATATGGGAGCTCAAACTGTATAGAGGCTTTGTGGGTGTGGGGGCTCTTACTGTATATAGGGGGTGTCACATGTGGACTGCTCTGCAGACTCTGTTTACTGCTCTGCAGTGTCACGTGTCCTGCAGTCTCTCTTTACTGCTCTGCAGTAGTTTATATTGATTCATTTCTGTTGGTTCCTTAAGGGTTAATGACAGTGGCTGTAGCTCTGCAGTGGTAGCTGGCTGTGGCTCTCCAGTACTCGTTGTTGAGTGTATCAGGTGTTGTGGTTGACCATTTCCAGCATTTAAATAGTCCCTTGACCCATCATCTTGTGTCTCTGAGAGAGTTTATTCTCTATTTTGACCGTGAGCTTTTTGGATACTGTGCAGTTCTTGCTGGAGTCTCCCAGAAGCTTTATAAACCTTGAAGATATTCATCATTTGTGGGAGTCACTGTTTGTATCTCGGCCCATGGGTGTAGTTGAGGGGGTTTTAGCCCAGTGCTGTTCAGGGGAAGGGCAAGAGTGGCGGCCCAGACATCCTCACCTTTAAAGATAATTCTGGAAACAGGGTCAGCTAGGGACCACCAGTCTACAGGGTCAGACTGGCTACCCAGACTAACTTAGCCCATCACTGCCATCCTGCTATATATCCTTTTGTCCACTATAACCATCAGGTGACAGGGAAACTGTGGTTCGTATGGAATTTGGGAGGGTGTCAGCATACTTAATTCTGCTCAATATTTAGTGATAATATTATTATAAAATAATTCTTATAATTAATATGTTAATATTAATATTAAGCAGAATTAAATTCAGCCTATCGGTTCAGCCCTCCACAACAGTCACTGTCTCTCATGTCGTTTCTAGGTGCAATTAATGGCCTACCCCTGTTATATAATGTCCTCCATGCTGCTGCTGCTTTTAAACATGCACTGCATAGAAACAAGAAAGCAGGAATCCCTCATATCTCTGTGTGCAGTGCGTGCGGAAACCCAAGAAAAAAGCAGGATACGAGTCATATAATGGTCAGGTCAGGCTGGTAACCTCCACTCTAGTTTATCCCAAAGGTGTTGGATGGAGTGGGATCCGGGCTGTGTGCGGCCGGTCATGTAACACACCAATCTCCCCCAATCATGTCTGTATGGACTTAGAGCACTGGGCACAGTCATGGGGAATGGAAAAGGGCCGGCTCTTCCCCAAACTGTTCCCACAAATACTTTTCTCCATATAGTGTATGTTGTAGTAAACTATGAGAACAGGAGAGCCATTAGCACAGCTGATATACAGTCATGGCCAAAAGTATTGACACCCCTGCAATTCTGTCAGATAATACTCAGTTTCTTCCTGAAAATGATTGCAATCACAAATTCTTTGGTATTCTTATCTTCATTTAATTTGTCTTCAATGAAAAAACATAAAAAGAATTGTCCTAAAGCCAAATTGGATATAATTCCACACCAAACATAAAAAAGGGGGTGGACAAAAGTATTGGCACCCTTAGAAAAATCATGTGATGCTTCTCTAATTTGTGTAATTAACAGCACCTGTAACTTACCTGTGGCACCTAACAGGTGTTGGCAATAACTAAATCACACTTGCAGCCTGTTGACATGAATTAAAGTTGACTCAACCGCTGTCCTGTGTCCTTGTGTGTACCACATTGAGCATGGAGAAAAGAAAGAAGACCAAAGAACTGTCTGAGGACTTGAGAAACCAGGGGCGGAACTACACTGGTGCAGCTGGTGCAACTGCACCAGGGCCCCGACCGGTTAGGGGGCCCCTTCAAGCCTGGAGGGGGCCCCCAGCCGACCCCCACAAGCCGCCGTCAAAGGAGAGGAGGGCCAGGCAAGGGTAGCAGAGAGCTTCCTGCTTCCCTTGCCTAATCCCGCCCCTCCTCTCCGGCTCCTACGACCATCCGGCGCACCGGGCGCAGCTCTGCCAGCAGGACCAGGCGGGAGAGCGCGGCTCTCCCGGCAGCAGCGCGGCTCTCCCGGCAGCACCAGGCGGGAGAGCGCGGCTCTCCCAGCAGGACCAGCGGGAGAGCCCAGCTCTCCCAGAAGCAGCGCGGCTCTCCCAGCAGCGCGGCTCTCCCAGCAGCACGGCTCTCCCAGCAGCAGCAGGTAAGAGAGCTCTGCTCTCCCAGCATCCCATCCCCCCCCCCGGTCCTCACCTGCACCAGGGCCCCCGGGGGTGACGGTCCGCCCCTGTGAGAAACCAAACTGTGAGGAAGCATGAGCAATCTCAAGGCTACAAGTCCATCTCCAAAGACTTGAATGTTCCTGTATCTACCGTGCGCAGTGTCATCAAGAAGTTTAAAGCCCATGGCACTGTGGTTAACCTCCCTAGATGTGGACGTAAAAGAAAAATTGACAAGAGATTTCAACGCAAGATTGTGCGGATGGTGGATGAAGAACCTCGACTAACATCCAAACAAGTTCAAGCTGCCCTGCAGTCCGAGGGTACAACAGTGTCAACCCGTACTATCCATCGGCGTCTGAATGAAAAGGGACTGTATGGTAGGAGACCCAGGAAGACCCCACTTCTTACCCCGAGACATAAAAAAGCCAGGCTGGAGTTTGCCAAAACTTACCTGAGAAAGCCTAAAACGTTTTGGAAGAATGTTCTCTGGTCAGATGAGACAAAAGTAGAGCTTTTTGGACAAAGGCATCAACATAGAAAAAAAAGAGGCATTCAAAGAAAAGAACACGGTCCCTACAGTCAATCATGGCGGAGGTTCCCTGATGTTTTGGGGTTGCTTTGCTGCATCTGGCACTGGACTGCTTGACCGTGTGCATGGCATTATGAAGTCTGAAGACTATCAACACATTTTGCAGCATAATGTAGGGCCCAGTGTGAGAAAGCTGGGTCTCCCTCAGAGGTCATGGGTCTTCCAGCAGGACAATGACCCAAAACACACTTCAAAAAGCACTAGAAAATGGTTTGAGAGAAAGCACTGGAGACTTCTAAGGTGGCCAGCAATGAGTCCAGACCTGAATCCCATAGAACATCTGTGAAGAGATCTAAAAATTGCAGTTTGGAGAAGGCACCCTTCAAATATCAGGGACCTGGAACAGTTTGCCAAAGAAGAATGGTCTAAAATTCCAGCAGAGCTTTGTAAGAAACTCATTGATGGTTACCGGAAGCGGTTGATCACAGTTATTTTGGCTAAAGGTTGTGCAACCAAGTATTAGACTGAGGGTGCCAATACTTTTGTCCGGCCCATTTTTGGAGTTTTGTGTGAAACGATCAATGTTTTGCTTTTTGCTTCATTCTCTTTTGTGTTTTTTAATTGAAGACAAATTAAATGAAGATAATAATACCAAAGAATTTGTGATTGCAATCATTATCAGGAAGAAACTGAGTATTATCTGACAGAATTGCAGGGGTGTCAATACTTTTGGCCATGACTGTAGATATAACAGACGTAACCTCTCAGCCGTGATAAGTATTAGGTATATCATACAATGCTTAATCTTTAGTTAAATAAAACCTGAAAACCCTTTAATTGAACAGGAATGTATTACTAACCACAACTTGGCGCGAAAAATTGCCTGAATCGTGCAATTTCCAGTGAAAGGCACTAGGTGGAGCCTGTGAATGTCCTTGTTTCTTCAGTTAAGAAAAAGTTTATTGAAAGTCATTCAAGGATTGGATCCTCGTTAGCCGCTCTGTAAATTTCACACTATGTGACCTCAAAATCAACCGAGAGGCAGATACACATTTATACACAGCACAGTAATTGCATCTCAGTCTATTAGAAATATCCATTCACCCCGCCTTTTACCTCTGAGGTTGTACACAAAGCCATTGTCTCTTCTCTGGCCTAAACATTACAATAAATGGCCTAAAACCACAATAAATCTTGTATCCTTATAATTTGCAGGTCAAATCGAAATTTTGAAAGACACATCTTACCATATTCGTGTACTGGAATGCGGGAACAAATTTTAAAGTGCATCGAAATTGCAAAAAAAGTGCAACTTCATAATTGTTTTTTGGGTTTTTTATTTACCATGCTCACCATATAGTAAAACTGAGCTGGCGATATGATTCCCCAGGTCCGTATGATTACACAGATACCAAACATGTATAGTTTTGTTTATGTAAGTGGTAAAAAAAATGTGGAAATTTGGAAAGAAACGAAACATTTGCTTGTGTTGCCATTTTCTGAGACTGGAACGTTTCCAATTATTGGGATGGGGGCTCTGTGATGGTTTGTTCTTTTGTGTCCTGAGCTCGTGGTTTTACTCATACCATTTTGGGGTAGACAGGAGGTTTTGATCACTTGATATTGCAATGTTGTAGTAATCCAGGCATTTTGATCCTTTTTTCATTACTCCGTTTACTGATTGGATTATTATATTTTATATTTTGGTAGATTGGACATTTACTAACGCAGCGATGCCAAATATGTGTAATTTTTTAAATTACTTTACTTTTTAATGGAGCAAAACAGGGGTGATTTGAACTTTTTTTTATTTTTTTTCATATTTTTAACACATTTTCTTTTTCACTGTTTTTCTTAATCCCTTAGGAGACTTGAACCTCCAATCATCCAATCACTTGTGTTATATACAGCAGTGAAATGTATAGTAATATTCAAGGTGTCCTGTGAACACCTGTCATGGGGTGGTATAGTGGATAGGGAATCAAAAGGCAGGATGGTAAGATGAGCAAAGGCGAACTGGGGAACTAGTCTGACCCTGACTGGGGTCCCTGGCTCACCCTGTTCCTGGAATTACTTCTGAAGGTGAGGATGTCCAGGCTGTCACCCTTGCCCTCCTCTCCTGACCAGCCCTAGTTTAAGAGCCTCTACCTCCACTCACGCACCGGGAAAACCCAGCAACTCCAATGGATGGGAATAGCAGCAGCACAGCACATCCTCACTGCACTGGGTCCAAGTAGAGATTGAACTCTATCTGCAACACCCAGTGGAGGGACGTGGAACTACTTAATAGATGAGGGAGTGTAGATCAGACTCTGGCACACACACCTCCACCTATAACTGCAGAGCCGCACACAGCATACACTACAGCAGCTTTCTGGCATTAACTCTGGAAGAGTCAAAGGAAAAACTCTAATAAAATGTCAGCAGCATTACATGTGGACTGCAAAGCAGTCAACACGTGACAACACCATTGTTTAGCTAGCTTTCACAGGAGTACTGTCTTGACAAGAATGGGGGTCTTCTGCAGGCCCCCTACCTGTCATGGCAACCCATCAGTACCTCACGATCATGTCACAGGCTCACCGATGGTCGCATTTGACCTTGCCAGCATGCATTAAATCTCAATGGTAAAGGTTGATCCAACTGTGTCTGTAAAGGCCCAGTTACACACACAGATAATTGTGCAGAAATTATTTGCAGATCTCTCGTTGCAGTGAAATCATGGACACATTGTTCCATTTGTACACGGCCACAAAATGGAGCAATGTGTCCATGGTTTCACTGCAACCAGAGATCTGCGAACAATCTCCGCACAATTATCTGTGTATGTAACTGGGCCTTTAGAGGTAGATGATGGCTGAATATCACAGCCATCATCTGCCAGGAAAGATTCAGGCTCAACTTGCAAAAGTCAGGGACCCCACAGGCGACATTACTGTACGTCATGTCAGGAAGAGGATAAAAGTCCCAAAATGTGTGGCCAGCCATTGGATGTCATCATGAGTGCCAACGATAAAAAAAAGGAATCCATGGAAATAACTGGAGTCTGGCGCTTATATACAAAGCCGCTAATACTAATATCACACATCCCTATGAATGTAAACGTTTCTGGAAATTCTCACGAGCCAAGACATAATCTGAGATAATGGAGTTATCGTGGGGGCAGAGATTCTTCTGCTTTTCCTGTCATTGATCCTTTTGAAGAACATAACAATTTGCTGTAATTTAATGTATTGAAATGCACCCTGAAGGTAGTTAAAATCGGCTTCAGATGTAGTAATCAGTTGGGTTAACCTTCCATTGTGGGTCCTGAGACATTCTTATGGCAGCTGCCATGATGGGCCGTTATCTGCCAGAGAACCCACAGTTACTTATTACAGGGCGCCCCATCCCAGAGGACTTTCTCCACTTTCTATGTTGTGGAAATCTATGTACAGTTCAGGATCCCAGCATCCTGCTATCTCTAACACTAAGAGAAGGCAGAAGGAGAGCAGAGAGCGCTGTCAGGTCCAGGGGTCCAGGAGTAGGAGCTCTGACAGATTTGTATCATATCTACAGAGCACTCTGTTAGAATAAAGGACTTGTAGAATTTTTTTTAGAAAGTTGCTTAACTTTGCATCGAAGAAGCAAATGAGCAATAAAAAAAAATCAGTATGAAGGCTTACACAGCCTTTAAAGGACCACACCAGCATTTTGTTTTTTTCACCCCTGTAGTGGTTCCCGCTCCATGGTCTTATTACTTATTACATGGTCTTCGGCGGCATCATCTTCTATCACCGCCACTGCTCCAGGTTCACAACTCAATATGAGTCTATGAAGCCTCATTCTTGCCTCACTCTGGCTCTCATAGACTTATATTTAGAGAGCTTGTGATGTAACTTTTGATTTCCAACCAGTCTTGGCACTCAATTATGCAGTGAATGAACAAAAACTGTTTTTAATGGCAATCAACAATATTTTAACGTTTTGGTCTCACTTTTGGACCTTCGTCAGAAAAACTTAATGCCTTGGTGCAGAGGGATAAATTCAGAGGCGTGTATATGCGACCAACTGCTGCCTGGGTATGGCAGCAGTTAAACGTTAAAATATTGTTTACGGGTCGCCATTGAAAAAAATCTGTTATTTTATTGCATAATCGAGTGTTGAGTTTTCTTTACTATAGTTATGGACTGGACCCCTATGCGAGCACCACAAGCATTGAGCAGAGTGATGTATATTTCTACAGCCAGAAGTTACAGGCAAAAGATGGCGTCTCGGGACCAGAACGATGATGAAAAAGGTGGAGACTTCAGATTAAAAGCACCAATCCAGCACTGGGAAAAAAAACAAAAAATGCTAGACTATTTTTTTAAATCTTGGTTTCATAAACTAGAACACCCCTTAATCTTAATATCTCACTATAAGCAGAACACGCCTATATTTTACAGTCATCATTAAGACTTATTTCATAACTAATACATTATATTTTAAAATAATGCCAAAAACACCATCATGGTCACACTGGTCTGTGGTGATGAGATTTAAAGCTCCTGTGCTCCTTTCACGCTTGGGCAAGGGAACACCCTTGGGGTAACAACAGAGATAGAAATTGTAGGAAGGCTCTAATGGTAGGGAGTGGAGAGACGGGTTACCTCCTGACACTAACCTGTGTCTGTTCCATGAGCTCCCTAACATCCCTATATGGGTCCTTTCCCCTTTCACATGCCTAGTCCCTAGCTGTCCCTCAACTCACCTTGGATAGTGGAAAGGCCTGTGAGTGCACTAGACTTCACCACTGCAATAGCCAAACCCAGGGGAAGGAAGGCAGACTGTTTAAAGTGGAATGGGAGTGGTCACTAAGATTGTAGTATCAAGGAACTACCACCAAGGAAAGAGTCCTTAACCCTTGCGGCATAAAAAGAGAGCAAATACATTTAAAACCTAGAGTTTCGCAAGGAAATGTGAACTTCAGATCTCAGACCTGTCAAAAGCCTCACAAGAACGGGAGACACTCATGATGGCCTCAGTGGAAAATCTGTATTAGGTGCCCACCTACAATGGTCCTCATATAAAACTAGTATCTGAGAGGCATCTGGACACCCCCAGGATCTAGGTCCAAGGTGCAACTCAAACTTTTGCTCCTCCAACTACAACTAGGACTTTCTTGGCGGGTCCAGGTTATGATAAAATAATGGGACTCAATGGTCTCCATTTGAGCTATGATGGTGTTTTCCTCTGTTGGACCCAATTGGGCGGCAAAAATATTGCATTAGAATGTGAGCTCAGTAGAGCATCCTTTCACCCTTGGATCATGGTTTCAACACTATAATTTGGGTGGCCAAAGAACATTCCCGATTGCTACTCATAGAAACTAGCACAGTCTGTACATCAAATTATCCGTCTCTCCCTTCTAGGGCAGCATTGTCACATTGAGTAGCCTCAGGGGGATGAGTCAGGCCTTCCTTGTATGATTATTGAGCATAGCATTAGTAATTGTAAGGATTTTGTAGTATTAAGTAACATTATCCTTAAGGGCCATATTACGAGGACAGTCCATATGCATTACGGAACATAATAGCACTGTCCACTTGTGTGGACAATATTTTTTTATTTAAATGCATGAAACTCAAGATAAAAATCATTTTTGCCATTAGGTTTCCCTAAAATCTTTGCACCATTTGCCTTTGATAACTCTGCATTGCACTGTCTGCTACAAATTAAAATTATCATCCGTTCTTGAGAAATTAACACTTTTCTTTTGTTCACGGCTTGTTGCCTAGGAGACCGACCACCGCTGTTGCCTCGCTTGTACGCGCTGCACTGAAGCTTTCCGGGATTAGAGGGTAACACCGCATTCAAGAGATCCTGGCCAACTTCAAAACATCACTTACAAGTTCAATAGAACAGAACTAGTCAGTTCTGCGCAAGTTCTGCTGTTTAGCAGAGGTGGTCGGTTTCCATGGCAACGAGTTGTACACAAAAGTGTTAATATCTCGAGAGCGGCTCCAAATTTTACCAAGCAGTGAATTGCAAAATTGCATGTTTTTCCAGTCGCTATCTAAAAAATGCACATTTACGAAGACGTAATTAATCCCTTTAAGGCATTTTTAAGGAAGATGTCGTCATGATGGTCTGAACCAGATGGAACATCACTGAGGGGAGTAACTACAATAGGTGCAGGGGTTGCAATCACAATCGGGCCCTGGAGCCTAGGGGGCCCAAAAGTCCCTTTGGCCTAATGAAAAAGACTAATGCTATTAAAGATTTGCAATAATTGGGGTCGTGGTCTCTTTGGAGCTTTTGCATCGGGGCCCATGAGCTTCAAGTTACGCCACTGGCCTCACCTGTGAGTACTGTAACCTCTTCTTCAGTCTGTAGATTCCATATCTACCACTATATGGTGTTTGTGTAATATTGATTTTGGCCTTTCTATAGTCGGTTTAGGAGGAGTCGATTTAGTAAGGGTACACCTCCATAATACTGGGGCCTATTAAGGTGGGCTTGGACCCACATTTGGATGCTGACATGATGTCACAGTCCCATGTCTGAGCCACCATTTTGCATAGCGATCTGAAGTGAGGGGACCTGTTGCTAGGCAACCGCGTACATGGTGCTTGAGAAAGTAGCCAACTTCTGTAGCAGGCAGCCATTTTGAAATCCAATTTTACCTCAAGAAATAGCCGTAAAGAATCGCCACAGAGGAGAAACATGGACTTTTATTTTTAACTTTTTCTTCGGTCAGTAGATTCAATAACTACCACTTTATGGCCTCTGCATAACGGTAATCTCGATTTTGGTCTTTCTATAGCTGCTTTAGGAGGTGCCGACTTATAGTGGTAAATTTCCAGAATACTGGGACGCATCCTGGTGGGTTTGGACCCCCATTTGGATGCTGAAATGATAGTGAAGTCATGGTCTCATATCTGAGCCGCCATTTTGCATAGTGATTTGATGTGAAGGGATCGGTTACTTGCCAACCGTTAACATGGCGGCCATTTTGGAAACCAATTTTACCTCAAGAAATAGCTGTAAAGAATTGCCACAGAGGATAAAGATAGAATTTTATTTATAACTTTTTCTTTGGTCTGTAGATTCCGTATCTACTCCTATATGGTCTCTATACAGCAGTAATTTCGATTTTGGTCTTTCCATAGTCATTTTAGGAGGTGCCTAATTAATAAGGGTGCATCTCCGTAATAGTGAAGCCCGTTCAGGTGGGTTTTGGGTCCCATTTGGTGAGCTGAAACGATATATATGACATCACGGTCGCATGTCTGAGCCGCCATTTTGCATAGTGATCTGAGGGGACCTGTGGCTAGGCAACCATTAACATGGTGTTTGAGAAAGTAGCCAACTTCTGTGGCATGCAGCCATTTTGGAAACCAATATTACCTCAATAATTAGTTGTTAAGAATCGCCACAGAGAAGAAAGATGGAATTTTATTTAAACTTTATTTTTATAAGGTGAATACTTGATGACATTTATGAGTGTATCTATGTCATAACTGTGTTATTTAGTAACTTGTAGGTGCGGAGATTCCTCAGTAATGCCTCAGAAATGCTCCCTATATAGTAACATGAGCCAATAGTTTCTGCTGAGGACGAACGTGTCGGTTGTGGAGGCAGACACCTGGCAGAGAAAAGGGCGGGAAGTCTGTCAGGGTGTGAGGGGGTACTGGGTGTGATCGGTGACGTCACCTCGGGGTGGGCGGGTCTTTAGTAGTTGAAGCGGGAGGCTCCTATACGCTCCCCTATTGGTTTGCATTCGAGGTGGGCGTGTCTATGTCGGAGTAGTGCTCTGCTATTGGCTGATCCTGTTGAGGAGAGTGAGTAGACGCTGTGGTGGCGGAGGACGTTCACTACGCATGCGCATTCGGCGCTGATCCCAGGAGAGGAGAGGAACCCGAGGCTCTCAGTCACCGGAGAGACCCCCCCTCACGTACCACACCAGCCGCAGCCCTCTGCTATCTCCGCACCGCCATGGTGGACTATCACATGACCGGCGGCGGGGTTCCCACCAACCTAACGCCAGATGGCAGATACATGGAGCAAGAGGAAGACTGGGACCGGGATCTGCTGCTCGACCCGGCCTGGGAGAAACAGCAGCGCAAGGTAACTGCTACCTGTGCCGTCCACACCCTGCCCTCCTGTACACACCCGGCCTCCACCGCCACCTGTGGAGCCCAAGTGTGCCGCAACTACTGCTTCTACCAGCACGGCCTCTGTGGGAGCTGTGGTCCTCCATGTACTTGTCTTATGTATTATATATATCCTTCTATACGTGGCCGAGGGCTGTGTATAACATATAGGGGTATGGGCACATGCTGTATATAACAGGGTTATGGGCACATACTGTATATAGGGAGTGCAGGGCTGTATTTAACAGGGGTATGGGCACATACTGTATATAGGGAGTGCAGGGCTGTATATAACAGGGGTATGGGCACATACTGTATATAGGGAGTGCAGAGCCTGTATATAACAGGGGTATGGGCACATACTGTATATAGGGAGTGCAGGGCTGTATATAACATGGGTATGGGCACATACTGTATATAGGGGTGCAGGGCTGTTTATAAATTACATATATGGGCACATACTGTATAGGGGGTGCAGGGCTGTACATAACATGGGTATATATGAGATGCAGGGCTGTATATAACAGGGGTATGGGCACATACTGTATTTAGCATGGGCACATACTGTATATAGGGGGGTACAGGGCTGTATATAACAGGGTTATGGGCACATACTGTATATAGGGGGTGCAGGGCTGTATATAACAGGGGTATGGGCACATACTGTATATAGGGAGTGCAGGGCTGTATATAACATGGGTATGGGCACATACTGTATATAGGGGGGGCAGGGCTGTACATAACAGGGGTATGGGTACATGCTGTATATAGCATGGGCACATACTGTATATATGGGTGCAGGACTGTTATAAAATTACATATAGGGGTATGGACACATACTGTATATGAGGGGTGCAGTGAAGGGCTGTATATAACATATAGGGATATGGGCACATACTGTATATAACTTATAGGGGTATCAGCAAATACTGCATCTGGGGGTGCAGGGCTGTATATAACATATATTGGTATGGGCACATACTGTTTATAGGGAATATGCAGGGCTCTATATAACTATATAGGGATATGGGCACATACTGTATATAGGGGATGCAGTGCAAGGCTGTTTATAACTTACGTATAAAGGTATGGGCACATACTGTATGTGTGCAGGGCTGTATGTAACCTATAATGTGTAGGGATGTATAGGTGCTGTATATAACTTTTATGGCCACTTTACACGCGGCAACAGGTAGATAGAAAACGGCAGGTGTCGGAGACAATTGTACCTTTTACCTTCAAAACACTTGCAGGTACCTGATTTACACGCAGCCACTTCAAGGTGTTTTGAAGGTAAAAGGTACAATTGTCTCCGACACCTGCCGTTTTCTATCCTCCTGTTGCCGAGTGTAAAGTGGCCAATAGGGGTATGGGGTTGCAGGGCTGCGTATAACTTATAGGAGTTTGGTCATGTCCTGTGTATATATTGTATATAGTAGGGGTGTACAGATGCAGCGTGGGGCTGTATATAACTTGGAGGTATGGGCCCATCTTGTGTATAAAGGGATCTATGGGTTCAATGCAGGGATGTATATAACATGTATAGGTGTATAGTCACGTCCTGTGTATATACGAGGATGTACGGGTAGAGATGGTATATAACATATATATGGGTATGGTCAGATCCAATGGATATATGGGTGCTGGGCTGACTAAAACTGTGTGTGTGTGTGTGTATATATTATATATATATATATATATATACAGTCACATCCTGGATATATGGGTTCAGTGCAGGACTATATATAACTTGTATAGGGTGATCTTGTCCTTTATATTTACTGTATATAGGGGGTGTAGGGCTGTACCTAACATATAGGGGTATGGTCACGTCCTGTGTGTATACTGCATATAGGGGGTGTACAGTTGAGAGCTGCCTTTAACATACATGTGTGTATAATTTTTTTTCCCTTCCATATCTGTGTATATTATGTTTTGATCATGCATGTGTTATAGGAGGATGCACAGGTGTAGGGCTGTATGTAGTATATGCATGTATGATCATGTCCTGTTTATGAATGCCTGCAAGCTGTATAAAACATGTGCACTGGGTCTGTATAATTTATGAATTGACTTTGATGCAATTTAGTCATGACGTTGTAACTTCCATGAAGCAATACTTCTGGTCACTTGGATAAGATGGGCCCCTTGTGCTGGTCTCTTGGCCAGTAGTACACCTGCACCGCATCTTTACACCCCCTCCTTCTAAGTATTAGAAACAAGTCAACAAAGCCGTCTGTTTTCCATCAGATTGGCCGCCATCTAATGTATGCGAGGGTTTTCAGACCGCCCCTTCCAGCACCTGGCATGCTGGGAGTTGTAGTATTGAAACTAATGCAGGGCAACAGTCCCTATATGATCTACCATTATATATCAATTCATGCATTAGTGAATCTAGAGGCTGCCAGGACATACTGGGAGTTGTAGTTCTGTGACAGTTGGAAAGCCGTAGGGTGAGATCCCAGTTGTACATTCTGCTTAAATATACAGCAGTTGTCACTTACCTTAAACTACCAGGCCCAACATGCAATGATAAATCGTTGGATCGGGGTTGACAGGTTTGCCAACATGTTGGAAAACCTGGCAATCTCAACTTCAGCAACCTGCTGCATCGTTCTGTGTGACACCGCGATAACGATGTCGTGGACGACTTCGCCCATTTACAGCAATGAGCAGGGATTGTTCGCAGGGTTTGCGAACGATACTACTCACAACATCGTTGGTGAGTTGTCCACGATATCTAGATGTGACATCTCACCAGCGATGTTGAAATGACGTCAAAAACAACCGCGCGCCCTTAAGATCATTGCCAACATCGTTTCAACGTCGTGCCGTGTAATTGGGTCTTTAGAGATTACTTACTGTATGATCTGAGTAGATCACAGAGCAGTGGGATCCACCCTGCGCTTATCCAGATATCGTGATCCTGGCCACAGCTGTCAAACGAAAGTTTTGCGTTATTGCTGACCATCGCTCAATAATCTATATATTGCGTTCCTATTGGTTGGAAATTCCATCCCTGAAATTAAGTGCACCCTAAACTTTTAAATTGCCTAATCACCTCCTCCACCAATTTACATGTATGAGTTCTCATTGGCTACTGATTAAGGTCTAAATTGAGCAGTGTAAACTTCAGAGGCCAACTTGATGACATTATTACGACATTATCATTATTAGTGAAGCGCGAGCGCTGCAATGCACGGTACTCGTAACAAGCGAGTAGGATGCTTGGATCGGCGCAACTCGAGCAGTCTTTAATGGACGTCAACGTGGAACCAGAGCATTTTCATGGAAGATCTTAGAAAAATGCTTGTTTCCCATTATAACCTGTACATGAGTCAAGAGCGTCCCACCTGCTCGTTATTAGGCTTTGCCTATATAGTCGTATTCCGCAGCGCTTGACAGACATTAACATCACTGTCCCCATTGGGGCTCATCTGAATTCCCAATCAGTATGTCTTTGAAATTACTTTTATTGGGAGGGTAAGAACTGCATAGATCAGCCTTGTAGCCTCAGTCAGGGATCTTTACTACATTGTGACATTTCACTTGTAACATTTCAATGTAATATAATTACGTTACATTTTATGTCTGCTGCTTCAGTTGATACTCTGTGCTGTGGGAACACTGACGTCTGCGGGAAAATTGCTTTAAGTAAAGCTAAAAAGTAGATGAAAGATCCCTTTGAGGAAGTTTTCTGTCGGGGTCCACATGTGCATTGCATGCAACTTGTTGTGCATACTACACTTGTTAGGTTACACAAAAATTTTTGTTCTGATCTCTGCAGAAATATAGGTGCATAAGATACTCAGCTCTGTACAGGTACCGTCACACTGGGGAGATATCGCCGGCGATTGTCGCAGAGATCTTCCTGTTCAGGCGATATTGAAGCGACATCGCCTGTGCGTCGCCGCGTGTAACGTGGCTGACTGAACGGCGATAAATCTCTGTTTCTGAGTTCAGAGATTTCCCAACAGTGTCGGAATCAGGCGATGTTGCTTGAGCAATCCGTATGCCTACTGCCGTGTGACGCGGTGATAGCAATGGCACAGGCGATGTCTGTGTTCAGGCGATCCATTCTGTATGCCACATTGACGGTGAGGTGGTGCTGTGTGACACGGCGATCTGAAAAGCACACATTGCTTTAAGGTTGTTTCAGGCGATTCCGGAATCGCCTGATTGCCCTGGGTTGCCGGCGATATTGCTACGTGTGACGTCTCACGAGGATGCAGAAGCGATGTGCGCGTTCATGAGATCGCCGGCGATATCTCCCCGTGTGACGGTACCTTTAGGGCCATTGTATCTACTCCCTGAGGAGCAGTCGAGTTATTGGGAGGGTATGTGGGAGCTCTGGGTGGACTTGTTGGGAGGGTATGGCAGAGCTCTAGGTGGCTTGGACAGGGTGTCACAATGTACTGGAGGGTGTGGCGAGAGATCAGGGAGACATGATTGAGAGTCACGCATATAAAATTCCCATATATTGCAACTTCAACAGAACAGTGGGGCTGTCGCCTAATCCCAGGGTGGGAGTCAGCGATTGTTGCCAAGCCATCAATTGTCATGCTGGGCTAGGAGACAAGTGTGCACTAATGAATACCCTATGCAGATGGGTCACAGCTCTTTAATGCTTAGCAATCTAGGCTGGGTTCCTTGAAGACATGGGTGGTAATAAGTAGTAACTCAACCTATAACTTGTGCTTTGTGCACTGTAATGATGACCTGGATCACATGGTTATAGTCTTAGTTAAGGAGCAGGGCCTTTAACTTTAGGCAGGGACCACTTATTGGCAGGGGCAGCCACGTTTGTACAGGTGACACTTGTCCTGTTTGAGGGGAAGGTAGATGTACATATGGTTATTTTCAGCTAAATAAACAAGAGTCATGACTGCGGATGCTGTATTTCATTTTCCTGAATACCTCCTTTTTACGCTTTGGCTTCTGTGGTCTGTGTAATGCATGCACAATTGTGTCCCTTTCTAGTCTCTTTTCTTCCTGGCAGTGAACAGTTTAGTGTGTCCAAACCTGGTTTGCCAGTTGTAAGTGAAACCAGTGACCTATTAACAGAGAGCCTGGAAATCTTTCATGTTTGTGCTTTAAATCCCCCCTCCCCTGCCTGGGCACAGTCGTCCTCCTGTCTGAAAGACCTCTTTATGGGGGCTCTCGAAATGCAGCATAGTTGCCTTTTTGTGCCACACAATGACCACAGATAACAGCTCTCAGTGTTCACATGCTGACCAGACCTGAATTCTCACATTTTCAGGTTCCTGTCTGCAAGGATTAGTAACATGCGGGATTGTTTGTGCCTCTGGGATAAAGGCCTAGGAACTAAGAGCACTTTCTGGGCCCTCCTGTTCTTGAAAGCTGTTAACCCTGTCCTACTCGGGCCACTCCTTTTTTTTTTTTTTACCTGTTTACCTTTACTGCAGGAATTGACAGATTGCTGGAAAGTTTAGGAGTGGCTTCCAGTTCTTTAATGGTCAGAAATCACTACTTACAAGTGGATGTGGACATTTGTCGCAGTCATCTGTTTGCTTGGTGGATTGGACCAAGTCTTGGTATTTGAATGTCATGTGAACAGCACATGATGCCATTGCCATACTGACTGATTGCTTGGAGATATCCCACATTGTTTATGCCCCCGTTTCACCCCCAAAGGATCAGTATAGCATGTGATGTTCATTGCATGTATTTTACTAAATTCTGCACCCTGTGTGAACTCTACAGTTGGTAAAATTGGAGTCCTCTATTTGCACATGAAAACTATTTTCTTAGAGGTCTGCTGACTTACTTCTGTTGAAGTGCCAACAGTTTCTGCAGCACTGTATTCCTTGACCACAATGGGGAGGATTGCACAGGTAGCCAATCAACCTGTCCATGTGTGTGTTTTTTTTTTTTTGGAATGTGGGAGGAAACCCATATAGATGCAGCGTCTCCTGGTTCATGTAGCTGAGCCCATAGTAGTTCATTCACCTGTTTAATCCATTTTGTGCTTAGTTGATGGCTAGGAATGTCCTCTGCACACATGGCACAGTACAGGTTTAGCCGTGGACTTGTACTTTTAACCTTCTAGCTGTTTAATCATTAAAAGGTTTCAATCATGGCCCTGACAGTGGAGAATAGGTTAATGAGTCCTGCATTTGCCAACTTATGCAAGCAGTGATGGTTTAAGTCTGTGGATAATGTCTTGTGTTTGCTTTGGTATCATGTGCAGCCATTACTAGCCACACTATGCAACTGGCTATTTATGAACCTTTAATGGCCACTTAATTGGTTAATTTGTAGCATGAGTCACCGGGCACCACATACTCATTAGATGGCCGTCTAGTACGGTGTTATCCTAAAATAAGACCTACCCTGAAAATAAGCCCTAGCATGATTTACAGGATTTTTTTGGAGTTATTTTGAAATCTAAAATAAGCCCTAATTACTGTCGTGACGTTTTGCCTCACAACATAGCCTATCACGCTCTCGGGGTCCAGACGTGTGTGTGCAAAATTCTGTGGCTGTAGTTGCGACGGTGTAGATGCCAATCCCGGACATACGTACACACATTCAGCTTTTTGCAGTTGTGGCCAAAAGTATTGACACCCCTGCAATTCTGTCAGATAATACTCGGTATCTTCCTGAAAATGATTGCAATCACAAATTCTTTGGTATTATTATCTTCATTTACCGTATATACTCGTGTATAAGCCGACCCGTGTATAAGCCGACCCCCCCCTACTTTTGCCCCCAAAACCTGGGAAAATCTATTGACTCGTGTATAAGCCGAGGGTGGACCCCAGCACAGGTATACAGCCCCCAGCAGTGTGGTATACAGCAGCCCCAGAGGTATATACAGCAGCCCCAGTGGTAGTATACAGCAGCAGCCCCAGTGGTAGTATACACCCAGCCCCAGTAGTATATACAGCCCTAGTAGTATATACAGCCCCAGTGGTAGTATACACGTAGCCCCAGTAGTATATACAGCCCCAGTGGTAGTATACACGTAGCCCCAGTAGTATATACAGCCCAGTAGTATATACAGCCCCAGTAGTATATACAGCCCCAGTGGTAGTATACAGGCAGCCCCAGTAGTATATACAGCCCCAGTGGTAGTATACAGGCAGCCCCAGTAGTATATACAGCCCCAGTGGTAGTTTACAGGCAGCCCCAGTAGTATATACAGCCCCAGTGGTAGTATACAGGCAGCCCCAGTAATGCAGGGCCCCCCCAGCCTGACTCCGGTCACCTGTAAAGCAAATTATACTTATCACTGTCCCGCTGTCCGTGCCCTCCGCTGCTGACATCCGCGATCCTTCATCTTCATGCGTCTTCTTCCTGTTTCCTGTGTTCGGCGCCGGTAATGACGTCATTGGCTGTGACGAACACAGGAAACAGGAAGAAGACGCATGAAGATGGAGGATCGCGGATGTCAGCAGCGGCGGGCGCGGACAGCGGGACAGTGATAAGTATAATTTGCTTTACAGGTGACCGGAGTCAGGCTGGGGGGGCCCTGCATTACTGGGGCTGCTAGGGCTGCCGTCACTGACTCGCGTATAAGCCGAGGGGGGGTACTTTTCAGCCCAATTTTTGGGCTGAAAAACTCGGCTTATACGCGAGTATATACGGTAATTTGTCTTCAATGAAAAAAACACGAAAGAGAATGAAGCAAAGGCAAAACATTGATCATTTCACACAAAACTCCAAAAATGGGCCAGACAAAAGTATTGGCACCCTCAGCCTAATACTTGGTTGCACAACCTTTAGCCAAACTAACTGCGATCAACTGCTTCCAGTAACTATCAGTGAGTTTCTTACAATGCTCTCTGCTGGAAGTTTTAGACCATTCTTCTTTGGCAAACTGCTTCAGGTCCCTGATATTTGAAGGGTGTCTTCTCCAAACTGCCATTTTTAGATCTCTCCACAGGTGTTCTATAAGATTCAGGTCTGGACTCATTGCTGGCCACCTTAGAAGTCTCCAGTGCTTTCTCTCAAACCATTTTCTAGTGCTTTTTGAAGTGTGGTTTGGGTCATTGTCCTGCTGGAAGACCCATGACCTCTGAGGGAGACCCAGCTTTCTCACACTGGGCCCTACATTATGCTTCAAAATTTGTTGGTAGTCTTCAGACTTCATAATGCCATGCACACGGTCAAGCAGTCCAGTGCCAGAGGCAGCAAAGCAACCCCAAAACATCAGGGAACCTCCACCATGTTTGACTGTAGGGACTGTGTTCTTTTCTTTGAATGCCTCCTTTTTTTTTTTTTTTTTTCTTTTGTAAACTCTATTGATGCCTTTGCCCAAAAAGCTCTACTTTTGTCTCATTTGACCAGAGAACATTCTTCCAAAACGTTGTAGGCTTTCTCAGGTAAGTTTTGGCAAACTCCAGCCTGCCTTTTTTTATGTCTCGGGGTAAGAAGTGGGGTCTTCCTGGGTCTCCTACCATACAGTCCTTTTTCATTCAGACGCCGACGGATAGTACGGGTTGACACTGTTGTACCCTCGGACTGCAAGGCAGCTTGAACTTGTTTGGATGTTAGTCGAGGTTCTTTATCCACCATCAACACAATCTTGCATTGAAATCTCTCATCAATTTTTCTTTTCCGTCCACATCTAGGGAGGTTAGCCACAGTGCCATGGGCTTTAAACTTCTTGATGACACTGCGCACGGTAGACACAGGAACATTCAGATCTTTGGAGATGGACTTGTAGCCTTGAGATTGCTCATGCTTCCTCACAATTTGGTTTCTCAAGTCCTCAGTTTTTGTCTTCTTGCTTTTCTCCATGCTCAATGTGGACACCAGACACAGGACAGAGTTGAGTCAACTTTAATCCATGTCAACTGGCTGCAAGTGTGATTTAGCTATTGCCAACACCTATGAATGACCATGAAGCCACACCAAAAGTCCTTTAACTGCTGGAGTCTTGGGTAACCGAAAAGGAGACAGACTGGTAATGGGCAGTGTGTGACATTATATATGGATAAATGTTGAGTTTTCGTTGAAGATTAAATGTGGATTGATATTCATAGGGGAGGGGGAAGACATCCCCTGAAAATAAGCCATAGCCCATCTTTCTGATCAAAACTTTTAATACCATGTTCTTTTGTTTTTTTTGGGAACATTGTCTCTTAGATTAATGCAGTCTGCAGCTCCCCGTACATTGCATAATAGACCTTAGAAATGATCACCACAGCATCATTTGGTCCATTAAGTTCCACCGTGGTATTAATCGTTCAACATGTACAAATATCTCTGAACATACACAAATTTTTTTTCCCCCTATCAGAGATGGTGGATTGTGTTGTAGAAGTTTTTAACGAGGCAAAAATTTTGTGCAAGATCGCCCACATGATTGTATTCCTTGAAATTCTTGCCAGTCGCCGTTGTTAAAACGTGACCAAATATTGCCGTGACATCAAGAAGGAAGTAAAAGACATTTCACGCTTGTTCTAAAGAAGATGCCATTTTTAATCCTGTGACACCACGTGTAAATCTACCCTTCTTTCTCCTTGCAACCTGCCTCTGAAAGACTGTTGTGACCCCCTAGTAGCTTAATATATAGCCAAATAAATTCCCATGGTGAAGTGTTCCCATATTTTATTTATTTTTTTTTTTTTGGCAAGGTTACTTGGGTAGTGCAACTTGTTCCCCAGAAAACCACCGTAGGGAGGTAACCAGTAGCCTGAAAATAGACTGTGTCGGAGAGTTGCTTGCTCATAATGTGTCTTTGGGTTTCTTACTATTGGCAGGTCTAAAAATCTGAACATCTGTGAAGCAGGCTTAGGTGTGTACACAGGACACTATGTCCTCAGAAGCTTGCAGTCAAAAAAGCGCCCCCTCCCCTGTCTATAATCCTGCACGTATTTTGAGTCCCCTTTCTTAAGGAAGGTGTTCAGAAGTACTTAACTTGGCTTTTACAACAGTAAATTTTCCTGTGGTTTTTGCTGGTTCGTTCCCTCGGGTTTCTGGACAGGAATCTCAGCTATGCACTTTTTTAAACAGCCAAGTAGAAATTGTGTGCGCCCTTTGCTTGTTTTCCCAAACTTCCACAAAGCAGATCTCCACACTGCCAGTAAAGATGCATTTCCATTTTCTATTCCAGATCCAAACTCTCGGCTGCCTTATCACTATAATTAGCGTTTTCCAGACTGCTGCACAAGAGAAGAGAAAAGGGGGTGTCTCGCTGTAGCCCACCATCCCTGCTCCCGCAAACCTGGCTGCTACCAGCTTTTTCCTTTCTGTTATTGCTGTGGGTGTAATATTGGTGTTTGCTCCAACTTGTGGCTGGATATGTGCCAGCCAAGAAACACAAGATGCATTTGAAGGCAGTATTGTGTTAATAGCCCAGGCTGGAGCCAGAAGGATGTGGTGGTGGTGAAGGGGGGGGGGGGTTGCTTGGACCACTGTAATGAAGGGAGTCCTAGCTATCATTTATACAAACAATCAGGCCTTTTTGTAGACTTTGTTTTTGAGGCTCTCCTGCAACCCCCAAAAATGTTTGTAAAATAGTCTAAATAATTTGATTTATTAACATCCAAATGTATACAGGTCTGTGCCTCATGGATGGGGACTCATGTAAAATTAGTAGCTTGGACATGAGGATGAACTGTTTTACACAGTACCAAGGTGTTTTAAGGACATCTGTATAGTGTAGGGATTATTTTAAAGGAAATCTTAAGGCCACTTCACAACACACACAGATATCTGAGTCCAATATCTGAACAGATCTCTGGTTGCAGTGAAATCATGGATACATTGCTCCATGTTGTACACAGCCACAAAATGGAGCAATGTATCCATAATTTCACTGCAACCAGAGATCTGTTCAGATATTGGACTCAGATATCTGTGTGTGTGAAGTGGCCTTTAGTCCTGCTTTCTGGGCTATAACAAGCTTGAACCCCCTTGTTCCATTCTCAAATATGGGCCTCCTAGACTGAACCTCCATTTAAAGTCATTCCCATTTACAACTGATAACCACCTATAGCTACCTGCCCCATACATAGGAGCGTTCACGCAGCACTTTTGTGTTTTGACTACTCTGGCGGCTTATTCTCCTTGAGAACAAAAAATATCAACCATTGCAAATCCAACAGGCCTAATTATACCTATACCAGACATCATCTGTTGAGGAAGAGCCGAGAGGCCTCCATACACATTAGACACTGAGCCAATGTTAGTGTGTGTATAGACAGCTTTGGTCTGTGTATGGAGGCCTTAACTCTCTTTTTAAGTTGGCATGTCCAGTAGTAGAAGGAAGAGTATTTGGTCCTGATTCGTTATCTTCATTTTTATTTTTTCTGGGTAGGGTGGGGAAAGGGGTGACTTCTTTGTCTTAGTGGTAATTACTTGCCCCACACCCCCTCTGTTTATCTACCAGGTTCCACTGACCTGGATACTGGACCAGAGTTGCATGAGTTGATCTGCTCACCTCTATGGTAGTGATGACTAGTGAGGAGCGAGCACTGCAATGCTCGGTGCTTGAAACAAGCAGCTTGCACAGGCTCTCCTCAAGTACTGAGTATCTGAGTATAATGGTAATCAATGCAAAACTCTAGCATCTTTGTGGACACTCTACCCATAAAAAGCTTAAGTTTCCCATCTACTTCCATTATACTCTACTTGAGCCGAGCCTGTCCAGTCTGCTCATTTCAAGAACTCGAGCATTTTAGTGCTTGCTGATCACTATTACTGACTAGAGCTGAGTGAACCTGTTTGAGGTAGGAGTTTGGGTGCTTTATGTATCCAAACCACTGGAGAGAGCATCATCGTGTTCACATACGCTTGGTGGTTGGCCCAGTGTGAGTTGCTTGCAGTGTTTAATCAGCTTGCACTGGGGTAGAAGCAGAGTTGCTGGCTGGATATAGTTTGGTTGTAAAATAAAGGAAAAAAAAATCCCTGTCCTCAGAAGTCTTTCGCTTATGGCTGGCTGTGTGTGGATGGAAAGCCGAACTGCCCTATAGGTGTCTTCAAATGAGTTTCTGGACTAGTTTAGGACCCAAACATAACTTTGAAAAAGTCCGGATGCACCATCCAGACTTTCATTGGTCCGCTCATCTCTAGTGCTGACTGATCACTGCCATCAACTGTGTACTCCAAATGAATATGTATCTCTGCTGGGGAAGAGCAAGAACTGGAAGCCACTTGACATAAACCTTTTTTTTATCGAATGAAGACAAATCCCCTTATAGTAATATGCAAAGTTTGATAACCCTCCACGCCGCACAATATTAAGGAAAAAAAAAAATTGATGGTGGGTTTACACGTCGCGATATCGGCGTCCAACTCCGACCAAAAGTCACGTGGTTCGGGAGTTGGACCCGATATTGTTCGCGCGTTGTACGGTTTGAACGTACAATGCGATGCTGGAACGATGCCAAAACGATATCGGGGTTGAATGAGCGTGCTATTCAACCGCCCGATATCGTATGGCCGTTGTAGCCGCATCGTCCCGTGTGACAGTCCAACTACGATGTGTACGCCCACGTCACCCATTCACTCCCATGTTAACTGGTCGTTCCTGGGTTGGGGGGCGTACACATCGGCGGGATGTTGTATCCCGATATCGGGCTGTCTAAATCGGCGATGCGATAGCGGGAAAAGCTCGCTCCCGCGTCGTTGGCTCCGATATCGGGCCGATATTGGGACGTGTAAACCCACCATAACACTTTAATAGCTATTGAAAATAAAGGGCTTATTGCAGGACTTAGGCTGCGTTCACACATCGCGTATTTTGACGCGTATTTTTACGCGCGTATTTTCTCCAGAAGAATGTGCATCTGTATTTCCCAGCAAAGTCAATGGGCATTCACTTTTGCCATTCACACGTCGCGTATTTTTACGCAGCGTAAAAAGAATGAACATGTCAATTCTTTGCAGTTTTTTACACGCGTATTTTCCATAGGCCCATTATAAGCACTGGGAATACGCGCGTAAAAAAACGCAGTCGCGTATTTTTACGCGCGTAAAAATACGCAATGTGTGAACGTCCTATATAACATGTTTTCTTTATGCTTCTAATGACCAGGCCATAATTGCGTCTCGCTCTGAGCCTATCTAATTCTTTTGCATTTATAAAATGTTCTGCTAACCACAATGTAATCTAAGTAGAAATCTGTCTGTACAAAGTGGAGACGAGCATTTAGCTGCATTTATTTTGCTAATTCTGTGCTCCTAATGTTTCTTCCAAACGTTTCATTTAGATATGTGGAGAATCACTACCGAATGAAACTTTCAATGACATATTTTAGAGGATTCTGCAGCTTGTGATATGGCTGTGCCAGGTGATTAAGTTCCTGTCTCATGCCCTGATGTATGACGCTGCAGGTTAACCCTTCATAAACTACCCTTCTCACATGTTTGTATGGGTGTGAGAAATCTATATATTGATTTAACCACTTAGTTAGTTTTCCTGATCTCTAACTGGCAGTCTTGGGCAATCCCTCTGCCAAGCTGTTGGTACATGTGGTCACCAGTGATTTGCAGGGATGGGAGTGTACGGTCTGAGCGGCTCACAAGCCTCTCCCTTTATATGAGGCAACACTTCTGTAAGATTAGTTATCTTGGCACGTAAATGGGATCATTGCAGAGTTTTTTTTAATTGATATTGCTGTACTGAAACTTAGGCGTGAGCATGAGGCATTTTAGAGAGGGGGATTACTACTAAGAGTTTTTGTCCCTGTGTAGATAACCATGGAGGATTTCATTAGTAGATGAAGCTGTATTGAATGGCGACAGGTATGACCTGCTGATCCAGTCAGTCCTATTGTCAGAATCCAGCCTTCCTGAGGAATAGCAGATTTCCATGTTTGGTAACCTCTGTCCCACCCCTAGCATATTTTCTTCTAAAATGTCATTACGGCCCTCCTTTGCTGTGTGGGTACCGCTGCCAGGCAGCAGTTTTGCAAGAGGAAATGTACACATTGCTGACGTTCCTGTATTCGTCTTACCAACCTTGTCCCTGGCTTTTTTTTTTTTTTTTTGTTTTTGCAGGGAGGTTGGGAATGGATGTAGCAAGTAAAACTTTGTGCAGTCCTGCCATAAAAGAAGACTAATCCAGTTAGAGAGGAGGGGGGGGGTAGGGAGAAAGGGTGTAAGTGTTTCTGCCCAGGCTGGGCACAGTGGCAATGGATGAATGTACAGAGAGCAAAGCAGACGCTCTTTCTAGGGTGTGGCAAGTTAAGGACAGAACCATCGGCTCCTTCCTTCTCACATGTGACTCGTATTTTACATTTTTAATCTTCAGAGCATGTGTAAAAACCTTGAGACGTGAGTCAGTGTTTTCAGTTCCGCTTATTTATAGCAGTGGGGAGGGCAGCCCTCGTCTAGCGCTGTATGATGTCAGACCCCGCTTGCCATGATTACAGGGGGAGTTTTGTGTATACATTGCCGTTTTGTGGATCATAAAACACGCTTGGCTTTGATGTTCCCGTATACATTTGTTTTATTAAAAGTTTCTGCGTGCTGCGCCCCTCCCTCGCTGCGCTGGATCTTCCTTCTCTCACTTACGTCTCGCTGTATTGCTCACATCGGGATTAGGCTGTTTCTAATTTGCAATAATGGAATGTGCATTCGGTTTTCATCACCAGTATATCCATTGCCGCTTCTTATTTGTCAAAGCCTGCAATTAAAAAGCATCCACGCCTATAAAATGAAGTAAAAGCCTTTTCTTTTTTTTCAGTAGGTGTGCAAGCAATATTACGAAGTGTCCTTTGTGTGATGTATTGGTTTTATGAGGCCAGACTACAACCAAGATATGGATGAGAAGTCGCTCAGCCCTTTCTTTTCTTGTATCGCAGCATTAGGGTGCATGCACACAATCGGTGAACGCAGCGTGTTGGACGCAGCGTCTTGCTGCTTCATCCAAAACTCTGCATTGTACTGTAGAAATCCCATGCCCACTATGCTTCTCTCTACCGCAGAGTTATTTCACCTGCGGAGCAGGTCCCAAGACTTCCACATCTCAGAAGTCAGAAACGGCCACCATCGGGTGCACGCAAGGTGAGGTTGTTCTGCACCCATCGCAGATGGTGAGTACAGGGTAGCTGCGGTCTCCCTATGTGTACCCGCGGGCTCCTTCAGGTCCAGAGGCCTGGCGTCCAAGACGCAGCACCTCTGGACCTTAGAGATGAGTGCGGGGAGGGGTGACCTTAAAGAGATTCGACCACTTTAACTATTGCATCTGTCAGGTGAAGTAATGCTTAAATAGTGAAATTACTAGATGGGGCCCTTCCCCAAATTGACGGGCTTGGAAATGCCAAGAGGGCTTCCATACATGACGTCTGTCCCTGAATGTTTGCTTCTATGCATTCCTCCCCAATTAGTACTTGGGAGGGTAGCACCTATCAATGGACACTTTTGCATTTCGGTTACGTTTGATAAGGAGTCTAGCTTAGCGAATGGACCATCTTGAAACTGGTCCAGTGGGATCAGATGTTGTAAAACTACAATTTCGACTGCCCGGTGTTCCAGCGTTCCTTGGTATGTGGACCCTCTCTCTTACACCCCCGATGCTAAAATTGATTGTCTTTTCCTTTTGTAAAGTGCCATAGATCATGTTGGTGCTATAGAAATAATTGTTACCACCTGTAATCCTAGTAAGATACAACCAGATTGTTCCTCTTCTATATTGTAGGTAAATAGGAGAAGGAGATATCTGATTAGAAAACAGGGGTGGATTCTACTTTCTCAATGTTGTCCTCACGTTTTGTTTTTTTTCTTAATACCAAGTAAGGACATGTTGGCGTTCTCAGTGCCTCTCCCTTTGTGAGACAGGTAGTGACTATTTTTTTTCTTACTTCATCTCCTCACATGCAGCCTGGTGGATACTTTACTCTCACACCTTTTTTAAAGAAGATCTTTATCGCTTTAACCTCACAAGTACACATCTGTCCTCTAGACTAGAATGTATAGAATGTGTGTATGTGGTAAAACAGGATCATAAAGATCGCAGTGCTCTGCCAGACACAGCTCCGCAAACAGGACATTGTGGTCGCCCTGCAGTGAAATGGCTCATCTTTAATATACTGCTACGGTAGTAAAAACTAAAGACTGATCTGACTCTAACCCTGCAGACAATAAGTTATAGTTTTTTGTGATACTGATTAGGTAACTTTGGTCTGATTTCTAGTAAGTCCCCTATAATAACCCTCATACCTTACATACATAGGATTACTTTGATTTGCATGCGTTTTGATGCACTACTGTAGATTGCAATCCTTTGCGTATGAAGATGGTTCTGAATTCTAGGGAAACCATCAGCAGAATAGGCCACCTCCTGCAGTTTAAGAACGCTAGTCAGTTTTCCTAGGTAAGGAGTGCAACGATTGCAAACTCTTCGGTATAGAACGTTCTCAACGCTTCTCTGAAGCTGGCCAGATTGTGGGACTTCACCTGCTCCTGCGCCCATGCACTTCTCATCCTGTGCAGCAGAGCAGCCCGTAATATAGGAGGTGCGCTGGTCTTGACTGTCATTCATTCAGGAGCATTCCACCCTCCCCTCATTTAACAGCAGGCTCGGAGGCAGAGGAGCATTCTATTTCTGAAGTGAGATTATGGGAATAACTCTTTATACAGATAGGCAGCATCCCACCAATCCTGCAGGCGATATATACATGGGGTAATTTGCCATGGATGGTAAGAAAAAAAATAAATAAATCAATTTTGGAACACATCAAAACAGACATGTTACTGGAAGCAAGGATCACCAAGCTACGACTTGTCTACACATCATAAGACCGAAATCACTGCAGAAGGACATCATGGTCAGAAGAATATTGCGAATAAGGCAAGGAAGACAAGCAACCTGATGGCTTGATACAATCAAGATCACAGAGAGACCCTAGTGGGCCTACCTAGGCTGTACAAGATTGATCTTCCTACAGAGGGTTCATCCATCAAGTTGCTATGGCTTGAGATCGAGCCGAAAGCATTTGCAATAATAAAAAGAAAAAAAGAATAGCTGCACATCCTTAGATTACGAATCTGCAACATAATACAATACTAGCTCCGATGAGAGATATTACCTATTCTCTTCTACGTGTTGAGAAATTGATCCACAACAAATCTGCATAGAGATTTTACATCAGGACTGAAGTGAAATCCACTATGTGTGCATCTAGGCAAGTAAGAATATATATAATATTTATTCATTTATATAGCGCCATTAGTGTCACAGCGCTGTACATCAACATCACTACCCTCATTGGGACTCACAATCTAAGATTCCTATGTTTATTTGGAACTAGTAAAAAGGCCCGATGCAATTGCATCGGGAGCGCGGTGAAATGAATTGTGTGTATACAGGCGGGTCAGTGGTAGCAGAGTATACAGGGGGCTCTGTGGGTAGCAGAGTATGCAGGTGGGTCTGTGGGTAGCAGAGTATGCAGGTGGGTCTGTGGGTAGCAGAGTATACAGGCGGCTCTGTGGGTAGCAGAGTATACAGGCGGCTCTGTGGGTAGCAGAGTATACAGGCGGCTCTGTGGGTAGCAGAGTATACAGGCGGTTCTGTGGGTAGCAGAGTATACAGGCGGTTCTGTGGGTAGCAGAGTATACAGGCGGCTCTGTGGGTAGCAGAGTATACAGGCGGCTCTGTGGGTAGCAGAGTATAGAGGCGGCTCTGTGGGTAGCAGAGTATAGAGGCGGCTCTGTGGGTAGCAGAGTATAGAGGCGGCTCTGTGGGTAGCAGAGTATAGAGGCGGCTCTGTGGGTAGCAGAGTATAGAGGCGGCTGTGTGGGTAGCAGAGTATACAGGCGGCTCTGTGGGTAGCAGAGTATGGAGGCGGCTCTGTGGGTAGCAGAGTATGGAGGCGGCTCTGTCGGTAGCAGAGTATGCAGGCTGCTCTGTCGGTAGCAGAGTATGCAGGCTGCTCTGTCGGTAGCAGAGTATGCAGGCTGCTCTGTCGGTAGCAGAGTATGCAGGCTGCTCTGTCGGTAGCAGAGTATGCAGGCTGCTCTGTCGGTAGCAGAGTATGCAGGCTGCTCTGTCGGTAGCAGAGTATGCAGGCTGCTCTGTCGGTAGCAGAGTATGCAGGCTGCTCTGTCGGTAGCAGAGTATGCAGGCTGCTCTGTCGGTAGCAGAGTATGCAGGCTGCTCTGTCGGTAGCAGAGTATGCAGGCTGCTCTGTCGGTAGCAGAGTATGCAGGCTGCTCTGTCGGTAGCAGAGTATGCAGGCTGCTCTGTCGGTAGCAGAGTATGCAGGCTGCTCTGTCGGTAGCAGAGTATGCAGGCTGCTCTGTCGGTAGCAGAGTATGCAGGCTGCTCTGTCGGTAGCAGAGTATGCAGGCTGCTCTGTCGGTAGCAGAGTATGCAGGCTGCTCTGTCGGTAGCAGAGTATGCAGGCTGCTCTGTCGGTAGCAGAGTATGCAGGCTGCTCTGTCGGTAGCAGAGTATGCAGGCTGCTCTGTCGGTAGCAGAGTATGCAGGCTGCTCTGTCGGTAGCAGAGTATGCAGGCTGCTCTGTCGGTAGCAGAGTATGCAGGCTGCTCTGTCGGTAGCAGAGTATGCAGGCTGCTCTGTCGGTAGCAGAGTATGCAGGCTGCTCTGTCGGTAGCAGAGTATGCAGGCTGCTCTGTCGGTAGCAGAGTATGCAGGCTGCTCTGTCGGTAGCAGAGTATGCAGGCTGCTCTGTCGGTAGCAGAGTATGCAGGCTGCTCTGTCGGTAGCAGAGTATGCAGGCTGCTCTGTCGGTAGCAGAGTATGCAGGCTGCTCTGTCGGTAGCAGAGTATGCAGGCTGCTCTGTCGGTAGCAGAGTATGCAGGCTGCTCTGTCGGTAGCAGAGTATGCAGGCTGCTCTGTCGGTAGCAGAGTATGCAGGCTGCTCTGTCGGTAGCAGAGTATGCAGGCTGCTCTGTCGGTAGCAGAGTATGCAGGCTGCTCTGTCGGTAGCAGAGTATGCAGGCTGCTCTGTCGGTAGCAGAGTATGCAGGCTGCTCTGTCGGTAGCAGAGTATGCAGGCTGCTCTGTCGGTAGCAGAGTATGCAGGCTGCTCTGTCGGTAGCAGAGTATGCAGGCTGCTCTGTCGGTAGCAGAGTATGCAGGCTGCTCTGTCGGTAGCAGAGTATGCAGGCTGCTCTGTCGGTAGCAGAGTATGCAGGCTGCTCTGTCGGTAGCAGAGTATGCAGGCTGCTCTGTCGGTAGCAGAGTATGCAGGCTGCTCTGTCGGTAGCAGAGTATGCAGGCTGCTCTGTCGTAGCAGAGTATGCAGGCTGCTCTGTCGGTAGCAGAGTATGCAGGCTGCTCTGTCGGTAGCAGAGTATGCAGGCTGCTCTGTCGGTAGCAGAGTATGCAGGCTGCTCTGTCGGTAGCAGAGTATGCAGGCTGCTCTGTCGGTAGCAGAGTATGCAGGCTGCTCTGTCGGTAGCAGAGTATGCAGGCTGCTCTGTCGGTAGCAGAGTATGCAGGCTGCTCTGTCGGTAGCAGAGTATGCAGGCTGCTCTGTCGGTAGCAGAGTATGCAGGCTGCTCTGTCGGTAGCAGAGTATGCAGGCTGCTCTGTCGGTAGCAGAGTATGCAGGCTGCTCTGTCGGTAGCAGAGTATGCAGGCTGCTCTGTCGGTAGCAGAGTATGCAGGCTGCTCTGTCGGTAGCAGAGTATGCAGGCTGCTCTGTCGGTAGCAGAGTATGCAGGCTGCTCTGTCGGTAGCAGAGTATGCAGGCTGCTCTGTCGGTAGCAGAGTATGCAGGCTGCTCTGTCGGTAGCAGAGTATGCAGGCTGCTCTGTCGGTAGCAGAGTATGCAGGCTGCTCTGTCGGTAGCAGAGTATGCAGGCTGCTCTGTCGGTAGCAGAGTATGCAGGCTGCTCTGTCGGTAGCAGAGTATGCAGGCTGCTCTGTCGGTAGCAGAGTATGCAGGCGGCTCTGTGGGTAGCAGAGTATGCAGGCGGCTCTGTGGGTAGCAGAGTATGCAGGCGGCTCTGTGGGTAGCAGAGTATGCAGGCGGCTCTGTGGGTAGCAGAGTATAGAGGGGGCTCTGTGGGTAGCAGAGTATAGAGGCGGCTGTGTGGGTAGCAGAGTATACAGGCGGCTCTGTGGGTAGCAGAGTATAGAGGGGCTCTGTGGGTAGCAGAGTATAGAGGCGGCTGTGTGGGTAGGAGAGTATAGAGGCGGCTCTGTGGGTAGCAGAGTATAGAGGCGGCTCTGTGGGTAGCAGAGTATACAGGCGGTTCTGTGGGTAGCAGAGTATAGAGGGGGCTGTGTGGGTAGCAGAGTATAGAGGCGGCTCTGTGGTGGGTTGGTGAGGAGAGAAGCGGCTCTGTGGTGGGTTGGTGAGGGGAGAAGCGTCTCTGTGGTGGAGGGGTGAGGAGAGAAGCGGCTTTGTGGTGGAGGGGTGAGGAGAGAAGCGGCTCAGTGGTGGAGGGTGAGGAGAGAAGCGGCTCAGTGGTGGAGGGGTGAGGAGAGAAGCGGCTCAGTGGTGGAGGGGTGAGGAGAGAAGCGGCTCAGTGGTGGAGGGGTGAGGGGAGAACCGGCTCAGTGGTGGAGGGGTGAGGGGAGAAACGGCTCTGTGGTGGAGGGGTGAGGGAGAAGCGGCTCTGTGGTGGAGGGGTGAGGAGAGAAGCAACTCTGTGGTGGAGGGGTGATGGAGGAGAGAAGCGGCTCTGGCCTGGAGGGGTGAGGAGAGAAGCGGCTCTGGGCTGGAGGGGTGAGGAGAGAAGCGGCTCCGGGCTGGAGGGGTGAGGAGAGAAGCGGCTCCGGGCTGGAGGGGTGAGGAGAGAAGCGGCTCCGGGCTGGAGGGGTGAGGAGAGAAGCGGCTCCGGGCTGGAGGGGTGAGTAAAGAAGCGGCTCTGGGCTGGAGGGGCATCCGATTGGTCCAGGACGCCGAGTCCTGGTCAATTGGATGGGCGTGCTGTGTTTACAACACAGCGCCCAATCCGCTTGCAGGGGCGGCGGCGGCCAATGGGAGTGAGTGGGGCGTGTGAGGCTTTGGAGGCAGAGATGCCCCGCTCACTCCCATTGGCTGGCGCCGGGCACAGGACGACGTCAGTGGGTTGCGGCAGGCGGCCACAGGCCCTACACGGCAAGTCCAGCAGCAGCGAGGCCCCAGCGGTGAGCGAGGGGCGGAAGGCACCGGCGGCATCCGGGCAGCGTCGACTTCGCGGCGGGGCCAAGGGTTGGCAGGATGGCGGTGGTGTGAGGTAGTGCGGGTGCGGCTCGCGATGACGCAAGCGTCATCGCTCGCAGTGCCACAAAGGATTATGGGATTCGGCTTCAACGGGCGAATCCCAAACTGCTGATTATATAAGTAGATATGTGTATAAACTGTATATGTACATCTATCTATATATGTGTATATACAGTATATGTACAGCTATCTATATATGTGTATATACTGTATATATATATATATCTGTGTGTATATGTGTATATACTGTATATATATATATGTGTATATACTGTATATATATGTGTGTATATACTGTATATCTATATATGTGTTGTGTATATAGTGTATATGTATGTGGGTATATAGTGTATGTCTGTGTATATACTGTATATCTATATGAGTATACACTGTATATCTATGTATATGTGTATATACTGTATATGTATGTATGTGTATATACTGTGTATCTATCAATATGTGTGTATATAGTGTATATCTACATGTATATATGTGTATATACTGTATATGTATGTGTGTGTATATACTGTATATGTATGTATATATGTGTATATACTGTATAGCGATATGTGTATATACAGGATATGTATATATGTGTACATACTATATATCTCTATATATGTGTATATAAACTATAACTACATCTATATATGTGAAAATACTGTATATGTATCTGTGTGTATATACTGTGTATGTATATATGTGTGTATATACTGTATATGTACATCTATGTATATATGTGTATATAGTGTATATGTATCTGTGTGTATATAGTGTATATCTAAGTGTATGTGTAGATACTGTATATGTTATATATATATATAGATGTGTATATACTGTATATGTATATATGTGTATATAGTGTATATCTATCTGTGTATATACTGTATATCTATATATGTGTGTATAGACTGTATATGTGTATGTATATGTGTATATACGCTATATGTATATGTGTATGTGTTTATATACAGTATATCAATATATATGTGTATATAGTGTATCTATGTGTATATACAGTATATCAATATATTTATGTGTATATAAGGTATGTGTAGATACTCTATATATGTGCGTGTTGAAATAGTGTATATGTATATAGAGTGTATGTATGTATGTATTTAGAGTATATGTATGTATATATAGTGTATGTATGTATGTATATATAGTGTATGTATGTATATGTGTATGTTGTCCTGTGTGTGGGGGGATTTTTGTCCCCTGTGGTGTGTCTCTCCCCGGATCTCCTCTCTGTCTCTCAGCTGCTGTGTGTGGGGGAGGTGCAGGGTGTGGGGCCGAAGCAGAGCAGGGGTAGACTGTAGAGGGGCAGAATGGGCTCCCCCCCCCCCCCCCCCCGTTTCCCCTGGGCTCTATTTGCCCCTGCAGTGTCTTAACTCTCCCTGCCCCCTGTGTGGCTTCTTACCCTTCTTCCCAGCTCTGATCGATTAATAGAGGGCCTGAAGTGATGTCTGAGTCATGTGAATGATCACATGACTCTGACATCACCAAAGGTCCTTTAGCCTTGTAGTGAAGATGATCGGAGCAGAGAGAGATGCGGGAGTGTGCCGGAGCAGCAGGAGAGGTGGGGGGGGATCTACGGCTGGCGGGGGATGTATGGCTGGCGGGGGTGTGCAGGCGGGGGGTAGTTCTCCGGGAGGTGCAGTGCGGCTGCGGCTGTCAGCTGCTGTGTGTGGGGGTTGCTGTCCCGGGGGATGGAGTGTGCGGGGCCGGAGCTCCTCTCCCTCTCTCTCTGGCCGGGTCTCCTGTGTCTGTGTGTGGGGGTTGCTGTCTCGGGGATGGAGTGTGCGGGGCCGGAGCTCCTCTCCCTCTGGCCGGGTCTCCTGTGTCTGTGTGTGGGGGTTGTTGTCCCGGAGGTGCACTGCGGCTGCTTCTCGCGATGACGCTACGCGTCATCGCTCGCAGTGGCGCAAAGCATTCTGGGATTCGGCTACAGTGCCCGAATTCCAAACTGCGGATTATATAAATAATAATATAGATAGATGTGGGAGGAAACCCACACAAATACAGGGAGAACAGCTCCTTGTAGATGTTGTCTTTGGGATTTGAATCCAGGACCCCAGTGCTGCAAGACAGCAGTGCTAATCACTGAGCCACCGTGCCACCCATATACACTTCTTTGCTGGTTTTTGTTTTTATAGGTTCATTTCATCATATATTCACAATTGAGCAGACTGCAACAGGGACCACAGGTGACATTTGCAGCCGAGGGAGTGAGTCTAAAAATGACCAAACATCCTGTGTAGACAATTGAGTTTGCATGACTTGCCGCAACATCTATAAAGTACTCTGTCCTAACTTGTGCCTTAATTGGGACATGTCCTTTTTTTTTCACCCTGTGTTGGGAAGTTGGAATGTCTAATAAAAGCAGGATTGTGTCAGCATGGAGTAAAGGAGCTTTGTGTGCACTTGGAGGCTTTCAGTAAAGTCCAATTAGTGTGTGATTTGGGGGAGTGGGATGTTTCTCCAGGCTGCGCACCTCCCCTGTACTGTGTTCTGCATCACATCTCGTGAAGTAATAGAAAGTGACTGCTGTAAATGTGCCAGAAGCAGCGTGCATTAAAAAAGTGCTTATCTTCAGACCTGCGAGAGTACTGTCACACATTGTGCACAGAGCCTACACTCTGGCCGGTGAACACAGTGGTGGTTTGCCTTTGGAGCTCCTTGCAGGTCAGGACTTGCAGTTATTTCAGTTTGTGGATCTCTACTCTTGTGAAACAGACCTGTTCAGAGGGCAGGGCAAGGAATCTGCACCCAGAGCTGGTTACTGGGTGTAACAGTCCTGAGCCATGGTGATGCAAACACTGGCACCAAAGAGCTTCTCTGCAGGCAGAAGATTTACTGGAGCACCAGCACTTTTGCAATGCAAATCACATAGGTGGCTTTGGCCTCATTCAATTATCCTGGGTTGGCCAGTGTGATGTGAGGCCTTTCTCTTGTCCTTTTGCAATCATGCAAATGCCTCCCGCCTCCCCCATCCTGTCTCATAGGGGCTGTGTGCGATCCGGAAGTCAGAGCTTCCTTACTTGGTCTCAGATAAACACACTGATTACTTTCAAGGGCCCCTGTCAGCGGCCAGTTGCTTGCCAATTTTTAATTTCTTTTTCCTCTTAGCCATCCGCATTATCTGAACACTCCTTGGCGGCTTCTGTGCAGTATGTGCACTTTCTACCTCTGTACATAGTCATACACTGCAGTCTTTGAATGCATGGAAAGAGCATTCTTAAAGTTTGTATTGTAGAAATCTGGCCTGGCGATGACCATTATGAATACTGATTTCAGCACTGCCTTTAGTTACACACATTTGCAATTCAGATACTTGGTAAAGTAAACTGACAAGTCATGGCAGCCATATTGGTTGTCACCAACATTTGCAAAGACAAAGTATAACAAATAATTAACTTTCCAGTTATCACAAAATCCTTCTGTGATTTTCATAATTTATGAGCCACTGACTCTTCTTTTTCGAGCTCTATGAAGAGGCCACCTATCCGGATCCTTTGGGATAACCATTGTATTCTTTTCACCTTTGTTTTATGTTGGCAAGCTCACAAGTTACAGCTCTCAATGACTCGGCATAGGGCAAAAAGCAGAGCAATTTCACATCTGCTCTTGCCTTCCATAGCAAAACATTGACTTTGGCAAATGTAGTAACATTTTCTTCTTTTTTTTTTTTACTATTTATAGCGATGTTTACCATAAACGCCTGTCATTTTCTATTTATTCTATCACTTTATAGCTGGGGTGGGGAACTCCAGGCCTCAAGGACCGCCAACAGGTCATGTTTTCATGATTTCCTTAGCATTGCACAGGTGCTGGAATCACCAGTGCATGTGATTATATTACCACCTGTGCAATACTAAAGAAATCCTGAAAACATGACCTATTGGTGGCCCTGGAGACCTGGTGTTAACCTCTGCACATTTCCGTGAAATATGTTATCGTTACTCACGAGGTCCTATTTGAATAAAATTAAATGCAGAAAATAGTTAAATATGAATTTAGTTTACTCCAAGTATTATTTTTATATACAAAGTAGAAGGTTTTTTTTGTTTTTTTTTTTACTGCAGTTAGCATAAGCGCCATAAATTGGCAGAATGTCTGTCACTTTGTCACTTCCATTTATCTATAGAAGATCCTTTCCTTGAAGTAGATTTTTTTTTTTTTTTTTTTCTTCCTCTCATCCAGACTCATCAAAGTATTGATACATGGGTAAGAGTCCACGAATGCAAACAATTTTTCCAACTCCCAATATATACCTTCTGTTTCAGACTATAAGACATGCTTTTTAACAAACTCCTGCTAAAAAGTGTGTGTGTCTTAGGGTACCGTCACACTTGGTGACGCTCCAGCGATCCCGACAACGATACGACCTGGTAGGGATCGCTGGAGCGTCGCTGGTGAGATGTCAAACAGTCAAATCTCACCAGCGATGCAGCAACGATACGGCAGTCGTTGGGACCCTGTCAATCTAGGGCCTATTATTGAGGTCGTTGGTCGTTGTCCTCGTCAAACACACCGATGCATGCTGCCCAGCGGGGACCCAACGATCAAAAAATGGTCCAGGCCATTCCGACATGACCAGCGATCTCACAGCAGGGGCCTGGTCGCTGCTACGTGTCACACGTAGCGAGATTGCTGCTGAGGTCATTGTTGCGTCACAAAACTTGTGACTCAGCAGCAATCTCGCTAGCGGTCTCACATAGAGTGACTGGGGCTTTACAGTCTGGAGGAGAAAGCGGACAGAGTCCTTTATGAACACAGAGCTGTCCTCTCTCCTCCTGCCCCTCACTGATCTGTGTGATCAGTGCAGAGCAGGAAAAAAAGCTGAACAGATGGAGGCTGCAGGAGTTGAGGAGCTGAAGGACCCTTCACACAAGAAACTTCAGGACCTTTCATGTCATATGACTGCTCACGTCATCTAAAAGGTGCTTCAGCTGCTCAACTCTTGCAGCGTCCATTTAGGTGCTGTGCTGATCAGGAACTACAAGATGTGGGAATGTAATTGTAGCTCTACATGTAGCAGAGCTTTGTATAATACATAGTGATGAGCGGGTACCGTAATGTTACGAGTATAGCGAGTGTGAATGAATAGTTTTTAATACTAGCGTGCTCGTTCGAATAGCGAGTACAATGCAAGTCAATGAGTGAGGCGCCAGCTCCCATTCTTTACTGAAGGGAGCTTTCAATTTATGTCAGATCGACAATGATCAATAAATCACTCACGAGCACCAGCGATACTCGCTGAGTAATGAGTATTGCGAATACTATACTGTTTGTGCGAGTAGGGAATAATAACTAATACACTCGCTCATCACTAATGCATACATTGCAGAGAAACACTAAAAATTAATTACTTTCTTATTTTACCCCATTACATTAAGAGTATATCTTAGTGACCTCTAAAATTTACACCACTGGGGAAGTTTAAAATAGTAAAAATATTTTTCCTATACATTTTTTTTTTTATTTTCTGCTGTCCAATCTAGTATGTGACTTATGGAAAGGATCACCTTAGTCTGAAAAATAAATACGATGCTTTTCTACTACGGTACTTTATATTATTGGAGTATTTGTAGGAAACCCACACAAACACGGGAATATGACACTTTGCTGGTTGTTGCCCTTGGACGGATTTGAATCTTGGGCCACAGTATATTGCAACGTCGCCTACTTCTGGCTTTAGGAAATCAAATTGATTTTGGCCAAGCCCCTCCAATATATAATGTTTATGGAGCCCTCACAACTCTTCCAACAAAAGAGGTGTGTCATGGGGGTAAAGGAACATGCTGTTGGAGTTCAGTATGTTGGATCTTCTATTCTTTACCATGAGGTAAGTTGCCACTGGAGATTTTTGGCAGCGGCTTGCGTCCATTTTTCTTTTCGGAACTTGAGTATGCATGTTTTGGGAGGGGGGGGGGGTTGGAAATAGACCGCTAGATTGCAGGGGTAATGTCACTACCCAGGGTCCTATATTGCTATATATGGGCTTGTAAAGCTCAGGTACACGGGTACTGTCATGTCAATGCCGCACCTGTCAGCGCCTCCACCGCGGTGCTGTACAAGCTCATAGACTAACCGGAAGGCGTCCCGGCAGCCTTTGTACGGGAGCGGAGAGCATCCTCAGCCATGTTTGGGCTGCAAGTGACTCCTGTTTCCTACAGATACTGCCTTCCTTACTCACATTTCCTTACATTTCCTGGAGCAGCTGCTTAATAGGATTTGTGCAGTAGGATCAAGCTATGGGAATTCTCCTCATTCTTTATCCTTATTAGGCATTTGCAAACTTTTGAATTTTAGGACGAGGAAATTCTTTCTCACACTGCCCCCCTCCTCGTCCCGGCTGCCCCCCTCCCTTATTATTCTCACACGTGTGTGATACCGTGCATCACTCTGCGCCTCTTTCAGGATTAATGATGCTTTTCAACCTGCCACTAACTGACAAGAGTCACAAATATTTCTAAAAAATCTCTTGTGCTGCAGCCCCAAATATGGAAAGTCTCTGGAGTGCCCGCGCTCACATCGCCTAAACTTAGGGACTCTGGAATTTCAACAGTTTTAAATAGGATTGTTTTACATAATATCCTAAAGAAGAATGAAGGGGCAATGGTGTGTGCTGGCATGCAACTCCACACAACACATCAGATAAGGCATTTTCTACAAAAAAAACACGTTTCATGTTTTTAGGATGTTTCGTTAGCAGTGTATGTTTCTTTAAAATATGACACACTGACCTATACTTAAAGGGTTCTGAGTGTAAGTCGTGCTGACAAAATATCTGCCACAATGTGGTATGAGTAGGATGGGTGCGCAAGTCCTGGCTGGCGCCTGTTGGCTCAGAGTCGCTGCTAAAGTAAGCAGTACTGGAAAAACACTTAATATCACACTGTCCATCTTGAAGGCCATCAGCATGACTTTTGCCAGGACGTCCATCCTTGACTGCATCAGATAAGGGTGGAGGTTGTTACCATCTCTTATCTGTAGTGACATCATTATGTTTCAGGCATCATAGACCCACAATGTTCACCAACTGAGTATAGGTGTACTACTAAGGCTGGTTTCACATAGCGTAATTTTTCCTGTCCGTAGGATGCTACTTTTTGCAGGACCCCACGACCAGGAACGGACACCATAGGAGGTGACCTATTTCCGTGTCCGGGTCCGTGATTTTCACAGGTCTGGACACAGAAAGAGCTGTGTGGGGCACTTTCACTTCTGCAATGTATATTCATACATTGCGGAAGTGAAATTAAGTAAAAGCAAGGGGTTAAAAATAAAAAAAAATAAACTCTTCTTACCTTCCAGCGTTTTGTTTCTTTTTTTCTTCCTCCCCCCGATGCCTCCAGCAAGCTCTGGGTGTCTTCAGGATCTGCCGTTACGTCACAACCCTGCTGCGTCGTCGGGTCACCCGGAGCTTGCTGGAGGTGTCGGGGGATCGCTGGAAGGTGAGAATAGTGTTTGTTTTATTTTGAACCCCTTGCTTTTACTTAATTTCTCTTCCGCTATGTATGGATATACATGGCGGAAGTGAAATTAGATGGTTAGGAGCAGTTTTGGTGTACGCTCGAAACGCGTAAGGCGGAGGGTCTGCGTACCCATATTCATATGTAAGCTTATGAAGAAAAAAATTAAAATATTTAAATGCATGGAGAAGCCTGTGCTGCCGGATCTTACTTTTTGCTGATTCTATTCAGGTGGTGCTCGGCTGCCTGGTCCAGGCACACATTCTAGGAGCAACACGCTGGATTGAAGCACTATTCCCTTCCCTCCCATGTGTGACATCTGTGCCAGTCCCTTTGGGTTTCGTAGTGTATTAATATACACTACGAAGCCCAAATTAAATTTAAAGCAAATGTGTGAAAAATAATAGATTGAATACTTACGTCTCCACCGGATCTCTCGTCTCCCGAAAGATCCGGCGGAGACGCAAGTATTGTCGACCTGCCAGGACCTTCAAAGAATGTTGATTGGCCGCTTGCGGTCATCTGATGTATGTGATAGGCCCGCTCACGGTCATGTAATATGACATCCTATCAGCATTCACAGGCCCTGGCAGTTCGATACCTTACGGAGGAGCTCCCGGAACACCCGGCGGAGTGGTAATCTTTATTATTTTTCACACATTTGCTTTAATTTAATTTGGGTTTCGTAGTGTATATTAATATACTGCGAAACCCAAAGGGGCTGGCACAGATGTCACACAGGGGAGGAGGAACAGGATTCTTCCTCCCCTCTGTGACATCACTGAAGAAGTAACCCCGGGGCATTTTTGCACGGGTGCAGAAAGTGCCCGCGCTAAAAAAGCGCAACGTGTAGCCTAAAAGTGGCTTGTTCTGATATTCTGTTTATGAACCAATAAGATTAGGAAGAACAGTGCTTGATGTTAGTCTGTATGCGGGGAGGGTTGCCATTTTTCTGGTCATCATAATGGGAGACCCAGACAATGGGGTTTAGGGCTCTGCCCTCCGGAGGTCACACTAGGTACTACAAGTTTGTAGACACCGCCTCCTCCGCTTATAAACCCCCACCGTAGGAGACATCCTCAGTTTTAGACTTAGTGTGCTCGGAGGATCACGCTTTGCTTGCACTTCACTGCATTCTCACAGCTTACGTGATGGCGTATGAAGACAAGGTAAAATGGTCCCGCTCGGGACTCCCGACAGCCTCCCCGCTCACCCTCTGCGGAACACGCTGGTGGAGGTACCGGAGGGCTTTTAGCCTGGACACTTCGGTGTTCTCCCGGTACGCTGTCGCGCTCTTTCCTTTCCATCCCTCCATGGAGGCTCTGGTAAGGGGGAGCCTGGAGCCTTGCACAGCTCCGCTCCGTCCGAGGCCTCCCTAAATGGTGCTTACAGACCGGACGGAGCCAGCCCAGTCCGAGGCCTCCCTAAATGGTGCTTACACTCCGGACTGGTGCTGTACCCCCGTCCGAGGCCTCCCTAAAGGTGCTTACAGACCGGACCGGCACTGAGGCACCTGGTGTGTCTCCTGTGTGCCTGGGGGTAGTGTCTGTCACTGTGGTGTCATGACACTCAGACCGCGCGGTTACCCTCGGGTCCGCGGTTCTGGCGGTGACCCTGTGCTGGGGTCGCCCTGGCTGACCGCCCTGTGTCTCACAGGGGCTGAGGCCGTAGACTGCGTGTGTTTTGTGTGTACATGCAGTCTGAGTGTGTGTGCGGTGATATTCACACTCTTTTCCCGCGCTGCGGGCTCCGGCACCTCCATTGCGGAGGCAGCCTGGAGGAGGAGGAGGCAGCCCTGGTGGTGACATCACCACTGGGCGTGTTGTGTGTTCTTCCCGCGTGTTCCAGGCTCCGCCCACAGCTTCACTGTCGGCGGCCATCTTCTCCCTCACTTCCCGGCTGGGATCTGACGGCAGCGCGTGTCTGCACTTACAAGGGAGACCGGAACTCGCGGAGGTCACACACTCACATCGCTTCCTCCTACCGCTTTACTGCGGTCGGTAAGCCACCGGGATTCCCGGTTTGTTTGTGAACTTTGGCTTATATTCCCCTCACTGTGGAGATGTCCTCAGTAGGGAAGCATGCTGCTAAGGCGGCGGTGGTCTCCATTACCTGTATTACATGCAACGGGACACTGGTGGAGGGGTCCTGCAATAACTGCGGACGCCCAGAGACCCGGTCTGCTACTACTGAGTCTGCAAATCCGGGATTATACCCTGAGGTTCAGGTGATCCCAGGGCCATGGGAAACGCAGAACAAGATTAATGAATCTCTGCTATCCCAGATGTCCTCCATGTCGCAAACCCTGGAGGCACTGCATAGGAGACTGGAAAACCCAGCTACTCCTCCTAGTTACCCCCGGGTGTCTCTTACTTCTGCTGTAAGACCCCCTAAGCGAGCCCGTGAGGCTTCTCCTGAGCTCCAGACTCTCTCTGAGGAGGAGCGTTCCTCTGATGGTGAGGAAGATGATGGGGGTTCTACTCTCGGGTCTATGTCTGAACCTCCAGATGGGGTGGAGGATCTGGTGTCCTCCATCAATGAGACATTGCGTCTTGTCACTCCTCCTGAGGAGGTGACTGTACACCCCAAGGAGGTCTATCAATGGCTGCGGCCAGAGGCTAGACCAAGTGGCTCCTTCATGGACCACACTAATTTCGGAAGGGTGATTAAAGCTCCCAGGTTGCATCCTGGGCGGCGTTATGTCCGTAAGACTAAGGACAATCGCTTTCCCTTTCCCCAGGAGGCGCTCCAGGAATGGTCGCAGTCTCCCAAGGTGGATGCTTCCATGACTAGGATTGCTGCGCGCTCCTTGTTTTCTGCCTCTGATAGCTCCTCATTGAAGGATGCTACTGATAGACAGGTCGAGCAACTCGCCAAGTCTTCCTATGAGGCTGTGGGGTCTTCGTTTGCCCTAATTTTGCCGCAGTCTGGACCCTACAAGCGATCACTATCTGTTTGGATGGTATCACTGATCTAGCTAGGTCCAGTCCAGAGGTCCTGGCGCTCACTGAGAGAGCAAGGGCCTATGCGGACTATGCCAGGACGGCATCTTTGGAAACTGCCACTCGCTCTGCTGTGGCCTCGGCCAATGCAATTGCGATCCGCAGGCTGTTGTGGCTGCGTCTTTGGGACTCAGATGCCACATCTAAGAAGATTTTACAAAATCTTCCGTTCGCTGGTGACAGGCTTTTTGGCACCGAACTGGACAAATTGATAAAGGATTCTGCTGAGTCTAAGATCCCGCAGAATAAGCCTAAGCCACGGTACACCGTGAAAAGGAACCCTAAGCAGTGGTCCTTTCGCTCCGGTTCACAGTCATCAACGACGTCCACTCGCTCAGACCGAGGGGGCAAGCCTGCTACTCAGTGGCGTTCCAAGAGTCGTCAGAAGAAGCCGGCGGGGGCAGCGGCTGCCACCCCCAAGCCCGCCTCGACATGACTCGCTCTCTCATCCTGCCTCCCCACAGGTGGGGGGCCGCCTGTCTTGCTTTCAGGACAAATGGCTTCTTCACATTCAAGATCAGTGGGTTCGAGACGTGATCTCGCGAGGGTACAGGATAGAGCTTACGTCAAAACCGATATCCCGATTCCATCGGTCGGTTCCATCTCCAGAAAAGGCTCAGGCTTTTCACCTGGTGTTGGAGGGGCTCCGCAGAGACGGAGTGGTGGTCCCAGTGCCCACGGAGGAGAGGTTCAGGGGTTTTTACTCCAACCTCTTTATTGTCCCAAAGAAGGACGGCTCCTTTCGCCCGGTTTTGGACCTCAAGTTGTTCAACCGTCACGTGTTGGTTCGGAAGTTCCGCATGGAATCCCTGCGCTCAGTGATCGCGGCTGTGTCACAGGGAGACTTCCTAGCGTCCATCGATATCAGGGACGCTTACCTTCACGTTCCCATTGCACCAGCTCATCAGCGCTGGTTGAGATTCGCAGTGGGGGAAGAGCACTTCCAATTTGTGGCACTGCCATTCGGGCTAGCCTCGGCACCACGGGTGTTCACAAAGGTGATGGCCTCCATGATGGCTCTCCTGCATGCGCAGGGACACGCCGTCATACCCTATTTGGACGACCTGTTGGTCAGGGCGCCTTCGGAAGACCTTTGTCGGGTGAGCCTGGAGGTGACCATGAAGTCTCTGGAACGGTTCGGGTGGCTTATCAACATTCAAAAGTCGACCCTGGTTCCGACCCAGTCATTGACATATCTGGGCATGGACTTCCACACGGACTCGGCCCTGGTGTCCCTACCTCAAGCCAAGCAGCTTGCGATCCAATCAGGAGTGCAGACTGTCCTCCTGTCTCCACAGTCATCCCTACGGGTATTGATGAGACTGGTGGGTCGCATGGTAGCGGCGATAGAGGCGGTGCCGTTCGCACAGTTTCGCCTCCGTCCTCTCCAGCTGGAGATTCTTCGCAGATGGGACAAGAGGACGATTTCTCTGAATCGGCTGGTGACACTGTCACAGCCAACCAGGGACTCTCTACAGTGGTGGCTCCAGCCACATCACCTGTCACGAGGCCGGTCCTTCCTAAAACCGTCATGGTTAGTGGTGACCACCGACGCCAGTCTGAAGGGCTGGGGGGCGGTGTTCTTGCACCACAGGGCTCAAGGCCTCTGGACTCAGTCGGAGTCGGCGTTGCAGATCAACGTGCTGGAGATCAAGGCGGTCTATCTGGCGCTACTGGCGTTTCAGAAATTCCTGTCAGGACAGCCCATTCGGGTACAGTCCGACAATGCGACGGCCGTCGCCTACATAAATCATCAGGGAGGGACCAGAAGTGCTCAGGCCCTCGCCGAAGTCCACCGCATTCTACTCTGGGTGGAGGAAAACGGCTGCCTGATCTCCGCAGTTCACATCCCAGGGGTCGAGAACTGGGAGGCCGACTATCTGAGCCGACAGGGGATGGACGCCGGAGAGAGTGGTCCCTACATCCAGACGTCTTCCGGGACATTTGCGGCAGGTGGGGCACTCCGGACGTGGATCTGATGGCCTCACGGCTGAATCATCAGGTGCCACAATACATGGCGAGATCTTGGGATCCCCAGTCTCTGGGGGCGGACGCCCTGATCCTGAGCTGGTCCAGCTTTCAGCTGCCATATGTGTTTCCGCCTCTGGCTCTGATTCCCAGGGTCCTGTGGAAGATCAGGACAGAATGCAGAGTGGCCATTCTAGTGGCTCCAGATTGGCCCAGGAGGTCTTGGTACCCGGACCTGTGGCAACTGTCAGGCGGACACAGGTGGGCTCTTCCAGAACGCGCAGAGCTACTCGCGCAAGGCCCATTCTTCCACCTCAATTCCAGGGCCCTCAGATTGACTGCATGGCTCTTGAGGCCTGGCTGCTGACATCCAGAGGTTTCTCTCCTACAGTGGTTGCCACTATGAATCGGGCAAGGAAACCTGTTTCCAGGAAGATATACCACAGAACGTGGAAAATCTTTTTTACCTGGTGTGCCTCTGGTGGCCGCTCACCGTGGCCTTTGTCTATCCCGACATTGTTGGCCTTCCTACAGTCGGGGTTGGAGTTGGGATTATCCCTTGGCTCTCTGAAAGGTCAAGTATCAGCCCTTTCAGTGTTGTTTGACAGGCGCTTGGCGCTCCTCCCGAAGGTACGTCAATTTCTGCAGGGGGTGTCGCGGGTGGTCCCGCCCTATAGGCGACCTCTGGACCCTTGGGACCTAAACTTGGTCCTGGCGACACTGCAGAAACCGCCGTTTGAGCCACTGAGAGAAGTCTCCCTCTCTCGTCTGTCCCAGAAGGTGGTCTTTCTGGTGGCGATTACGTCTCTGAGACGGGTCTCCGAATTGGCTGCACTTTCGTGCAAGTCTCCCTTTCTGGTGGTTCACCAAGACAAGGTGGTGTTGCGCCCACGGCCTGAATTTCTGCCGAAGGTGGTTTCAACGTTTCACCTAAATCAGGAGATGTTCTCCCATCATTTTGCCCCGCTCCCGTTCATCAGGTTGAGCGCGACCTCCATACTCTGGATCTCGTGAGAGCTGTACGCATTTATGTGTCCAGGACCGCCTCCTTTAGGAGTTCGGATTCCTTATTTGTCCTCACGATGGGTCGCTGTAAGGGGGCCGCGGCTTCGAAGTCGACCTTGGCCAGATGGATCAAGGCTCCCATTCAGGAGGCATACCGGTCTTCTGGTTTGCCTCTCCCGGTGGGTTTGAAGGCACACTCTACTAGAGCTGTAGGTGCCTCATGGGCCTTGCGACATCGAGCATCTGCTCTACAGGTGTGTCAGGCGGCCACCTGGTCCAGCCTGCACACTTTCTCAAAGCACTATATGGTGCATGCCCATGCCTCTGCGGACGCAAGTTTGGGCAGGCGGGTCCTCCAGGCGGCGGTTGCCCACCTTTAAGGGGGACCGTGTATTATCCGTCTTGTTGAGGAACTCTTCCCGCCCTGGGGTATTGCTTTAGGACATCCCCATTGTCTGGGTCTCCCATTATGATGACCAGAAAAAAGAGAATTTTGTTTACGTACCGTAAATTCTTTTTTCTTTAATCATCAATGGGAGACCCAGCACCCACCCAGTTGTTCCGTTGCATGTTTGCATTTGATCTGTTCTCTGTGGAGACAGTGTTTGCCGGGTTGTTGAACCGTCCGTGCACGGCATTCTTCCCGATGTTTCGGGTGTGGTTTAATTTCTCCTCGCAGCTTATGGACTAAACTGAGGATGTCTCCTACGGTGGGGGTTTATAAGCGGAGGAGGCGGTGTCTACAAACTTGTAGTACCTAGTGTGACCTCCGGAGGGCAGAGCCCTAAACCCCATTGTCTGGGTCTCCCATTGATGATTAAAGAAAAAAGAATTTACGGTACGTAAACAAAATTCTCTTTTTTAATGCCTCAGACATATAGGCCAAAAAATATTGAGAATTATTTCCAAGGTTTAGACAACCAGGAGCCCTATGTAGTTACCAAATTATTATTCTTTTCGTAGTAGGAATACCCTGATAGAATTTCTTTTTTTTATGGTTGGATTTTCTGGTTCAGCTGCTTTGGATGCAAACCTGAAAAGTGGTAGAGACTTTGGTTCCTGTATATGACTCAAGACTAAATAAAGGCAAATACAGTGCGTTGTGAAAGTATTTGCTTTCCTTGAACTTTTCATCCTTTTGCCCCATTTCAGGCTTCAAACATACAGATATAAATTCTAATTTTTTTTTTTTTTGTGATGAATTGACAACAAGTGGGAAACAATCGTGCAGTGGATGAAATTTATTGGATATTTTAAACTTTTTTTAACAAATAAACTGAAAAATGGGTTGTGCAATATTATTCGGCCCTTTACTTTCAGTGCAGCAAACTCACTCAAAGTTCAGTGTGGATCTCTGAATGATCCAATGTTGTCCTAAATGACTGGTAATGATAAATAGAATCCACCTGTGTGTAATCAAGTCTCTGTATAAATGCACCTGCTCTGTGATAGGCTCAGGGTTCTGTTTCAAGTGCAGAGAGCATCATGAAGACCAAGGAACACACCAGGCAGGTCCAAAATACTGTTGTGGCAAAGTTTAAAGCCAGATTTGGATACAAAAAGATTTCCCAAGTTTTAAACATCTCAAGGAGCACTGTGCAAGCGATCATATTGAAATGGAAGGAGTATCAGACCACTGCAAATCTACGAAGACCTGGCCGTCCCTCTAAACTTTCATCTCAAACAAGGAGAAGACTGATCAGAGATGCAGCCAAAAGTCCCATGATCACTCTGGATGAACTGCAGAGATCTACAGCTGAGGTGGGAGAGAGTATGTCCATACGACAACAATCAGTCGTACACTGCACAAATCTGGCCTTTATGTAAGAGTGGCAAGAAGAAAGCCATTTCTCAAAGATATCCATAAAAAGTCTTGTTTGAAGTTTGCCACAAGCCGCCTGGGAGACACCAAACATGTGGGATAAGGTGCTCTGGTCAGATGAAACCAAAATTGAATTTTTTAACCACAATGCAAAACGATATGTTTAGCGTAAAAGTAACACAGCTCATCACCCTCAAAACACCATCCCCACTGTCAGACATGGTGGTGGCAGCATCATGGTTTGGGCCTGCTTTTCTTCAGCAGGGACATGGAGATGGTTAAAATTTATAGGAAGATGGACGGAGCCAAATACAAGACCATTCTGGAAGAAAACCTGTTGGAGTCTGCAAAAGACCTGAGACTGGGACGGAGATTTATCTTGCAACAAGACAATGATCCCAAACATAAAGCAAAATCTACAATGGAATGGTTCAAAAATAAACGTATCGAGGTGTTAGAATGGCCAAGTCACAGTCCAGACCTGAATCGAATCAAGAATCTGTGGAAAGACCTGAAAATTGCTGTTCACAAATGCTCTCCATCCAACCTCACTGAGCTCCAGCTGTTCTGCAAGGAAGAATGGGCAAGAATTTCAGTCTCTCGATGTGCAAAACTGATCGGGTACCGTCGCACACAGATATATTGCATGCAACTCACTGGTTGCAGTGAAATCATGAACACATTATCACATTTGTACACCGCCACAAAATAGAACAATGTGTCCATGATTTCACTGCAACCAGTGAGTTGCATGCAATATATCTGTGTGTGACGGTACCCATAGAGACATACCCCAAGCGACTTGCAGCTGTAATCGCAGCAAAAGGTGGTGCTACAAAGTATTAACTCAAGGGGGCCAGATAATATTACACGCCTCACTTTTCAGTTTTTTTTTTTTGTTAAAGTTTGAAATCTGCAATAAATTTCGTTCCACTGCACGATTGTGTCCCACTTGTTGATTCTTCACAAAAAAATTAGAATTTATATCTTTGTTTTAAGCCTGAAACATGGCAAAAGGTTGAAAAGTTCAAGGGGGCCAAATACTTTCACAAGGCACTGTATTGCCCAGTGCCATCAAAGAACACTTAATTTAGCGTCTGCCTAGTTACTGACAACAAGAATAAAAGATTTGGTTTTAATATTATCTTAATGCTGCAAAAAGCATTGAGTGTATCTTGGGAACCCCATTGATTGCTGGAATAAAGGGGGTATTGTGCATAATGGGGTGTATATGATGGATCAAGGCCAAAGAGGGGGGTCTCTTTCTCAGGACTTCCCATACAAGTCGCAACGTCGTTGTGAAGCACAGCTTTTGCCCTGGAGGACTCTCCAGACCTTTTAATTCCATGTTTAAACTGCACTGGTCTCCAATACTATCCCCCTCACTTCTGATGATGCAAACCCAGACAAGTCTGATCCCAAACTAAAGTACCGTATTTAGGCTCCTTTGCTGCAATGTGCAGCCTCATTAACCTACAGGTGATCGAGGGTATAGATTATGTCTGCCCACTGAGAAGTGGGGGGGAGGACAAGGAGGATAGGGATATCAGAGTAGGACTCATCATGCCTGAAGTCATTTTGTCGCAGTTGATGAGCAAGCAGACATTGGCCAATGTATGTACTAAGAACTTCAGAATTAAAAGATAAGATTTTTGAGTTTTTTGAAAAAAACGTAAGTTTTTAAATTTTTTTCCTCAAACACATATGGCTTATAGCACTTGTACATCATTGGTAGTAGCTGTGTGCTGCAAGGATTTTTCTCATTTTGTTTGACTCTGCATCTTTGCTTGCACCAGTTCACACCAGTCTGCGAGTGCTGTGCAGTTTTTCTTGATGGATAGATAGATAGATATAGATATATATATATAGATTCGTATATTGGTGCAGCACAGCTCCCCTAGGTGCTCAGCAGTCACAGCTCCTCTCCTCCTTGCTGTATAAGTATACAAAATAAAGGACTGCAGCACTCTTCTTTGTGAAACAACCGCCTTTATTCGGCCATCAGGTGGGTGGTGACAACGTTTCGGGATCCTGTCCCTTTCTCTAGAGAAAGGGACAGGATCCCGAAATGTTGTCACCACCCACCTGATGGCCGAATAAAGGCGGTTGTTTCACAAAGAAGAGTGCTGCAGTCCTTTATTTTGTGTATGTATGTATATATATATATATATATATACAGTTAGGGCCAGAAATATTTGGACAGTGACACAATTTTCGCGAGTTGGGCTCTGCATGCCACCACAATGGATTTGAAATGAAACCTCTACAACAGAATTCAAGTGCAGATTGTAACGTTTAATTTGAAGGGTTGAACAAAAATATCTGATAGAAAATGTAGGAATTGTACACATTTCTTTACAAACACTCCACATTTTAGGAGGTCAAAAGTAATTGGACAAATAAACATAACCCAAACAAAATATTTTTATTTTCAATATTTTGTTGCAAATCCTTTGGAGGCAATCACTGCCTTAAGTCTGGAACCCATGGACATCACCAAACGCTGGGTTTCCTCCTTCTTATTGCTTTGCCAGGCCTTTACAGCCGCAGCCTTCAGGTCTTGCTTGTTTGTGGGTCTTTCCGTCTTAAGTCTGGATTTGAGCAAGTGAAATGCATGCTCAATTGGGTTAAGATCTGGTGATTGACTTGGCCATTACAGAATGTTCCACTTTTTTGCACTCATGAACTCCTGGGTAGCTTTGGCTGTATGCTTGGGGTCATTGTCCATCTGTACTATGAAGCGCCGTCCAATCAACTTTGCAGCATTTGGCTGAATCTGGGCTGAAAGTATATCCCGGTACACTTCAGAATTCATCCGGCTACTCTTGTCTGCTGTTATGTCATCAATAAACACAAGTGACCCAGTGCCATTGAAAGCCATGCATGCCCATGCCATCACGTTGCCTTCACCATGTTTTACAGAGGATGTGGTGTGCCTTGGATCATGTGCCGTTCCCTTTCTTCTCCAAACTTTTTTCTTCCCATCATTCTGGTACAGGTTGATCTTTGTCTCATCTGTCCATAGAATACTTTTCCAGAACTGAGCTGGCTTCTTGAGGTGTTTTTCAGCAAATTTAACTCTGGCCTGTCTATTTTTGGAATTGATGAATGGTTTGCATCTAGATGTGAACCCTTTGTATTTACTGTCATGGAGTCTTCTCTTTACTGTTGACTTAGAGACAGATACACCTACTTCACTGAGAGTGTTCTGGACTTCAGTTGATGTTGTGAACGGGTTCTTCTTCACCAAATAAAGTATGTGGCGATCATCCACCACTGTTGTCATCCGTGGACGCCCAGGCCTTTTACAGTTCCCAAGCTCACCAGTCAATTCCTTTTTTCTCAGAATGTACCCAACTGTTGATTTTGCTACTCCAAGCATGTCTGCTATCGCTCTGATGGATTTTTTCTTTTTTTTCAGCCTCAGGATGTTCTGCTTCACCTCAATTGAGAGTTCCTTTGACCGCATGTTGTCTGGTCACAGCAACAGCTTCCAAATGCAAAACCACACACCTGGAATCCACCCCTGACCTTTTAACTATTTCATTGATTACAGGTTAACGAGGGAGACGCCTTCAGAGTTAATTGCAGCCCTTAGAGTCCATTGTCCAATTACTTTTGGTCCCTTGAAAAAGAGGAGGCTATGCATTACAGAGCTATAATTCCTAAACCCTTTCTCCGATTTGGATGTGGAAACTCTCATATTGCAGCTGGGAGTGTGCACTTTCAGCCCATATTATATATATAATTGTATTTCTAAACATGATTTTGTAAACAGCTAAAATAACAAAACTTGTGTCACTGTCCAAATATTTCTGGCCCTAACTGTATATATATATATATATATATATATATAGATAGATAGATAGATAGATAGATATAATTTTGCAGTTTTTTTTTTTTTTTTTTTTGTTTCCCTCTGACCTTTTACCACGCCATTTTTACTGTTTCCATACTCCATTTTCTGGACTTTTGGCCACGGGCCCCCTCCTCCTATCCCACACACCCAGTTGTTATACTAGTCTTCCCATACTAGTTTTCCAGGTTTGAGCCGGAAGTTGCAGTTCGGTACTATGTATAATGCCACTGCTGCTGCTAAACCAGTTTGAGAAGCCATTGTGAGAGGAGCTTATTAACTGTTTGCATAAAGCGAAGTATAAAAGGTGTCTGCGCCCAGCAAAATATGATGACACCATGCAGGACGGGCCATCATTGCTACATTTACTGGAAAGGAAATTGTGTTTCTGTAAACCGCAGCCTTTCTAAATCACCAATATGGAGGATGCGGAGCAGATGGCTGCAGTCCATGTCTGTCTGTAATGTTCACTGTGACCCTCGGACACAGATGTTGGCCCCATCCTAAAGTTTCTTTTAAAACTTTATGAAAGCGCAAAAAAAAAAAGCCTTGTGTTGTGTACCATATGTTTGTCAAAAGCTAAGAAACCTGTGTATAGCTGATACCTTGGCACAAGGTGCAAGTGCTGCTTGGGGGGTCGCAAGGGGCGCAGGCGCCGCTGGGGGAGTGTGGGTCTGCATTGGGCACTTTGCGCTTCTTGGGGGGAAAATTGGCAAGGGGCTCGGGCGCTGCCAGCATAAGGTGCGGGTACTGTCGGGGGTCAGCACAAGGTGGAGGTGCCTCCTAAATCTGCAGATTTGGTGTATTCATGAATGTGAAAACCACAGAAACCTTATTTCCTAGTAACGCTACAGTCCTGCTTCCTGATCAGTCACTTGGTTTGCAAGAGTCTATATCTTGTAATACTTGGCAATATTTTAAAAGGCCTGCAAAACACTTTGCAGCCAGATGGTCAATGTATACTAGACCAGGTTTAATGGATTGTTCTATATTTATGAGGATGCAGGTTCCTCCTGCCTGACCAAACAAACTAGTTCCTAAATGTCTGTTACTAGCCGTACACATGAGAAGCCGTTGGCTATCCGCTTGTTTGGACTCGCTCAGATTCCCCCCATTAGCTGGAAAACTTGCATCAACCAGACCTGTTTCTCACCAGACAACTTTCCCCAAAAAGAACTCGCGCTTCTTATAATCAATCATGTCTAATTTTGGAAACTAATTGGTAATAAATATATGTTGCTTCAGTAGTAGATGTTATGAGTGGTGCCCTAGCCCCCAATCCCAGGAGCTGACACACTTTCAGGCTTCAGCATTGTGAAGGGGCCTTCTCAGGCTGCAGCTTCAGCATGTCGTTGCTGTTGGGAGGGTAAATCATATATTATGACTACCACTTCTTAGAAGTGACCGGTGATTGGCTGCGGCGGTCACGGCCAGGTGGGAGACCATGAGGCTTGCTGTATTCACTTGGATCGCTGGAAGTTTTCAAAGAGTAAGGGCCCTTTCACATCAGCGTTTTTCGTAATTCGCGGCAGATGCGGTGAAAAAACCGCATCTGCCGCGTTTGCCGCATAACGGTTCCACTTGCGGCACGGTTGCGGTTTTTTCCATAGGAAGTATAGGGGGACTTGCGGCAGATGCGGCAAGTGCGGTTTTGCACTTGCGGCAGGTGCAGCAGCGAAAAAAAACGCGGTCAGCCGCGGTTTTTTTTTGCGGCCCCACCTGCCGCAAGTGCAAAACCGCACTTGCCGCATCTGCCGCAAGTCCCCCTATACTTCCTATGGAAAAAACCGCAACCGTGCCGCAAGTGGAACCGTTATGCGGCAAACGCGGCAGATGCGGTTTTTTCACCGCATCTGCCGCAAATTTAAAAAAACGCTGATGTGAAAGGGCCCTAAAACGTTTCAGTCTGGATGTCAGTTGCGGTGACTGGACTGTTGTTGCTTCATGTAGGTAGCAGACAAGATAACATGATGTATGGAGTATAGTTTGAGCGTGCGCTCCTCCATTTAAGACTGGACTTTGCACAATTTGAGGTCTCAGCGGTCGTTACTAATTTGGGAATAACTCTTTAGATCCCAATTTACATAAAATTGTCGTGAGGGTACAGTAAAAAAAAAAGTTCTGGTATTGTCGGGCGATGATGTGTGACGTCACATGGGGTGTGTAGTATTTGTGATCCGCATCTTGCAGCATATTGTCTGGTGCTTGGTAGATGTCAGTCATTGCACTTGGCTGACGTATGAAGATCAGTAATTGTCACACTCGTAGCCTCTTATGGTGAATGCGATTTTAGCCTATAGCTGCATCTTGCGGCCTCAGCCCCGGTTCTGCTTCCCAATGTTTCTTTCCAGCATTCCTCAAATGTCACCTACAGGACGAGCCTGATGTGTCTATGTGCATTAGCGGTTACTTTTGTATACATTTAATGCATAGTTTCCATCTGCTCATAATCGTCTGTAATGTTTCTGTTGCCCAGAAAAAAAAAACTTGCCTCCTTATATTCTGTACAAAATGGAAATCACACGTGTCGTCCTGACAAGAAAACCTTGTCAGTGTTTCGAAGATTGCTAACCATGAGCACGTTACAGCGGAAATGCTGAACGGCAGGAAATCTTTGTCTGCCGGGTCGGGGAGAGGCTCGTTTTGGCCGTCCTGCTAATAAGGGTTCATTTCAACACCTCTGAGCGTCCCTGGACTGGAGACATAAGTGCAACCATTTCCCATTGTGGGGGTTAAACACATCTTGCGTGGGAGACTGCCTCTAAATCTGTGAATCTCGGGGCCACTGACTGCATTTTGTGGCGGAGCACTGTCCCCGCACATTCCTGTTCTTCCTGTCCTGTGTGTTTAACATTCCTCCTGTCGTGGAGGGTTTGGCCTTGATTATGTCTTGAACTACTTGTTTGCTGGTCGCTGTCCCAGCCAGGAAGCACTACATCATTCTCTGGGAAAAAAACAACATATTTCTGCTTCTGTGTCCGAGTTTCCCCAAAAAAGCGCTATGGTGCGAGTATCTCACGGTGGTGGTCCTCCTCCTACTTGAACTAGGTGAACCCACTGATTTCCTGCCATAGCGATAAGGTGCTAACCAAATTGGGGGTGAAGCAGGACTTTTATATGACAGGGCCTTGTTTTTCCTGACGCACCTTTATGTGCTCTGGGTTTTATTACAAGTCCAGGAAGCTAGCTGTACCAAGATGTCACTTGGTTCAATCTTGCTGAAATGCAAAAGAGCAAGCATGTTTCAATCTGCCTGTTCCTTTTGAGTGCTCTCTTCCATTGATCAGCATGACCATGGAATATGTCAGTGTGCTTTGTCCCAGACACCCTCCATCAAAACGCAACTGTTTGTCCAGCAGGGACACCACACAGGCCAGTAAGGGGTTTAGATTTATAAGCAGTGGCTTTGATGCCACATTCATGGGAATCTTCCTCCCCCCTCTTCTCCTTGTTCAGATGAATGACTGATTTCACGACTTGCCTGTGCCACATTCCTACAGGCTGAGCTAATGCCAGCCACACTGGTTAGCCGGAGGCAGGAAGGGTGGGAGCAGCTGGCCTTGTCCATGTCTTCACTACCTCTCTTTACCTGAACACAGCGCCCCCAGAAATAAAGGATCAGTGTAGAGTCCTTGCTATATAACACACATGCAGCAAGCTTTTTCTCCCGTTTCATCATTTTTTATTTTTTTTTCTCAACTTTCCACCTTCCTGGTTTGCGGTGCGCTCCTGGTGACTGACTGTGAACTTCATGCTTTCCCATGCTGCAAGCAGAGGAAGCATTGTCCCTGTAGAAATGGAGGAGCGTGGGGGCTCTGAAGCTGGCCAGATACACAGATCTGTGGTCAGCTTTACAAGCTTTATATCAAAGAGCTTGTAAGTGCTGTTCTCCCTGCCTTGGAGACCAGCCACTGCTGCAATCTCATCAGCTGAGGCTCCTAGCCAGGGAGCACAGCACTTAGCTCTTTATAACCTAAGCATCCAGCTGTAATCTGTACAATTAAACCCCTTTAAAATTTTAATAAGGGGTGCAATGCACGGTCACTTGTTTTCACAAGCACTTTACAATTTTATTTTAGATTTGAGCCATCCAAACCCCTTTGCGACGCGGACAATCTTCATTTTTGCGTTTTTTAATTTTTTCCTCTTCCAAGAGCCATAACTTTTTATTTTTCTTTCCACGTGGGTATGAGGGGCTTGTTTTTGCAGGATATGTACTTTTGAACAACTCTATTCATTTTACCACCTGGTGTATTGTAAGATAGGGTAAAAAAAATAAGGCACACTCTTACTTTTCCGACATCGTTTTTCAGGACCTGTTTCTTACAGTGTACATTTTGTGGTAAAAATGACCACGCAATATCATTCTTATCAGTACAATTACAAGCTGCAATACAAAATTTTTTTTCTGATCATCATAATGGAGACCCAGACAATGGGGTTTAGGCAGTCTGCCCTCCGGAGGCCACACTAAGTACTACAAGTTTTTTGTAGTCTCCGCCCCTCCGCCTATAAACCCCCACTGCAGGAGCAGATCCTCAGTTTTACTTCAGTGTGCTCGGAGATCACACCTATGACTTGCAGTCACAGGAGATTTATTTGTGAAGATGTTGTGATGCAATGAAGACAAGTGGATCCCTGCCGTGGGGATCCCCGGCATACTCCCTGTCCACCTTTGGGTGCATACAGGTAGAGGTACCTTGGTCCATAGCCCTCGGGCCTGGACAAGGACTTTATAGTCTGGCCTGGTACTATGCCGTGCTCCCCACTACTCACTTCTGAAGCGCTCTGGTGGGGTGGGAGCCCTGGAGCCTTGCACAGCTCCGTTCCGGTCTGCGGCCTCTCCATGGAAGCGTATCCTGCGGACCGGAACCTGAACCCCCCGTCCCCTGCCCGTTGGACCGGTGCTGGACGTGGACCCACTGGGTGAAGGTACTCTGTATCTCCTTTATGTGGGCCTGGGGGGACATGGTGAATGTATTTATTGTTTGGCCATGTATGGAGAACCTCGGTTCCCTAGGGACATGCGGTTCTGGGAGGAGACCCCTTCCTGAAGGGATCCTCTTATTGTCAGCCGCGTTACACAGTGTGGCCGCCATTACTGATGTTCTGGCGCCTTTTTTCTCCCTGTGTGCGGCTCCTGAGCGCGTCCCCCTCTGGGCGGTGACGTCACGCTCCTTGCGGCCTATGTGTACTCGGTCTCCTCGGGCTTCTGCTTAGCCGCGCCCACTCATTAGTGGCGCGTCGGCCATTTTCTCCTCATTCCTGTGAGGATTGGTGGCGTGCACATCGCGCTCCGGGGAGAAGCTGCAGTTTGCCCGAGGAGGTCGCACACGTCCCGCTTTGATTCACCGCTTCCCTGACCGGTATTCCGCGGGGTGCCCGGTGTTAACCCTTACTGCCCGGGGCGGCGCCAGTATGTCTACGGCTGGACAGAGGACTCCCGCCACAGGGTCCAAGGCATGCAAACAGTGCATGGGACAGGTAGATGGGGATAGTGCCTGTGCAGCTTGCGGTCTCACTGGGCCTGGTCCCAGTGTTTCTGCCTCTGCAGCTGCAGCACCACTGCTCTCCCCTGAGGTTCAGGGGAAGCTGGGCCATGGGATGTTCAGAGGTCGTTTAATGATACTGTAGTGTCCCGAATGTCTTCCATGTCGCAATCCTTAGAGGCTATACTAAGGAGGCTGTCTGATTCAGCCCCCCAGGCAGGGGCACTTGGGTCTGAACCCCGACTGAGTGAGGGTTCTCGCAAGAGACCTCGCTGGGAGGATGACCCTGAGGATGGTGAACATCGTTCCTCTGATGAGGAACATCCATCTAATAGTGATGATGAGGGTGGAGACCCTGGCCCTGAGCCCCGGCACCACACGGCTTCGTCAGAGGGTCCGGGGGACGGTGTGGAGGACTTGATTTCCTCCATTAACGAAACCCTGGGGCTCGTCCCCCCGGCTGCGGTGGTGGAGAGACCGCGGAAGGAATCTTTCCAGTGGCTGCCGCCATTAGGTCAGTCGCGTGGTCTGTTCACTGACCATTCCAATTTTTGGAGAGTGGTCAGGACGCCAAGGGAGCATCCTGAAAGGCGTTTTGTTAGGAAGACTAAGGATTCACGTTATCCTTTTCCTAAGGAGGTTCTGGAGGAATGGTCGCGCTCACCTCGGGTGGACGCTTCCATGACTAGAGTTGCGGCTCATTCTCTTTTTTCAGCAGAGGATAGTTCCTCTCTGAAGGATCCTATCGACAAGCAATGCGAGTCATATGCTAAGTCTATATATGAGGCTGTGGGGTCTTCTTTTGCCCCAAACTTTTCTATGGTTTGGACGTTACAGGCCATTACTGCGTGTCTGGAGGGGATCACCGATATCCCGGGGTCTGACCCGGAGGTGACGGCTCTTGCCAATAAGGCTAAGGCCTACGCTGACTACGCCAGATCAGCTGCCTTTGAAACAGCTAATCGGACGGCCGTGGCTTCTGCGAATGCGGTGGTCTTACGCAGATTGCTGTGGATGCGCCTCTGGGACTCGGATAAGGTGTCCAAGAGGATTTTACAAGTCATGCCTTTTTCGGGCGACAGACTTTTTGGGGACGAGCTGGATAAGAGGATTAAGGAGTTTGCTGAGAAGAAGATCCCTCAGAATAAACCCAAGCCACAGAGGTCTCACAAATGGAATCCCAGGCAGCGGTCCTTTCGTCCCGGCTCGCAACCTTCTAACTCGTCCACGCGATCGGACAAAGGAGGTAAACCCTCTGGTCCCTGGCATAATAAGACTCGCCAGAAAAAGCCGGCGGCCGCCGCGGCAGCGGCTGCCCCCAAGGTGTCCTCTACATGACTCGCTCCCAACTCCTGCCACCCCACCGGTCGGAGGCCGCCTGGCCCGGTTTCAGGACGTATGGCATCTCCATGTTCAAGACCGGTGGGTGAGAGACATTATCTCTCGGGGCTACAGGATCGAGCTGAAGTCATTTCCTCCAAACCGTTTCTTTCTTTCCTCCCCGTCACCGGAGAAGGCGCAGGCTTTTCACCAAGTCCTGATTGGTCTTCAGAGGGACGGAGTTGTGATCCCAGTGCCATCTGGGGAACGTTTCAGAGTGTTCTACTCCAACCTCTTCATAGTTCCAAAGAAGGACGGTTCGTTTCGCCCAGTGCTGGATCTGAAATTGTTCAACCAACATGTGCAAGTGCGGAAGTTTCGCATGGAGTCTCTGCGCTCGGTGATTGCTGCCATGTCTCAGGGAGACTTCCTGGCGTCCGTGGACATCAAGGATGCCTACCTGCACGTACCCATTGCGCCAGCACACCAACGCTGGCTCAGGTTTGCGGTGGGGGAAGAACACTTCCAATTTGTAGCATTACCGTTCGGTCTGGCCTCGGCCCCGCGGGTCTTCACGAAGGTGATGACGGCAATGGTGGCAACCCTACATGCTCAGGGTCATGCCGTGATACCTTACCTGGACGATCTGCTGATCAAGGCCCAGTCGCAGGAGTTGTGTCAGGGGAGCCTGGATGCGACCCTCAAGGCTCTGGAACAGTTTGGCTGGATTCTGAATCGCCCGAAATCCGTACTGGTGCCAACCCAGTCGTTGACTTATCTGGGCATGGATTTTCACACAGCCCCGGCGCTGGTGTTACTACCCAGCAAGAAACAGGCCTCCATCCAGTCGGCAGTTCGCACCCTTCTTCATTCGCCACAATCCTCTCTGAGGGGCTTAATGAAGCTGCTGGGGTGCATGGTGGCGGCAATGGAAGCAGTGCCTTTTGCGCAGTTTCATCTCCGCCCTTTGCAGATGGAAATTCTCCACAAGTGGAACAAGAGGTCGTCATCTCTGGACAGAGTGGTGTCTCTCTCTCCTCGGACCAAGGAATCCCTTCATTGGTGGCTGCAACCCCATCACTTGGCGCGGGGTCGGTCCTTCCTTCAGCCTTCGTGGTTGATAGTAACCACGGATGCCAGCCTCACAGGCTGGGGCGCGGTGTTCCTGCACCACAGGGCCCAGGGTCTCTGGACGGTGTCAGAGTCCGCTCTGCAAATCAATGTCCTGGAAATCAGAGCGATTTACCTGGCTCTTCTGGCTTTCCACCGTTTTCTGGCAGGGAAACCCATACGAATTCAGACGGACAACGCGACAGCCGTCGCCTACGTAAACCATCAGGGCGGGACTCGAAGCGCCCAGGCTCTCGCCGAAGTCCACCGCATCCTGTTATGGGTGGAGGACAACAATTCCATGATCTCGGCCGTCCACATCCCAGGAGTGGACAATTGGGAAGCCGACTACCTGAGCCGGCAAGGCATGGACGCCGGAGAGTGGTCTCTACACCCGGACGTCTTCCAGTCCATCTGTCGACAGTGGGGAACTCCAGATGTGGATCTGATGGCGTCTCGCCTCAATCATCAAGTTCCGCAGTTCATGGCGCGTTCATGGGATCCTCAGGCTCTGGGAGCGGATGCTCTGGTCCAGGATTGGTCCAGGTTCCATCTTCCGTATGTTTTCCCGCCGTTGGCGTTGATTCCCAGAGTCCTGCGCAAGATCAGGACGGAATGTCGCAGAGCCATTCTAGTGGCTCCGGATTGGCCCAGGAGGTCGTGGTATCCGGACCTGTGGCGGCTCGCAGACGGGGAACCGTGGAGGCTGCCAGACAGACAAGATCTTCTGTCTCAGGGGCCGTTCTTCCATCTCAATTCCGCGGCCCTCAAGTTGACTGTGTGGCCCTTGAGTCCTGGCTCTTGACTTCCAGAGGTTTTTCTCCCTCGGTTGTCTCCACTTTAACCAGGGCCAGACGGCCTACCTCGTTAAAAATCTACCACAGAACTTGGAAAGTTTACTTTTCCTGGTGTGCTTCTGTTGGCCGGAAGGCGTGGCCTTTCCGTCTCCCAACGTTGCTTTCATTCCTTCAGTCAGGAATGGACATGGGATTGTCCCTCAGTTCTCTGAAGGGACAAGTGTCGGCACTGTCGGTGCTGTTCGACAAGCGTTTGGCTAAGATACCAACGGTCCGTAGGTTTCTGCAGGGAGTTAGCCGGGTGATTCCACCGTACAAGCGTCCTCTTGATCCTTGGGACCTCAATGTGGTCCTGGCGGCCTTGCAGAAGCCTCCTTTTGAGCCTTTGCGGGATGTTTCTCTGGTCCATCTTTCCCAGAAAGTGGCGTTTTTGGTGGCCATTACATCGCTCAGGAGGATCTCGGAACTGGCAGCTCTCTCGTGCAAGTCTCCATTCCTGGTGGTTCATCAGGATAAGGTGGTGTTACGCACGAGGCCAGAATTTTTGCCTAAGGTGGTGTCACCTTTTCATATTAATCAGGAGATTGTTCTCCCTTCTTTTTGCCCTAACCCGACTCACAGGAGTGAGAAGGAGTTACACACTCTGGACCTGGTGAGGGCTATCAGGGTTTATGTGTCTCGTACTGCGTCGGTACGCACCTCGGACTCTCTGTTTGTCCTTACGGCTGGTCGCCGTAGGGGTTCCCCGGCCTCAAAAATCTACTTTGGCGCGGTGGATCAAAGCTCCTATTCTGGAAGCTTACCGTTCTTCTGGTATGCCTCTCCCGGTGGGATTGAAGGCTCACTCTACCAGAGCCGTTGGTGCCTCTTGGGCTCTGCGGCACAGGGCTTCGGCTCAACAAGTTTGCCAGGCAGCCACTTGGTCTAGCCTCCATACGTTTACCAAACATTACATGGTACATGCCCATGCCTCTGCGGATGCGAGTTTGGGCAGGCGGGTCCTACAGGCGGCGGTGGCTCACCTTTGAGGTGCCCCGCAAATCAAACGTCTCATAGGAACTCTTTTCCCGCCCTGGGGTGTTGCTTTAGGACATCCCCATTGTCTGGGTCTCCCATTATGATGATCAGAAAAAAGAGAATTTTGTTTACTTACCGTAAATTCTTTTTTCTTGAATCATTAATGGGAGACCCAGCACCCACCCAGTTGTCCCGTTGGACGTTTTGTTGTGTTTTTGGACCTTGTTGGCTCAGGCTTCTTTGGCTAGCATTGTTCGCAGCCATGCCTAGAGTTGTGGTGTGGGTTGCCTCCTCGCAGCTTGTGAACTAAACTGAGGATCTGCTCCTGCAGTGGGGGTTTATAGGCGGAGGGGCGGAGACTACAAAAAACTTGTAGTACTTAGTGTGGCCTCCGGAGGGCAGACTGCCTAAACCCCATTGTCTGGGTCTCCCATTAATGATTCAAGAAAAAAGAATTTACGGTAAGTAAACAAAATTCTCTTTTTTATTTTTTTTTTTTAGTGGTGAATAAATATCAGTTTGCAAAAAAAAAAAGTGAGATGTTTTTGCCATCTTCCAAGACTTGTAACATTTTCTGTTGATGGAGGAGCTGTGTGAGGGCTTCTTTTTTTTGTGGTGTGAGACAACGTTTTTATTCATAGTATTTTAGGATAGCTATTATGTTTTGATCGCTTGTTACAGCAATTTTTGAGGCCTTGTAGCATTCGTCTGATCCCTTGTGCTATATACATCAATGTTATAGCATTGCTGCATATAGTGAAAATCAGTCTTCTTTAATGTCACAGGCAGATTTCAAAGGAGAGCTGCTCTTACAAACATGGAGGTCTTCAACAGACCCCCAGCTGTCAGAGCTACCAATCATTGATCCGCGATCATGTCACTGGCACGCTGATGGGTGCTTAAAACGGCACACTCCCCCATGCCGATGCGGTTTAAACCTTGCTGTCAGTTGGACTGTGGTATTTAACCAGTTAACAATCACTGGTACAGCATATTTTCAAGGTAGGTCCTGGCAGTAATAAGTAGCTATTACCTGCCGTGTATGGAGCACCGCTCTGTATCATTCCCCGTGCACCACTCCTTATCCTCTGTATCGTCTCCAGTGCGCACCGCTGCTTATCCTCGGTATCTGTGTGTGCGCCGCTTCTTATCCTCGGTATCATCTCCAGTGTGCGCCGCTCCTTATCCTCGGTATTGGTGCATGCGCCGCTCCTTATCCTCGGATTCGTCTCCAGTGCGCGCCGCTCCTTATTGCCTGTGCGCCGTGCCGTACTCTCAGTATCCCTGGTATGTAGCTCCATATCCCAATTACAGATTAGGAAATGACTGGACTTCATTTTTTCCGTAGGATATTCCTGCAAAAACGATGAGACAACTCCCCGAGGGTGTGATAAACGTTCCAGTGCGGGAGTCACTGGTCTGAATCTCCTCCGGACACACTTGTCCCTTTCCCTTTGTGTCTGTGACCTGGGTTCTGGGTTATACATGGCATAGTGTATACATTATTCCTTCATGACGTATACTGGCCATTCGGAACCGTTTACTAGAAGATGCATTATTTGATGTCATTTTGTTTGCTCAAGTATTTAAAACCATGTCTTCTCCATCCAAATTAGAATCTGTAAGGTGATTTTATCATTATTTGTTTATTTTTTTGTGCAGTGCCTTTAAATTGTTAAAGAGCTGTTCTAGGAGGTCCCTGGGGTTTGCAGCTGCAGATTCTGTCAACGAGTAATTGAGTACCGTAGTTTATTCTGATCGGAATAGATGTGTGGGGCTGTAGTCACAGACAGAGAACCGGGCTGTCGAGGTGGTGTGGTTTCAGTAGAGATGTGCAACATAAAATGCACTTGATGGACGCCTATCTCTAAGAGGAGAAGGGGAGACTGGATGGTTAATGTCCATATACACATTAGATTAGATTATCAATACATCTATTATCAGCCACAGTCTCTGCTGTAGATGAGTCGGTATGCGGTAATCGCGGCAGATGCGGTTTTTTCACCGCATCTGCCGCGATTTGAAATAACCGCTGATGTGAAAGCACCCTTAAATGAGTAAAATTGCAAAATGCTTGTAAAAAATAAACCACCTTGCAATGTTATAGTATGCAGGTTTTTCCTAGTTTACCAGCCTCCTCTGTGGCCAGTCATCTAGGCAAGGAATGCAGCTCTGAATCAATGGATCCGACCAGCTCCCGTGTCCTGTGCATCTCCATGCAAAAGTTCCTTTTTATCAGCTGCAGCGAGGAGCACAGAATTCGGGCCAACAATGTCGCGGGTCCAAACTGTCAATCGGGAGCGCACCACTGCCACCTCCTCCCAGCAGCAGGCCATGGGGCAGCGGAGCGGCGACTCCTGGAGACACAACTTTAGAAAACCCATTTTAATAGCGCTTTAATAAATTGTGTCCGATTCTAAGAAGACACCTAATTTGTATCTGACTTAAAGGATTTGCACACCTGTATATCAGACACTATTCTTTCTCCCCATGGAGCACACGGAGCAAGCACATTAGGTGTGGCATGCAGTAATGAGCACAGGACAAGTCATTGCACAGAGTACAGGGTGTGTGCACAGTGGAGGGGGAAGTGCCGGCGACTGCAGCCGGTTCACATTCCAGACACCTCACCTGCCCCCTTCTCAAGGACGCCCCTATCCTACTCATGAAACTATGACCTGGAAGGTGCAAGAATTTCAGGAATTAGAGTATTTGCGTGCGCTAGTAGGGCAGGTCTCCCAGTTAAGGGGACAGGGTGTTGTAAAAGTACAATGGAAATTTTCGGATCAGCAGGTGAAAGAATTTGCCAAGTGCGATATGAGTAAGCGAGTGCCTTAACAGGTGCCGCATCTGAATATATCCTCAGCCCCACCATATTGATGCAATAAAGGGCTGGGTTCCTCTCCTCTACAACTCCCTCACTGCAAAGGTATTCACACCTTCCTCACATGGCAATGTGAAAACTGAATTAGTGCCAACTCCTTTGAAGTTTAGAGATCACTCATTTAAGCCTGGCCGAGGATTCCATGCAATGCCAGTCTGTGCACTGAGCGGGTATGCAGGAGTTAAACTGAATGCATTGTATTTGCTGCAAGCGATAATTGTGCGCCTATTTCAGGAGCTGTGACTCAGTCTGGTGTTAGGGGGATGGGGCCCCAGGAAATGACCCAGAATGTTTTTCTTACTCTAGGTCTCCTGACTGGCACCCACCCTCGCCTCTGCCCAGCTGGCATGTCTTGGGTGGTGCCCATGTCATGAGATTATTCTTTCCACGGATTCAGCGACCTTTCTACTCATTCTTGCCGTGCACCATATTGTGAATCATTTATTCTACAGGCCGTGGATCTAGTGTAATAATTTACCCAGCAGTTCACTTTGTGACATCTTACGAAGTACCATAAGCATTTATGGCACGTAGTAAAGGCTGAGTCTGCCACCTTGAATTAGATGCCAGAGGGACCCGCCCCGGGCCGATGCGGCAGGTTTCATTGAAACTCCTATTTGTAGATCGGTTCATTGTAAAGACTTTCAGGTTTATATTGATTAGATTTGTGAAATATAAATAAGTAGGAGGATTTTAAAGAATATGAAGTGGTGAATGCAGGACGCTATGTACAAAGTGGAGGATATATGCAGGTGATACCATCCAAAATAAGCAAATGACAGGTGACGGCCCAATAGGTATTTTAGATTACTGCATATGTTGCAATGACTCTTTAGCTTCAAGGGATCCTATCACCTCCAGAATGCTTCCTAAGCTATCAAACCATGTCCCTGCAGCATCCTATCACTAATCTTACACTCCTTTTGTCTCCTAAAGGCATCCTGTCAAAGTGCATAAAAACGATTTTATACTCACTCATTAGGGATTATAATTAGCAGGGGCTATATTCTTTAGCCCTTAGGGTGTGTCATTTTGCAGCTTCGAGGATCCAGCCCTCTGTCTGTGTTGCTTTGCTTGTGCAGGCATTGCCCTCCCCCCTCTCTGTCACTTACAGAATGCAAATCATTAGTCCTGCCTTCAGCTCCACATCACAGCAGAAGCTGTACAGAGAAGGGCTGGATCATTCAGGCTGCAAAACACGCCCTAGGGGCTAAAGAATATAGCCCCTGCTAATTATAATGCCCAATGAGTAAGTATTAAAACGTTTTTATGCACTTTCGCAGGATGCTTTTAGGAGACAAAAGGAGTGTAAGATTAGTGATGGGATGCTGCAGGGACATGTTTTGGTAGCTTGGGAGGCCTTTTGGAGGTGACCGGATCCCTTTAAGATCCCACCGATCCTTTTGACCTCTGGCATTCTGACTTTGTCATATAAGCGTTCTAGTGTCTACAGATCCCTCTACGGTCCATTTTGACACCCTATCGTTAGAAGTGAATTTGAAAGAATCTGTGTTTTTTTTTTTTTTTTTTCTCCTTTAATGCCTATACGCCTTCACTAGCTGACGGTCAAATGGTCCTTGTGCCCAAGATATTTTTCCAGTGCCCAATAAACATTCATGAAGGGAGATGAGATAAGTTGCTGCCAAACATCCCTGGCGGCAGCTTATCCACCCTGAAGGACATGGGATTGTACCTGTTGGAAATGAGCCATGAGGCCTCCATACACAGGGGCAGCAGAATCTGGCAAAAATTTGGTTCAACCCGCTTTTCTCGAAGGCAGTGTAACTGTGGCCATGTTAAGATTCTCGTACACATTAGGCTTTCAGACAAAATTGCCGATATTGACGACCTAACATGTATAGGTGCCACCAACAGATGATCTTTTTGGGTTGAATAAGGATATGGCATGGCTGATTTCAGACTCCTGATACTTATTTTCTGAGAGAAAAGTCTCTACCAGAGTTGTCTGGCCGCAGCTTTTCTCATAGAAGAGCACAGTGGTTGTTAGAGTGAGTGCTGTGGAGTATGGAACGTGATAGCTGCCAGGCTGTTTGGCTGACTGCTTGCTAAAGTGTACAGGGGTTAGAGTTTGTAACTTGTAAATGGCAATGATCAGTCTACTCTCTAGGCGTTTATCATGGTCTTGTTTAGTTGCCTCTTGTAGTATATTTTTATTATCAATCCTATAGGCCTCACTCGTTACCTGGATGTTGACTGATCTGTTTCATCTCCCTGCAGACGTTCACAGCTTGGTGTAACTCTCACCTGAGGAAAGCTGGCACTCAGATCGAGAACATAGATGAGGATTTCAGAGATGGTTTAAAACTCATGTTACTCCTGGAAGTTATTTCAGGTGAGGTATAAAATAAAAGGCATCGTCTGGCCGGAGTGCAGCGGAGGTGAGGGGCCTGCACTTATGAGTGAGCGATTTACAATTTTCATTCATCTTTGCTTTAGGGGAGCGTCTTGCCAAACCAGAGCGAGGAAAGATGAGGGTCCATAAGATTAATAATGTCAATAAAGCCTTGGACTTCATAGCAAGTAAAGGCGTGAAGCTGGTCTCCATTGGAGCTGAAGGTAGGCAGCAGCATCTTGTATCCTTCAGTGTTTTACACAGGATTTTTGTGTATGACTTAAGACCCAGTTACACACACAGATAATTGTGCAGAGATTGTTCGCAGATCTCTGGTTGCAGTGAAACCATGGACACATTGTGTCATCTGTACACAGCCCCAAAATGGAACAATGCGTCCATGATGTCACTGCAACCAGAGATCTGTGAACAATCTCTGCACAATTATCTGTGTGTAACTGGGCCTTTAGGCCACTTTCACACTGGCAAATGTGCAAATCCGTGTCCATCTGTTTAGTAACTGATGGCTACAGATGACTGATGTGTTAAAAACGTTTCGTGGATATCAGTTGCCATCCATTTGCACAATCCGTGCCTGTCCATGTGGTTACTTGAAATTCAAGGATCCATACGTACTTGCACATTTGTCAGTGTAAAGGCAGTCTTAATGTTATATATAGGGTACAATACAATATTTTTTTTTTTTTTTTTATATATACTAGAAATTGCGGATGGAAATACCAAGATGACTTTAGGAATGATCTGGACCATTATTCTTCGCTTTGCCATTCAGGATATATCGATTGAAGGTAAGTGCTTTTCCATTTTTTTGGATGGACCTGTTGATATCATCGGTTATCTGTTCCGGTCTCGTGCTGACCACCTTCATCTCCACAGAAACTTCTGCAAAGGAAGGATTACTGCTGTGGTGTCAGCGGAAGACAGCGCCTTACAAGAATGTCAATGTACAGAACTTCCACATCAGGTGACTACACGAATATGCCAGTGTGTAGCTGGGGTGTAGGGCATATGTTAGTCTGAGAGACAGAATTTTTTTTTTGTTTTGATTCTTATTGATGGTATCGTCTGAGGGCATTGATCAAGCTGTAATCTTTATTGGTATTACTTTGGGTTCCATACAACTTTCTGATTTATTTTTTAATGAAAATATTTGAACGGATGATGTGAGCAATCTTATCAATTTTTCCAATGTTGATGTTTACCATATGGCATAAGCGTTCTTCAGGCTATTGCCCACACACAGCAATATCAAGCTTGTTCACCTTTTAAGTAGCCACTTATGTGCTTTGGGAAAAGGCAGGCATTTTTCAACTCATTTTAAAATATATTTTTAGTGTAAAAACCCCCTCCTGCTTTTAAAAAAAAAATGTTTGTTTGTTTTTTCTTATTGGTTTCCCTAGGGGTGGTTGACTTTAAATATTGGGTTCTCTTAATTGCTTACACCATAACTGTACAAGTATGATGGGTAGAGATGAGCAGATTTGGTTGAATTTGAGTTTGTCTGGGAAATTTGGTTTGCAGAGAAGTTATTTTCCTCAAGTTTACTGTTCCGTATTACGATCTGGGATCTTAACAGGCCGCAAAGCATAGTAAACGTCTTATGTAAAATCTATCTATAAGAAAAATCCTTTATGCTCGCTTCTCTGGTCTCTCTGCTCCTCAGTCACCTGTCTGGTCCTTGCCATGTTTTCTGATCCCAGTTGCAAGCGATAAATCTCCCGGGCCTCTCACACGGTGCCCGTACTCCCATGATTAGGACCGGGAGGATCTGCTGGATCATACAGACATGGGCCACTTTCACATAAGGGTAATCCTGGCACTTCACCTGTATTATGCCAATGGATCCTGTTCTGACCAGAAACCGAATCCTCTGAACGAAGCGCTTCATGAGGATCTCTTTCACTTGTGGTCATTAGACTGAATCTGAACATTGCGGTTTTAACACTGCTGCAGAAATATACTCAACGTATAATACTATTGTGTGAAAATGGCCTTTACTACAGTTTCTGCATTAACTGTAATTTCCCAATTTAATATTTTTTTTCTTGTTTACCAGCTGGAAGGATGGCCTTGCCTTCAATGCCTTGATTCACAGACACAGGCCTGAACTCATAGAATATGATAAACTGAGAAAAGTAAGCCAATAACAGACCTCATTAATACATCTGTTCAGGGTTTATCAGTTTTCTTATACATGGTCTTCATTCACATCTTAGGATGACCCAGTCACTAACCTGAACAATGCCTTTGAGGTGGCTGAGAAGTATCTAGATATTCCTAAGATGTTGGATGCTGAAGGTATGTAATGCAAGTTGTGGTGCTAAGTTAAAGCAGCAGTCCAGCATTTTTTTTTTTTTTTTTTTGCTTCTAGTGCAGATAGGCTATTATCAGAGCATAATGTAGAGGCTCTTGTGTATGATTCTCCTTTAGCAGCCAACATTTCCCATTATGCCTCTGATCACATTGCACTTGATATAAGATGAATTGACCATGGAGACATCTCAACTCCAGTGTGATGCAGCTACTGGCTGTCTCCTCTGCCCACCTCCTTGTGATGAGTATTTCCATGTGAGCTCTTAAAAGCAGGAGGTGGGGGGACTGTATGAAGCTATACCTTATATTCTCATGAAGTGTGAGGAGCTGATAACTCTGTGGCAAATGTTTATATAAGTTAACCTTATATATAAAGCAGAAATGATATTGGCTGCTTTTGCTGTTGTACAGAATGGCATAACATGGAGAGTAGGGGAGTTGCCTGTAGTCTAACGTGACTTTCGCAGCTAGAATATTATTTTATCATACATGCAAAAAAAAAAAAATGTCGGGAGTGCTACTTTAACTTCTGAAAGATGACCAGGCACACACAAAACCCCTTGGGGTTGGATTTTTTTTTTTTCTTTTTTTCTTTTTGCAATCCAGTCCACAGACACAGATTGGCATTTTGTCTAATACAGCTTTGTTTACCAGTGATCGATGGACAGTGATTATCGAATATTTTTCCCCCTTCTAACATTAGCCGTATGACTTATTTTGTCCTCCCCTTGAGGACCCCTGAATATTGACCACTTACCGTTTGTTTCATCATATTTCCTTTGTTTACAGACATAGTGGGCACCGCCCGTCCTGACGAGAAGGCCATCATGACATACGTGTCCTCTTTCTACCACGCCTTCTCAGGAGCCCAGAAGGTAGTGTTTGGGGCGACCGCAGCGCCCCCACCTGTCCCCTCTCTTGCTCTTTCTCTCTATCGCATGCCTAATACGCTTCTCTTGCAGTGCGCGGCATGTTGTCACCTCCGTGCCAGGAATTTTGTAGCTTGGCTGCAGTAATTACCATCATTAGGAGTTCATTAACTCGGGAACCATAATGAGCCTAGGCCCAGCTTATCATTCCTGGCGCGGACAAGAGGGCAGAGAGGTGCAGATCTGGGACGGGAAGCCCTTCGCCCGGCTCCTGGCTTGGTCCTGCACCACCTCACCCAGCACTTGTCCTTTTCTTTCCTCTCGCACAGATATTGTGGGCACTCTCAGGCCTGATGAGAAGGCCATAATGACCTACGTTTCCTGCTTCTACCATGCTTTCTCTGGTGCTCAGAAGGTGAGCTTCTGCTGGCATTTCTTACCTGGGTGGTTACACTATCCTCCTCCTGTTTCTTGAGGTCTTCATCTTAGTATCACTCCCTTCTTAACCACTAAACACCTTAATAATCTGCTGCTTCCTCCTATTACTTTCTGTGCAAGTGGCCTTCCAGTAAGGCCCATTTCACACTAGCGTTTGTTACAATATGCGGCAGATTTACCGCATCTGCAGCATAACGGCCGCAAGCCCCATGCATTGTCTATGGGGCTTGCGGCAAGTGCGATATAGCCACGGTTCCGGCAGTTGCGTCCGCGAAAAAACCGCGGTCAGCAGCGTATTTTTTTGCTGCCGGAACTGCGGTTATACCGCACTTGCGCAAGCCCCATAGACCATGCATGGGGCTTGCCGCAAGTGTGCTGCCGTTATGCGGCAGATGCGGTAAATCTGCCGCAGATTGTAACAAACGCTAGTGTGAAAGGGGCCTAACTGCAGTTTGTCCGCTTCTGCGGTCAGATGACCGATCAGTTACATTTTCCTGTAGTCTTCCCTGATCACTGATTGATACACTCATAATGATGCCCATTCACATCAGCGGCTGGCAAATTATTGGTGATGGAAAAGGGAGCTCTGGGACCATTTTTTTTGTGCCCTTTAGTTTTGGTTTGTTGCATTCGCACAGGTATGCTGCTTGATAAACGCTATCTTATGTTTTATACCAGTAGATCATCTGTTTATACAGGACTACTGGATGGATTCTTGCTTTTAACTTTCATCAAAAAGCCTTTTTTTTTTTTTTTTTTTTTTTTTTTTTTTTATAATATAAATAGTTCAAACCCTTTTTCACATCCTGGGAATGGGGTTCTGACTTGTTGAAGGGGCTCAGGAGCTGAGCTCCCTCCACATGAGCCAGCATGTCTGTCAGCTATGTCTATCTTAGGGCCCTTTCACATCAGCGTTTTTCGTAATTCGCGGCAGATGCGGTGAAAAAACCGCATCTGCCGCGTTTGCCGCATAACGGTTCCACTTGCGGCACGGTTGCGGTTTTTTCCATAGGAAGTATAGGGGGACTTGCGGCAGATGCGGCAAGTGCGGTATTGCACTTGCGGCAGGTGCGGCAGAGAAAAAAACCGCAGTAAGCCGCGGTTTTTTTCTCTGCCGCACCTGCCGCAAGTGCAATACCGCACTTGCCGCATCTGCCGCAAGTCCCCCTATACTTCCTATGGAAAAAACGCAACGTGCCGCAAGTGGAACCGTTATGCGGCAGTTGCGGCAGATGCGGTTTTTTCACCGCATCTGCACGTCACAAATTTAAAAAAACGCTGATGTGAAAGCGGCCCTTAGGCTTTTCACATCAGCAGTAAACGCTGATTGCGGCAGTTGCTGTGAAAAAAACGCAGCTGCTGCGATTACCACATAACGGCCACGATTGCGCACACTTGCGGCAATCCCCATACAATGTCTATGGGCGTGCGGCAGGTGCGGTTTTGGCACTTGCAACAGGTGCGGCCACGAAAAAAAACACTGCATACCGCGTTTTTTTTCGCGGCCACACCTGCAAGTTCCAAAACCGCACCTGACACACACTTACCGCATGCCCCATAGACATTGTATGGGCTTGCCGCAAGTGCGGCCGTTATGCGGTAATCGCGGCAGTTGCGTTTTTTCATCGCAACTGCCACGATCAGCGATTACCGCTGATGTGAAAGCAGCCTTACAGTGACATTCAAGGGAATGTGAGCCATAACCGGAGCTTCATAGGAGTCAGACTTTCACTACTGAAATTTTGTTGGTTTGCAGTTTATAGAATGAGTAATGAAACAATCCAAGGTTCAAATGCTGTAAAGTGACTAAAAAACATAATGTAACAAATGTTTATATACATTTTCCCTATAGTGCAACATGGGTTATTATGAGAGTAATGTAGTGGATTTTGTGAATGATACTCCTAGAGCTGCCTAAATTTCCATGATGCCCTGACGTATCTGAAGGGGCAGAGGCTCATTACGTTGCACTTGCTCCTATTGATAGTCCAGGGATGTAGCATAAAGTAGCCATTTGGAAGTCTCAAGTCCATTGTGTTGCATCTTACAGACAGGGGGGGGGTTTATGAACGTAACTGGTATACCTTTGTCAGATCCCTCTTGTCTTCTACATGTCGCTGACCAATGTGTCGTCCTCGTTTTAGGCTGAGACGGCGGCCAACAGAATCCGCAAAGTCCTGGCCGTGAATCAAGAGAACGAGCATCTGATGGAAGATTACGAGAAGCTGGCCAGTGATGTGAGTCCTTCAGTCTCGTTAGGTTTCTAAGGTTGACCTCTCAATGTCCCTGTTGTCCTAAATCTGCTCTGAAGCTCATGGTGCTATAATTTTGCCCAGACCCCCTTGCCAATCCTACAGCGATGGTGTATTACAAGGATATTTTAAGATTGGAATACCCTCCAAAGATTTGTTTCAAACCAGAAAACTTTCCTAAATTTTCTAGCATTTGTTTCCCCCTCCTCGTTTAGTCTTTCTCTGTTTGGTGCCTGTGGATTCTCTGTAATTAAAGTATTCCCCCCCCCCCCCCTCGCAGCTCTTGGAGTGGATTAGCCGTACAATACCGTGGTTGGAAGATCGTCAGCCAGAGAAGACCATGAACGACATGCAGCAAAAACTTGAAGATTTCCGTGACTATCGTCGTGTGCACAAACCCCAAAAGTCCAGGAGAAATGCCAGCTGGAGATAAACTTTAACACCCTACAGACAAAGCTGAGGCTTAGTAACAGACCGGCCTTTATGCCTTCGGAGGGGAAGATGGTATCGGTGAGTATCGGGGTTGGCGTCGCACTTGCCCATAAACTGCAGCTCAGATGAATGGCGCAAAGCTGCAGTAATGCGCACAAGCTGCAGCGCCAGAAGGAAGCTATTCGTATATTGCCAATCCTACAAAACCACCTTTTAAATACTCCTATTAAACGTTCTCTTCCAATTTCAGGACATTAATAACGGCTGGCAGCATTTGGAGCAAGCAGAAAAGGGTTACGAAGAATGGCTCCTGAACGAAATCCGTAGGTTAGAAAGACTCGACCACTTGGCTGAGAAATTCCGCCAGAAAGCCTTAATACACGAAGCCTGGACCGACGGTGAGTATTGTAATCTGATGCCGGAGTAATGAAGGCTTACAATAATTATAGAAAACTGCTTAAATGGGGAGGCGAAATTCATCACTTCTTTATTTTCTCCTTTCCATAGGCAAAGAGGCCATGTTGACGCAAAAGGACTACGAGACCGCCACGCTTGCTGAAATCAAGGCTCTTCTAAGAAAGCACGAGGCCTTTGAGAGCGACCTGGCGGCCCATCAAGATCGGGTGGAGCAGATCGCAGCTATTGCACAGGAGCTGAAGTGAGTTATCATGGAGAAGTTCGTCCCTTTTTAAATGAGTTTTCATAAACTGGTACAATAGCAAAATTGCCTGTCGCAACACTCAAATTTGCAACTTGCCACCTATCCTTTTTGCACAGCGAGAGATTTTTAATTTGCGATGTTCTTACACCTCTGCAATCTTGCCAATGGTCAGCAGTCTTGGGTATCAAATGTGTAAAAGGATCTGCACTTAAACTTTATTTATCCATGTTAAAATTTCATTTCATCATCCGCATTGACTGAAATGACACGTTTCGGCTAGTTAAGCCTTTCTCGTATGGTATCTGATACCATTTAAGAGGCTTGAGTAACTATCGTTAAAATGCATCATTTCTGTGATTGCTGAAAATTAAATAAATTTTAAGATGGATAAATGAATTTGAATTGCCAATCCTTTTACACATTTAATGTTTTTGGGATTCCTCCGTGGATTCATGCACCCTTTTAATGAATAAAGTGCCTGCCTGGAACAGTTTTCTGCATTGTCAGGCAGGGGGTGCAGCATTTACAACATCCTTTATATGGAACTTGTAAGTGCTGCTCATCTAACTCTGCAACATTCAGTCCATTGGTGCAACAATACTGCTGGTCCAAATTGTCAATCATTCATGGGCGTACTGACCCGCCTCCCTTTAACCCCCCACCCCAGTGAGCAGGCAGATAGTTCAGGGGCGCTCCCCTGCTTTATAAGAGCATTGAGGACAACCTTTTAAATCAAAACTATCTAGCCACAGGGTATCGAATGGATGATGCATCCAGCCCTCTATAATAGGGAGACTCTCAGCCCTTGAATATAACCAATGACGTCCGCGGTCGTACAATCTGTCCACCTGTGTGTGCTGCTGAATGATTTGTAGATTTTGGTAGCTTGTAACTGATAGGACTCCCTGATCCCAAGCACAAAGCTTCTTGTAATTTGAGATCCGTGATGTCATTCAGAGTTTACCTGAGACATCTCTGTATACAATAAACTTGCACCTTTTGGATACTAAACCTTTTGGGACCTGTATGGATTGGTTTGTCGTTGAAGATGCCCACGTGGGGTTTTTCATGACATGGGTGTGTAGGTTAAAAAAATCAACAGTGCCGCCATTGTTTCCTTCCTTTTCGCACAGTTATTATAACACATTCCTCGGCCGCAGTTTCACAACTTCCACGTCTCCCAGCTTGTCATAGTGGCAGTGAATGGAGGCTTTTATATCCCTGACACGTGGAGAGCAGTGAGGGGGCGTAGAGCGAGTGCGTCCTCCACAGAAGACCCAAATCCTGCCCTTGGTGTTTGTAGTTTTACCTTTTAATCCTTTGTCTCTTTTAGTGAACTCGATTATTACGACTCCCCCACAGTAAACGCCCGTTGCCAAAAGATCTGTGACCAGTGGGATTTGTTGGGTTCTCTGACGCACAGCAGACGGGAGGCCTTAGAGGTGAGGACCGAGGGGGATGGCGTGCAGGCTTGGGAGAAGTACTTGATCATTAATTTATTCATTCTTTAACTTCTGTCTGTAGCAAACAGAGAAGCATTTGGAGGCCATAGACCAGTTGTATCTGGAATATGCGAAAAGAGCAGCACCTTTCAACAATTGGATGGAAGGGGCAATGGAGGACTTGCAGGATATGTTTATCGTGCACACCATCGAGGAGATCGAGGTAGGGGGATCTATTGCATGTATTAGGCCCCTTTCACATAGGCGGTTTTATGAAAATGTGGCAGAATTACCGCATCTTCCGCCTAACAGCCGCACATGCGACGCACCTGCGGCAAGCACAATACATTGTCTATGGAGCTTGCGGTCAGGTGCAACAAGTGTGGTTGCGGCCACGAAAAAAACGAGGTCAGCCGAATTTTTTTTTCGCATTGTAAGTGCGGGCCTGCTGCAACCGGCAGAACCGCACTGACCGCAAGCTCCATAGACAATGCATGGGGCTTGCCGCAAGTGCGGCCGTTAGGTGAGGATGCGGTAATGTGCCGCATTTTCATAAAAACGCCTATGTAAAAGGGGCATTAGGGGCGCAGACATTAGGCTCTTGATGTACAGAGAAAACAAGGCTGTTTTTGTCTTGTCTCAGGGGCTTATGGCCGCCCACGAGCAATTCAAGTCTACGCTGCCAGACGCTGACCGCGAGAGAGAAGCCATTCTTGACATCCAAAGCCAAGCTCAGAAGATTGCTGATCTCAACCACATTAGGCTGGCGTCTGGGAACCCCTACACTACAGTCACCCCACAGACCATCAATTCTAAGTGGGATAAGGTAGATGGCAGCGAAACAATGTGTGGACATCTCAGACCTCAGCAGAGTACCAATCTCTTAAAACATCCATTACTACTTGATGACAGGTCCAGCAATTGGTTCCTAAGAGAGACAGTGCCCTTAAAGGAGAGCAAGACAAGCAGCAGTCCAATGAGCGGCTGCGTCTGCAGTTTGCTAACCAAGCGAATGTGGTGGGACCGTGGATTCAGGCAAAGATGCAGGTATGTAATGTTTGTGTAAAGTCGCCTATGGCCTTTGTTTGCTGTCCATGTCGGGTGGTGCCGTCGACAGCCAAACAGTGGGAGCCAGGCACCACCTAGTGTGTGACAGTGGTACTGCACGTGAAGAGTTTGGAGGCTAAGTGCATATAACATGTTAGTGTGTGTATGTATAATATATATAAAATGTCCTGCAATATGTATGTTTATATATGTATGTGTGTGTGTGCCCGATACGTGGCCATCTGCAGGAATAAAGGACTACTGATTTTTTTCTAAGGCGTGCTGCAGTGGAACTTTGTTTGATACGTATGTATAAAGGCTGTGAAGTAAGCCAAGTGCTTAAAAGGTTATTTGTGTGTGTGTATATATATCTCTGGTAGCATTATTAATACGAAACCTTCACATCGTCTTTTCTTTACAGGAGATTGGAAGAATCGCCATTGAGATGAACGGCACCCTGGAGGATCAGATAAGTCACCTGAAGCAGTACGAGCAAAGTGTGATCAGCTACAAGCCCAACATCGACAAGCTGGAGCAGCAGCATCAGCTCATCCAGGAGGCCCTGATCTTCGATAACAAGCACACAAACTACACTATGGAGGTGCAACTCCTCTTTTGCGGCCATCCGTTTAATGTGAGCTTTGAGTCCTAAATGGTCGGTAATTTCACACTTTTGTCCTTTCGCAGCATATCCGGGTTAGTGTGGAACATCTGCTCACCACAATCGCCAGGACCATTAATGAGGTGGAGAACCAGATCTTAACACGTGACGCAAAGGGGATCAGCCAGGAACAAATGCATGAGTTCAGAGCATCCTTCAATCACTTTGACAAGGTGAGTGGGAAATCTGAGTGGTTGTATAGTGTGAGATTTCCAGGCAGGTTGGGAAGCCCAATTCATAAGCAGATTCATCTCCCTCCTTCTTGTCGATCCCTCCTCTGAGTAGGACGAGCTGTTTTCCCTGGTCACTGTTTGTATTTCGTAACGTGATATTCTGTTTCTCTTCCATTGTCCGCCCATTGGCTTCCCCTCCATCTCATCGCCTGTTTCGTCTGCCCACCGCTTGCTCTCCTGGACCAATCGCATCCTTCCCCTACCATATTCTACCCATGACAGGATCATACGGGCGCCCTGGGACCTGAAGAATTCAAAGCTTGTCTCATCAGTCTGGGCTATGATGTGGAAAATGACAGACAGGTACCAAAATCATCACGCTAAGCCAAACTAATTATCTGCCGCTTTCTCTCTCCTGTTTGTTTGACTCCTTTCCTTGATCTGTCCTTTTTACAACCTATGCTCCTCCTTTGACTTTTCCTCCGCTGCGTTTGTCCCTTTTTTCTTCTCTTTCCTCTGTTCAATGTTTATTACTATTTCTTGGAAAAGAAGAGAATTTCCGCCCTGGATGCTGATGACTTTCGAGCTCTTCTTATATCCACTGGATACAGCTTGGTATGCTTCTTCTGCTTCTGTTCTTTCTGTGGTGCCCACTTGTGTTTCCTAATATCCTAATGTTTTCACTTCGTCGATTTTGATTATCCTCTCGTTATCCACCACAAGGGCGATGCAGAGTTTAACCGTATCATGGCCAGCGTCGACCCCAATAATTCTGGCCAGGTGACGTTCCAAGCGTTCATTGACTTCATGTCAAAAGAGACCACAGACACAGACACTGCAGACCAAGTTATCGCCTCTTTTAAGGTCCTTGCAGGAGATAAGGTAAGTGTTGGCTGTGTTATCTGTCTGGTGCGTATGATTCTGGTTCTTATGTCTTTTGTGTGACAAATTACAAAACCCTAAACAGAGCCGAGAGATGGACAGCAAAAAGGTATAAACAAAGGGGTATTTAATGCTAATTATAACATATAATCGAAAAAAGAACCAAACATAAAGCTGATATGGTAAAAATACAGAGTTTATTATAAATACTATAGAAGCACCTAAAAGCAATACAAAAAAATCACCCTGATAAATCCAGCACGTGCTCTCACAAATGATAAATATATCAAAGAGCAAAAATAAAAAGCAATCTGCAGATAATTAACCTAATTGTAATGAAAAGTACATGCATCCAAAGTACACATTGAAAGAGCATTAGAAATAAAAGCCAGCTCAGAACAGAATGAGAAAAGTAGCAATATTATACCAATGCGGACCCCATGCGTATTGCTGCTCAATGCAGCTTAGTCAGGGGATGGCAAGGAAACCCAAGGAGGGTATATATAACCAGGGCTGTTGAGTCAGTAAGCCAAAACTCAGACTCCTCAATTTCCCTGACACTCCTTCATACACGGCTCGTGTTTAGGTGATAAATCTTGTAGTACAATGTAAACATCACATTTTAATGATTATTCTTCAATAATCAAGCTATATAGATATATCATAATATACAGCACATACTGCACTGAACTACTGTACCCAATTGATTATATATTTTAGGAGTGAGTTGGTCCATTTTCTACTGACTCAGACTCTCCATTTCCACAGCCCTGCATATAACACTGTAAATCAACAAGTCAATTAAAGAGTTATGGTACCAGTGTGTGGTAGGGAAGGACGATCTGACAGGGAGGTGTGTGTATGACTGAAAAAAAGCTTAGTGTAAAAGTGACAATGCAAGATGAAGTTCTGGCGAAAGCTTATGTCACACACCAAAAGCTACAATCCTTATTTGAAAGGCTAATACTGCCACAATTGTTATAAACTGAAATCATCAACCATGAGAAAATATGCAGACTAATATTGAGAAACACTTTTATTAATAAAGATGTATAAAATCCAAAAATAACACAAATATGTAGGCACATCAAAAAAGGTACAGGATGAGAGTAAACGGAACACCTGGCACTGTTGGCCGCATTCGCAGTGACAAATTGTGAAATGTCACGGCGTGCCCCCATCCCAGAGGTGGCGTCTGCACAGAGGAGCCCACTCTTGGTGTGTAACAGTGCTGCGCCATATACGCTTTCCCTGGCCTGCATCCTCCTTCTGGTGTCACCACGCCCATCACTGCCTTTAGAGGTCTTCACTACTTCCTCCCAATTGCCGCCCGGGGGAAAGGGGGGGGATTTAGAGCGTGCACATGGGAGGGGGGCACAGCTCATAGGAGAGAGCACATGTGGTTCGGGGTGGAGTTATTCACAGCTCAAAGGAGACTGCACTCAGAGAGACTGTAGAAGATTGGGGTAGAGACCGCATACAGGGGGAGAGAACACTGGGAGACAGCTGAAAGAAGAGAGCACTAAGAGGAGAACACAGCACACGGGGAGACTGGTCAAAAGAAGACCGCACACGGGTGAGAAAGGGAGAAGAGACCACGGGGAGAAAGGGAGAAGAGAGACTGCACACGGGGGAGAGTGCACAGGGAGGAGACAGGTCAAAGGAGACCTACTGTCTCCCTCCCCATTGCCCTGTAGAACGTAAACCCGCAAGGGTAGGGTCCTCTCTCCCCTCTGTATCAGTCTGTCACTTTGTTCATTATATTTGTAACTTGTCTGTATGCAACCCTTTCTCATGTACAGCACCATGGAGTGAATGGTGCTCTATATAAATAAATAATAATAAAGGAGAGAGCCCATGAGGGGAGAAGAGGTGGGGGAGGCTGCTCAAATGAGAGACAGCACAGAGGGGCAGACTGCTCAAGCAAGAGACATCATGGGGGTGTGACAGCTCAAGGGAGAGCCAGCATGCATGAGGAGAAGACAGGAAATGGGGGAGTTACAGGTCAAAGGAAAGAGCACACAATTGAAGAGGACAGCACAGGTAAAGAGCGAACGGGAGTGGGGAGAAGAGCCTATGGGGGGAAACATTGCAAAGGAGAGAAAACCGCATATAGTGGGGAGAGACAGAACACAGGGGGTTTATATGCAGCCTGCAACTGCTACATTACATTATAATCATTAATTGTTGTTTAAAGGGGCTCACTGAGACTTTCCCCTAGATCCCACAAAAAAACTTTGAGCTAGCCCTGTTATCGCTGCACGAGCTTGCCCCCGTCGTGACATAACCACCCTCCCGGGCCCCCAGCACGCACGTGTGTGTATATAATATAGATTATCTAAAAATAAAGTGCAAATAAAGCACAAATAAGTCATTGCAATACATGGAAACATACGAAAATTTTGTTTTTTCTCTTTTCAGAATTACATCACCGCAGCTGAGCTGCGCCGGGAGCTGCCACCGGACCAAGCCGAATATTGCATCTCCCGTATGGCTCCCTACCATGGCCCCGATGCAGTGCCTGGAGCACTGGATTACATGTCCTTTTCTACTGCGTTGTACGGCGAGAGCGACCTGTGAGAAAGGGATAGGGACGAGATCAACACTGCCCGACCACCCTCCATCAGCTGCAGAAGGGGAGAAGCGCCAGATGGTCAGGGGAGATGGGGGGTCACTAGCAATCCCCCTTGGTCAAGGGGGAAGAGGGAGGGGGATCACATTAGCTTTCTTTCCCTTTGCAAGGAGGGAGGAGAAGGCAGAGCAGAAGCTGCAGGACCGCTCCTCCCCTCCCCTTTGCAAAGCTATCTATGCAATGGCTATGGGGCTGGGGCGCTTCAACACAGCTGGCACGTAGACTGCGCTTCTGGGTAACTTTTTTTTTTCTCTCCATATTTCGCACCTTGTACAGTTCTCACAGAACCCCCCTCCCTCCCTTTCTTGGATTATTTATTCCTGGTCCTAGAATTCTCTGCGAGAGGCATACGGTCCATGCTCACGCACTAGAGTACTAACGTCTTCTTCTATTTTGTCCCCTTCTATCATAGTTTCCTAATGCAGTGACCTCACGGTGAGGTCCTGGCATAGAGGGCTCCGCACTGCAGGCAGGGGAGAGGTCCATAATAAAGGGGGTGGGGGGAGCTTATGTCCTCCAGCTGTTTTACAATATAATATTTTAAGAAAAGAAGAAAAGGGCACAGAGGCGGCTGGTATGAAATTCTCTGATCTGTTACAATACCACGAGACAGGCCAGAAAATGAAAAAAATAATCATGTCATTCCACATAACATTCCTGGTGGACAAAACAGAAAATAAAATCATTCCATATTGCAATTTGCATGACCTTTTTGGTGACGGTCGCCCATTCCTGGGATGTGCACCCCCATTTTTTATATTCTGTATATTTTCACGGCATCATGACAGCGCTCTGTTCTTTATCTGGATACTTTCTAAGCTCTATAATGGTTTTTATTTTTTTCCCTAAGGACCAAAAAAAAACAAATTATAATAAATATAAAACTTTAAGAGGGTTACTATTTACTTAATTTAGGGGGATTTATGATATAAATATATATTCACCTAGCAAAACCTATATTTGCAGTTTTTTTTTCGTGTCTTCTAAATAATAATAATAAAATTAAAAAAAGAAAAGGTTGCTGATTGTTTATCACGAGGTCTGTAACATTCCTTATCTCATCTTTTTATACCAGCGGCCCACCAGGAGAAATGTCAGGGGGGCAGCGTCTTTCTATCATTCCTGCACCTCCTACAACTCCGTACAGAACAATAAAGTAATATTTTTAAGATACGTCCTGCCTAGTGTATTTCTTGATTCTCCGGCCTCATCGGCCAATCCTTTCTTTTGCCGTAGATACGTTTTGAACTTTTAGGCAGCATTCACACTGACTATTTGCTGTGTTTTATTCATGCTGCACATGCACAGGCAACAAATGATGCAGCATATTCCAGCAGAATGTGTCAGGTTTATGTTTAATGTGTATGGGGTCCTGGACAGCTGATCGTTAGGGGGAGATGTCGGTTGGTATTCTGATAACTTAGTTCTCCCAGAGATGAACTGCTGGACGTGTCTGTTAATGGCTCTCAAGAGCATAGGATTACTCGGCTGAATGAGCGCTCCTGTGTATGAGAGCCGGCTGAGATGACTGCCAGAGATCGATTGTCCGGTCCATTAGCCGTCTGATGTGTATGGCCAGCTGTAATGTAAGGGAGAGAGGAGGTGGTATACAGCAGGCAGGATAGTCATGGGAAAGCCTTCATGTATTTAGGAGCACTGCTCACTCATGCTGTGCATTAGGAGGAAAGCACTTGACCCTACATGAGCAGTGGAAAGGAAATCTCTTAAGGTACGTCACACGCGTACAATATTGCTATTGTACACCGCATCAAAATGTAACAATGTGTCCATGATTTCACTGCAACCAGCAAATTGCCAGTGAAATTGCAAGCAATATTCCCGCATGTGACTGTACCTTTTAAGGAATGAAGCTGTGCCGACACATGAGTGCCATGGAAAAGTCACCAACCTGTTTCTGCTACGTGGGAGCCTGAGCTTAGGGCTACAAGAGTAAAATCTCTTAAACTAAGAGTAGGTTGCTAACTACCTACATTTTAGGGGGTGGGGTGGTGTCTAAAATGGAATAAAGGGTTGCGTGCCTAAGTTATTTGACTTTAAAGAGGACTTGTCTTCCCCCTTCCCACCCATGGATTAGAATCTAAGTCCAGCACTGAATGTAGCAGGTCTGCTGCATTCAGGCAAAGGGGTCCCCCATGGCTTTGTGGGGCTGCTACCCTGATATATAGGCTTATAAAAATGTACAGTACAAATCCATGGAGGCAGGCCCTTGTGCTGCAGCCACCTCGTAGCCCGTGGGGCATTTCACACCCTTTGTGACTCTGTACCACCCATGTCCTTGTGCCCTTCATGTCCTCCTTGCTCTGTGTGTCCTTGTGGTGTTGATGCAAGTGCAGAGCGAGGTTGAGGTCTCTGGTGCATGGCCCCGCCTTTTGTCTATGATGTACTCTCATTTCCTCGCCCTTCTCCATGCACAACACTGAGCAGGGCGGGGACATGAGGACGTAATGCAGGAGGCGGGGCCATGCATCTCAAAACTCGCTCTGCGCTTGCATCAACACCACAAGGACACGCAGAGCGAGGAGGACATGAAGGGAACGAGCGAGGTAGCGAGGACATGGGTGGCACAGAAGCACAGGAGGTGTGAAATGCCCCGTGGATGGGGTGCCTGAATCACAAAGGCCCACCTCCATGGATTTTTACTGTGGTTTTTATAAGCCTAAATATTGGGGTAGCAGCCCCACAGAGCCATGGGGGGGGACCCCTTGCCTGACTGCAGCAGACATGCTGTATTCAGTGCTGGACTTAGATTCACATCTGTGGGGAAAGGGGGGACAGGTCCTCTTTAAAAATGTTGCATTAGTGTGTGTGTGTGTTGTGTGTGTATAAACTGGTGATGTGTTCATTGCTAATATACGGTATGTTTTCCAAACAAATGATTGTTTTCCATGAATTTCCATTATACTCAGTACTTGTCAAGCACCTGACTGCTCGTTTCGAGTACCGAGCACTTGAGCATCTTAAGGCCCTGTCTCACACTTCAATGGTCGAACTATCCAACTTGACCTAGATCGCTAGAACGACGTTCAATGATTGCTAATGAAATATCACACGTATAGCTATCGTTAACGACGCAGTAACGATCCCACGACAAGCAAACGATACTTGCGGTCGTTAGATCGCCTACGTCTTTCACTTCTCAATAGGCGAAGTCGTTAACGACATCGTTACCGAGGTGTCTCACACACCCATGCTGAAAGTTGTAAGAACGCTCATCGTTTGGTTTAAGGTCTGGTTCCTCAACCTCCCATCAACTATCTGCCCGATTATCGTTGATCGGATGAACATATCACACTGAACAATGTCGTTAGAACAACTGAAAACCCGTGACGTTTCAACGATGATGTAGTGTGTGACTGGGACGTCAGTGCTCACTCATCACTATTACATTTATTGCAAATTTAATGTTGTAGAAAAAAAGATCACAGACATGGTACAACTAAAGTAATTTCAAATGGCAACTTTATGGCTTTAAGAAACACTAAAAGAAATCAAGATAAAAATGTGATCAGTAAGGGTATGTGCCCACAGGAAGGTTTAGTGGCGTTCAAACCGTCAGTAAACCGCTGGAAATTATCAGTTCTGAGCTCTGAAGTCTCCAGCTGTTTTCCGGCGTTTTTTTTTCAGCGTGTGCACAGCGTTTTTCAGTCGGTTTTTCCGGCGATTTTCTATGGAGGATTTTGTTCATGGAACCGATCAAAAACCGCTGAGAAGAATTGACATGCTGTATGCTGCTAAACGCTGGGAAACCGCTCAACCGCGGGCAGATCCGCTCACATAAACCGACTGTGTGCACAGCGGTTTCTAAATTACATAGGGTTACTTGTAAGTCCTAACGCTGCTTAGGATTTACATAATTTTAAATAAAACCTATGCTAAACCGCCGGCGGTTTTTGCTGCTAAACCGACGTTAAACCTTCCTGTGGGCACATACCCTTAGGCTACCTTTTTTCAGACCAAGCAGAGGGAAAAATTTGGATTCGCTCAATTCTGAGGAAAAAGTTATGGAATCACCCTGTAAACATTAATTCCCAAAACGAACACCTGCATCAAATAAGATCTGCTTGTTAGTCTGCATCTAAACAGGCGTGATCACACCTTGGAGAGCTGTTGCACCAAGTGGACTAACATGAATCATGGCTGCAACACAAGAGATGTCAATTGAAACAAAGGAGAGGATTATCAAACTCTTAGGGTGCCTTCACATTTGCGTTCCCCCTCCGCAGTGTTCTGCGGAGGGGAGCCACAATGTGACCGAAGCACTGCAAGCTCCTATCTTTATAATGGGAGCGCACGGAACTGCGCATGACCGTGCGCACCCATTCACTGCCATATGTGATTTGCGCGCAGACGGAGCCTGCGCACAAATCACCCAGTCTCGTCCGCACCAGAAATGCAACATGTGGGGAACGCCAAATGTGAAAGTAGCTTTAAAAGAGGGTAAATCATCTCGCAATGTTGCAAAACATGTTGGTTGTTCGGTCAGCTGTGTCTAAAATCTGGATCAAATTCAACCAACATGGGAAGGTTGCTAAAGGGAAACATATTGGTAGACCGAGGAAGACCTCAAAGCGTCAAGACCTGAAACTTAAAGCAATATGTCTCCAAAACAGGAAATGCACAACAAAACAAATGAGAACGAATGGGAGGAAACTGGAGTCAATGTCTGTGACCGAACTGTAAGAAACCACCTAAAGGAAATGGGATTTACATACAGAAAAGCTAAACATAAGTCACCATTAACACCTAAACAGAAAAAAAACAAGCTTACAATGGGCTAAGGAAAAGCAATGGCTGTGGATGACTGGATGAAAGTCATATTCAGTGATGAATCGTGAATCTGCATTGGGCAAGGTGATGATGCTGGAACTTTTGTTTGGTGCTGTTCCAATGAGATTGATAAAGATGACTACCTGAAGAGAACATGCAAATCTCCACAGCCATTGATGATATGGGGCTGCATGTCAGGTAAAGGCACTGGGGAGATGGCTGTCATTACATCTTCAATTTAAATGCCCAAGTTTACATTGATATTTTGGGATGTTTGGGCATGATGAAATAATTTATCAAGATGATAATGCATCCTGCCATAGAGCCAAAACTGTAAAAATATTCCTTGAAAGAAGACACAAGGTCAGTGTCATGGCCTGCAAATAGTCCGGATCTCAATCCAATTGAAAATCTTTGGTGGCAGTTGAAGAAAATGGTTCATGACAGGCTCCAACCTGCAAAGCTGATCTGGCACATCAATCAGAGAAAGTTGGAGCCAGATTGATGATGAGTACTGTTTGTCACTTATTAAGTCCATGCCTCGAGACTGCAAGCTGTTATTAAAGCCAAAGGTGGTGCCACAATACTAGTGATGTATTGGAGTGTTCTTTTGTGTGTTTTATTTTTCATGGTTCCATAATTTTTTCCCTCTACTTGGTCTGAAAAAAGTTACCGTTACTGACTACCACCTTTTTATCTTGATTTCTTTGTGTTTCTTAAAGCCATGAAGTTGCCATTTCGAAATGACTTTGGTTTTGTGCCTTGTCTGTGACCTGCTTTTTTTTCTACATCATTAAACAACTGAATGGACATCCTCCGAGCCCGGTGATTCCATCATTTTTGGGATCTAATAATAAATAACACAGGAAAAAAAGAAATATATGAAGAAAGAGAGATGCGGAAAGTCATGACACCTGCTGAAATATATCAATAATTAGAAAATAATCCTGCTACTTAGTGAAAAATATCGGTTGGTTCAACTGATGTCCTATAAAACGGTGTCTCACTACCAAGGTACCACACAAGAAACATCTCATGATGGGCAAAACCAGTGAGCTGTCCCACAATTTGTTGCAGAACATGCTGATGGCATTTGTTCCAGAATTTTAAAGTACTGAAGCTTCCAGTGAGTGTTGTTGAGACCATAATTTGGAAGTAGAAAAAGTAGAATTTCACCATGAATCGACCACAACCAGGTGCTTTGTGCAAGATTTCAGACTAAGTGAAAATAAATTATCAGAACAGTTGTCCAAGAGTCGAGAACCCTCTGTGGAGAGCTACAGAAAGACCTGAAATCAATGGGATCAAGTGTTTTAAAGCAATAAATAATGCACACCCCCCCCCCTCCATGACCTGTATGCATGCTCACCACACAAGTCTCCATTGCTGAACAAAAAACATTTTCAAGAGCGGTTAAAGTTTGCTTAACAACATTTAGACATGTCTGAAATACTGGGAAAATATAGTCTGGCCATATAACAGAAAAATTGAACTCTTTGGATGCCATAATACACCATCTTTGGAGGCCAAAAGGCAAATTGCCCCAAAAACATAGTGAAGTGTGGAGGTGGGAACATCATGGTGTGCGGCTGTTTTTCAACATACGGCACTGGCAAACTTCATATGATAGAAGGAAGGATGAGATCTTCTTGATAAAAATCTGCTGCTATGTACCAGGATGATGAAGATGAAACGAGGGTGAACATTTCACAAGACATGATCCCAAACACACCGCCAAGGAGGCTCTCAACTGGATTCGGAGAAAGAAAATAAATCTGCTAGAATGTCTGAGCCGATCACCAGAGCTGAATCCAATAGAAAATGTCTGGAAGGATCAAAAGCTCAGAGATCATAGAAGATCCACAAGATCTGCAGGATGTGAAGAGTGTTTGTGTGGAGGAATGTGCCAAAATCCACCTGAGCAATGCAGGGACTGGTGTCACGTCTGCAGCTTACCGCCAGCAAAAGCTTTTGTATGAAGTAATAAGTAAATTTCACTAACGTTCAATACTTTTTTCCTGTGTCATTTCTCATTATTACACATAATTTATGGACATCTATGGTTTGATATCTTTGCCTCGGTGGATTGGATGGGTTGTTAATGACATCTGGTAAGAAATTCATGTCAATAGCACCTGTAGAAATATAGTTAATTAGAAAATTGGCGACGTGTTCAATACTTAGTTCACCCGCTGATCATTTTTCTTGGTGTTGGCAGATTTGTGCCATGAAACAGAAAATTAGTGGAAGCGGCCTTGTCTGTGTATTAGTCATTTTATGAATGTTCCAGCTTGGATGTGTCTGACCGCTGATTTGTGATCTGGTGCGTGCACGTGATGGATGTGAAGGTGATGCACAGGTCATGTTGTTTCCAGTGCACTTGGCACCAGTATTCCAATCTACAATGTCTGGACATCAATTGGAGAACGTCTGTTAAGCTTCATCCCAAGATTGGTCGACAATTCGCAGTTTGATACCTCGATTATTTTATTTTTCTCCTTTGCCTCATTGGGGACACAGGACGATGGGTTATGCTATTCTGCCACTAGGAGGCGACACTAAGCAATTGAAAGAGAAGCACAGTGGCTCCTCCCCAGCAGTATAGAACACTCCCGACTAACAAAGTCTAGGCAGTTTTTTGCTTAGTGTCTTAGGAGGCAAGACACTGTTATTTTCTTCAAGATCATTTATACCTGTAATGCTCCCCAGACCCCACAGTTGGGACTCTGGGTTGTAGCCTGTGTCACGGACCGCTGCAGCATCCCTCCCCAGACCCCGCAGTTGGGACTCTGGGTTGCAGGTTGATGGCTGGCTCACTGCAGCATCCCTCCCCAGACCCCGCAGTTGGGACTCTGGGTTGCAGGTTGATGGCTGGCTCACTGCAGCATCCCTCCCAGACCCGCGTTGGGACTCTGGGTTGCAGGTTGATGCTGCTCACTGCAGCATCCTCCAGACCCCGCAGTTGGGACTCTGGGTTGCAGGTTGATGGCTGGCTCACTGCAGCATCCCTCCAACCGCAGTTGGGACTCTGGGTTGCAGGTTGTGCTGGCTCACTGCATCAAAAAAAGTCTACCTTTCCTGCCAAGAGATGCAGAACCAAATACTCAACCTGCGTACATAGAAAATAAGGCTATGGAAAACTGATAGAACTTGTGACGAGCCCAAGGTACTCTGAACCAGGCTTTTTCTGTCTCTGAGGAGTCACAGGGGTTGAGACCTGGTTCTGTGGCCCTGGATTCAGCTGTAAAAGGGGGTTTCTTCCAGCTTGGTAGGGAAAGGGGATTATGGAAGGGAGATTTTCATGACGCCACCCATGGTATGTGGCTATAGTGGGCCACCGCTGCTGCAGAACCTCCAGGGTGATGGATGGGCAGCTGGGATGGGATGGCTCTCCACGGGCAGAGCAGTTCCCCAGGGCAGTTAGGTTAGTTAGGTGTATGATGCAGGACAATGGGCACAAGCAATAGGCAGACTCACTGTTTTATTGATCACTCAGTCTTTTTTACTTGTAGGGATGGTTTGGAGCAGCTGTCCATGGAGTCCTTGCTGAGAGCAATTCTCACCCGGCCGGGTCTTTGACTCCCTCACTGCGCTCGTGTATTGGCTCCTGTTGCTGCATAAGCTGAGCTGCCGGCCCTGTCTCTTCCTGTGAGGTGCTGGTATGACAGGCAACTCGAGTCCTTTCTAACCCTCGTCTCGGGTGTTGGCTCCTGAACTCTCTCGTTGCTGTGTCTCTGGGCACGGTGTGGCTGAGGAACCTGGAATTCCTCACCTTCTGGTGCTAACTGCCGGGACGTTAGACCCTGCATAGTCTCTGACTCTTGTGTCCGTTCTCTGCGCTTCCTCTGGGTGAGCACGGTGTCGCTCAGCTCCCCAGATGTTAATGCGACTCTTCCTCAGACCCTAGCCTTAGGCCTGGCACAGAGTCAGCGATCCTGGGATGAGCTCTACAGCCTCAGTCCACAGGATGTATTCCTCAGTCCTCCTAGGAACTGAACTCACTGGCTCCGCCCCAGACCAGAATTTATAGGGGAGCTCACCCTGAACCCGAGTTTGGTCTCCCCCTTCTAGCCTGGAGGCAGAAGGTGTTGTGTGTGGTTTTCCTGCCTGATGAGAAGACCTGTTGTTGCTCTCAGCGTGACACCACCACACGGGGCCAGTGATGACACAGTGGCACCAAGATCCTGGGGTGCCACACTTGCACATAAATTAGTGAATGAGTTCTTTTAGGGTGGCAGCAGAGGTGCAGCTCGTACTGCACATGATCCTCCACCCGGGGATGACACTGTTCTAGATTTTACCAGCTTAATGGATGTTGTCATTCCCTCGCTTCCCTTCCCTAGACACAAACCCTCCTGGGAGAACAGGTGATGATGAATTCTGACAATAGCTTACATTGGCTCCGATTATTATAGTGACTGCTAAAATAAAGGAACGCAAGAGGATCTAAAGCCGGTGCCAGACTCGCAGTCACTGCCCGATGGCGACTCCTACAACAAGATACTCCAAAATCCAAAAAATATACAATCATGGACGCTTCAATCTTACATTTTTTTCAGCACTTTTAAAAAATAATAATTTAGGATATGTTTACACGGATGTACTGTATTTGCTGTAGAACAAAAGGCCGGGGCTACATAATTTCACAAAGCTTTCACTGATCGCAGGGAGACCAGTCAAGGAAAACACTGCGGGCACCCTGGCTAAAGCGCTCAAACACAGTGAAATCCTAGGCACATTGCCCCCTGGGAATTATGAATATGCAAATGGCATCCATGGAGCCTCCTTTAAGAGTCTCAAATACGGGACTAGCCAGATATCCCTCCAGGGAAGGACGTAGCCCTGGGGTGGAATCCTTGTGGAGACCACCTTAACCACCATGTTAAGTGGCCTTTCAGTCCTATCCCGCTCAGTTACGAGCTTAAGGATATGACAAGGGAAATACCAAGGCCAGGTATCCATCCACAGACAGCTGTTTCGGGGTGTTGCCCCTCATCAGTGTGGAGTAGGATTCTGGCTAGGTGGGAGCAAGGCCTAGTAGACCAACATCACAAAGTACTCTCTGATCTCGGGGAACACTGCAGGCAGCCGGCTAAAGCGCTCAATCTCTTAAAAGCGCTTAATGTGGTGGTTATGGTGGTCTCCGCAAGAAGTCCACCCCAGGGCTAGGTCCTTCCTGAGGGATCTGGCTCGTCTGTTGAGACCTAAATGAAGCTCCACAACTCTATTTGCATATTCAAAATTCCCTAGGGGTAATGCGCCTATGAATTCACTGTGTTGAGCGCTTTAGCCGGCTGCCTGCAGTGTTTCTTGGACTGGTCTCCTGACATCAGTGATTGCTTTGTGTTGTTGGTCTAACAGGCATTGCTCCCACCTAGCCACAATCCTACTCCACACTGATGAGGGGCAACACCCCGAAACAGCTGTCTGTGGATGGATACCTGGCCTTGGTATTCCCTTGTCATATCTTTAAACTCGTAAAGGGCTGGATATTGAAAGGGCCACTTAATATGGTGGTTATGGTGGTCTCCTCAAAGAGCCACCCAGGGCTAGGCCTTCCCCGGAGGGATATCTGGCTAGTTCCATGTTTGAGACTCCTAAATGAGGCTCTACGAACTCCTTTGCATATTCAAATTCCCAGGAGGCAATGCACCTAGGATTTCACTGTGTTGAGCACTTTAGCCGGCTGCCCGCAGTGTTTCTTTTGATTGGTCTCCCTGAGATCAGTGATTGTTTCGTGATATTTGTATGTGCATGTAGCAGAGCTGTGTGTGTTTGTATGTGTATGCATTGTATATATAGCAGAGCCATATGTATGTGTGCATGTAGCAGAGTGGTGCTGTGTGCATGAATTAGTGCTGTGTTGATATGCTATCTTATTAGAAGTAGAGCTGTGTGTGTGTATTATCTGTAGTGTGCATGTAGCAGAGCCGCGTGCATCTGTATATGCATGAATTGGGCATGTACCCGTGCTGTGTGTGTGTGTCTGTACGTTCATGTAGTAGAGCTGTGTGTGTGTACTATGTGTAGTGTGCATGTAGCAGAGCTGTGTGTCTATTGTGGTAGGAGAGCCATCTATGTCTATGGGCATGTAGCAGAGCTGTGTGTGTCATATATAATTTAGAGGGCCAGAGTGTAAGAGGGGCCCATTAAGACTCTTTCGCCCAGGGCCCACAAAAATCTGTAGCCGACCCTGCACATACCTCTAGTCATGAAGAACTCCACTTCCGGACTTCTAATTATAATAATTATTAGAATAATCTATGTAAAGCACAGAATATCCACTAGATGGTGCCAGGAGCCGCTGAATACTGTCATGCAGCCTGGTCCGGGTACTATTATACTCATCATTAGTGTTGTACACCTATGAATTGTGAAATAGGAAATGCAGACAGTAATGTGATACAATGAATCTATGTGTAGATTATAATTCACAGATTTTGGGTTTTTTTTATGCAAATTTAAACATAAAGCTCCATATGCAGCAAAGAGTCCAAATATGAACTGGAGCAAACATCCTGGATAAACAGGACATGGAGTCGGGATATCGTTATGCAGCATAGATGTCTTCACATGACTGATTGAGATCATTGCTGGATGGAGCCTGAAGTTTCCCATTGTAATGATGTAGAGCAGTGTTTCTCAACTCCAGTCCTCGGGACTCACCAACAGGTCGTGTTTTGGGGATTTTCTTAGTATTGCACAGGTGATCGTTTAATAACCTGCACAGATGATAATTCCAACACCTGTGCAATACTAAGGAAATCCTGAAAACATGAGCTGTTGGTGTGTCCCGAGGACTGGAGTTGAGAAACACTGATGTAGAGGGTTCTTTGTAATGCTCCAACAAGGCAGCAATCAACGAAAGTTAAGTTTCTCCCTAAAAACACTGATCCCTTTTATTTCATATAACCTATATGAGCATTTAAAGATAAACTAGGGACCCCCAGAGTTTAATGTGGCTTATACTCTGGAGGAATAAAGATGTGAAATGCTTTATATCCCCAGAATAAGCCTTTTGTTGGCAGAACATAGGGTAGTAATGGTGCGATCCAAGCCGGTAAGGCTGTAAAAAAAAAACCTCCTAATCTTGATCATGATCCACTGATCCAAGCACACATCTGAGACTGCCATCCAGTCCTCAAGGTGACCTTCCGCAGCCAGGGATTGACTAAGTGGGTGGACATTTTTGAACCAGGACCTCAACGTAGCACCTATACGTAATGTCGGAGAGCGCAGGTCCTTGCACCTGGATGTGACAATATTCCAATAGAGCTAATGAAGTCTTCTGATGCAGCAGTTGATGTCATCAGTGACACCTAGGTCAACAGATATGGACAAATGGTAAATGGATAACTGGACAAGATCAGTGTTTATTCCTATTCTGAAGAAGGGAGATGTTACAAACTGTGGAAATTATTGGACTAATGTGCTCATGCCAGCAAAATACTGCTAAAGATCCTACAAACACAACTACAGCCTTACTTTGACAAAGAGCTAATAGAGGAACAAGCAGGATTCAGAAAAGGAAGAACAAGAGCTGTAATTGCTAACATTAGATGGATAATGGAAATGGCCAAAGAATACAACAAGGAGCTCTATTTTTGCTTCATCGACTACAGCAAAGCCTTTGACTGTGCTGATCACAAGAAACTTTGGAATGCCATGAAGGGTATGGGTATGCTGAACCATCTGATCCGCCTCATTAGTAATCTTTTCCTCTAGCAAGAAGCAACAGTCCTAACAGCACACGGTGACACAGCATGGTACAAAGTAGAGCGAGGCGTCAGACAAGGGGGCGTCGGCGTCCTGTCATCATTTCTCTTCCATTTATATGCAGGAGCTATTTTCAGGAAGGCTGGACCTGCCGAAAAGAAGGAATCAAAATCGGTGGCCGAATCGCCGGCAATCTAAAATTCGCAGATAATACGACATTGATAGCAACAAATAATCTTTATTTATACAGGCGCCAACATATTCCGCAGCACTTTACAGTTCATTGGTTCATATACAGATGGTCATAAGTAACCGTTACAAAAATGCAGTACAATAAAGCAGAAAAACAATGTAAAAAATATAATACAATAATTAAAGCAAAAATAAAGGCGACCCTGCTCAAAGGAGCTTACAATCTACAATGAGATGGGGGTTACACAAAGTACAGGGGCTTATTACAATGATGGTCCAGGCAGCTTGAGAAAGAGGGGGATAGAGAAAATTACACGAATGGTCACCAGACAACCTGAGTAAAGCTTTTGGGTTTGGTGGAGCTTCAAGAGGTTACATCCAGAGAGATACTGAATAGGCTATGTACAGTACAAAGGAATTCTATTAGGGAGCATGATGGTCCGCCTTAAAAAGATGTGTTTTTAGGAAGCGTCGGAAGTTGTGTAAGTTGTGCATAGTCCTAATTTCTTGGGGTAGAGCATTCCAGAGAATTGGTGCAGCTCGGGAGAAGTCTTGGAGTCGGGAGTGGGAGGATCGGATTAGTGCAGATGTTAGTCAAAGGTCATTTGTAGAACGTAGAGAACGGGTGGGGTGATAGACGGAGATGAGGGAGGAGATGTAGGGGGGTGATGCACTGTGAAGAGTTGTGTGGGTGAGAACAAGCAATTTGAATTGGATCCTGTAGTGTACGGGCACCAGTGCAGTGACTGGCACAGAGCAGAGGCATCTGAGTAACGATTGGCCAGATAGGTGATCCTGGCTGCTGCATTAAGGATGGACTGGAGAGGGGAAAGCCTAGTGAGGGGGAGGCCAATTAATAGAGAATTGCTGTAATCAAGGTGGGAATGCATCAGGGCCACTGTGAGGGTTTTTTTTTTTTAATTCCATGGTGAGAAAGGGGCGGACTCTAGAGATGTTCTTCAGGTGCAGGCGAGAGATTGTGTATGGGAGGAGAAGGAGAGATCGGTGTCAAACATAACACCCAGACAGCGAGCCTGCTGCCTTGGCGTTATCATAGTGATGCACACCGAGAGGGAGATGTCAGATTTAGGGAGGTTAATGGAGAACGAGACTATAAGAAGTTCAGTTTTAGAGAGGTTGAGTTTCAGATAGAGATGAGACATGACTGGAAACTGCAGCTAGACAGTCAATGGTGTTCTTTAGTACCGCATGAGGTTAGGTCATGGGATGAAGTGTATAATTTTGTGTCATCAGCATTGAGAAGGTACTGGAAACCAAATATGTTGATGGGCTGTCCAATAGGGGCCATGTAAAGAGAAAAGAGAAGAGGGCCAAGGACAGAACTGACTCACCGTGGCCGGCTGACTCCGGTTTATACAGGCGATTCTTCTCCTTCCTTGTCACGGGTGGACCGCGCCTGCCGGTAGTGGGGCCCGGTGTAGTGCAGATCAAAATTGAAGACGTCATAGTGGGAACAGATTAAAGGGGTTTTAATTTGTTTTCTTCGTGACGCCACCTATGAGTAGTTCGGTAAGGGCTACCGACGCTGCGGAACCTCCGGGGTGATGGACAGCAGCAAGATGTTACGCTCCCCACAGGCTGAGCGGTGATCCCCGGGGCTGGAGCTGCTCAAGATGTTGTGCGGCAGCTGCGGTTACCTTTAGTTAATGACGGACAGTTCATAAGGAGACACGGACACAGATAGTCTCTGCAACGGGTCTTTACTGTCACCAGCAGGCAGTACATGGCTTACAGTGGTTGAGTAGAAGACCGGGTGGACTCAGCAGTGATAGTGCTCCTCAGAGATCCGCAGTGTTCCTCCATTCTACCTACTTAGCTTCCCTCTTCTTGTGCCAGCATCGCCCAGGAATACCAGATCGGGTACGGGGAGGCTGCTTCAATGCCCTATCCATGATGTACGTTCTGGATGATTTGGGGAGCCTTGGATCCCTCAGTGGGTACACTGCTGGTTAGACGACTGGAAACTGGCTGGTGGTGGGGTGCTCCTGTAAAGCTGATCCTCCACGGGGCTGGTTCGCGTGGCAGAGGTGAACTGCTGCCAGCTTCGGTACCAGTGAACCGGCTGTGAGTTGTGGGCACGGGAGTCTTTTGGGAACCCGTGTAGAAATGCCCAATCCCGGTAGTTAAGGCCTCAGGTGCGGACACCCGACCGGTGACGGCCCAGGGGCCCGCACGAGGTGCGGAGCCCCCGCTCCTCTCCAAGTTCTGTGTTCTAGGTTCTGCTCTAGATTCCAGACTGTCTAGATTATTCTGTGTTCTCTTACACTACCCTAACACTCCACCCACCAGGACCTATGATTGGTCCCCTGTTCTAGGTGTTGTATGTTGGGTTGGATCTCAGAGTTAACTATTGCACTGCTTTGTCAGAGAATATTGCGGCTGCAATACTCCCTTGTGACGCACTCGTTGTGGGGCGCCACACTCCCCCTTGGTTAAATCAGCTTGTCCCCAAGCGTCAAACTACTCACATTACAGAGGTTTTTGCATTTTTATACATATATGACACACTTTTATTAAAATAGAAAACAGGTAAAGGCATGCTTTGATGATATAAGCAAAGAAAAAGGTAATCACTTTGTGCGGACCCGGCGGGCGGTCGGCTGTACTTTAACTAGAGTCCAGGCTGTAGCCGCGAGATCACACGGTCAGTGATTAACGGGAACAGAGTCATTGATGAAGTTCAAGTTTTAAAGTCACTGGCTCTGAGAACGATGGCGCACCCGGATAGCAAACCACCCATCTGCACAAGCATAGCGCTCGTAGGTGATTATATCGCCCCGGTATAGGTCGCGATCGGGATGTCCTCTTGGCAAGTTTGACTCAACGTCCCGGCGCCCCACAAACACCTCCTCATTCAAACCCACCTCCCAAGCGAACCCCCACCCGGTATTTAAATTAAAGGTGGAAATTCTACCTTCACGGCGGAGTTCATCAGGCAGCGGCGGCTGGCGGCGAGCCTCGGCACGGGCCTGCATGTTGGCGCGTTCTCGGGCTTGCCACTCCTCTCGTCGTCTCTGGCGTACATCTCCGTCGTTACGGCTCGGGGTGTAAAGATGAGTAACGGAGCTGGTGGTTTGGCGGGAAGCTTGAACTTGGCGGGCTGTCTGTATCGGAACCCGGTGGAACGGCACAGGGGAAGGTGTCGGCGTTGCACCCGACCAGTGTACCCGAGCTGTGTGCCCGGAAGGAAGTTCCTTGTTGTCTCCCCAAGCGAACCCGGTGTCGAAATCCTCAGCGGTGCTGTGGGTCTCGTCGTCATCCTCTCCGACCTCTTCCTCGATGACCACATCAGGCTGCTCGATGATGAGAGATGTTGAAGCTTGTTCCGTTGTACAACAGGGCGGTGGTGCTGCGGATCCTTCCGTAGGGACGTCCTGCAGAGCTTCCAGGCTGCCTGCTTCTTCATCTGTTTCCGCAGGTAAAGGTGTTTCAATCCCGGTTACCAGGTAGGCCTCGGCAATGGCAAGGGAAGCCTCCGGTACGGGGATAAAACAGGCGACTGTCTCTGTAGTGGTGAAACATGTCGCGGGTTCCTCAGTGGGAACCTGGTAGAGATCGAGTTCTTCAATGGAGCGTGTTATGAGCTCTGGCTCAAGAACGGAATCGGTTACGATGTTGGTCGCTGGAACGGGTCGAGTTGCGGCCTCCACCGGAATGACACAGTCTATTGGCTCAGGTGACGGAGCAGGACAGGTGGCAGGCGACAATGAGGCGGTCGAGAAGCTGGTGACGTCGTCTGGGCTTGGAGAAGCTGTACCCGGTCGGCTCTGCTGCATCGCATGGTGTAGTCGTCTGCCTAGGGTCGCGCTCCAGCTACGGATCGTCCATTCCACTGTCTCTAGTAACCGCACCCGGAGGTCCGGTAAGACGTCCTGATAGAGCTGGTGAAGAAGTCTTCTCTTTCTGTCGGTGTGTCTATGACACTCCCATTTCCTTTGGGCTTTTGTAGTCCAATCGTGGGAAAAGTCTTTGGGGTCCGCCCCCATGGTTGATTCGAGCAATCAGGGCGGACAAAGAGTTTGGCGCCTTTTGTCTTTAGCCCTCCCACAGTGAGGGGGGGGTTGACTCACTCCTGGGCTTCACGTGGCGGCTTCTTGTGGCGGGAACGCCATCTTGGGCGCCATCTTGACCCAATGGTGTAAAGGCGGGAAAGTTCTTTTTAGGACGAACAAAGTCCAATTGCAGACAATAAAGTCCAGTTTAAGCACAATATACCCGTTGGATAACGGGCCTGCTCGTATCCTGTTCGTGACGCCAAATTCTGACTCACCGTGGCCGGCTGACTCCAGTTGATACAGGCGATTCTTCTCCTTCCTTGTCACGGGTGGACCGCGCCTGCCGGTAGTGGGGCCCGGTGTAGTGCAGATCAAAATTGAAGACGTCATAGTGGGAACAGATTAAAGGGGTTTTAATTTGTTTTCTTCGTGACGCCACCTATGAGTAGTTCGGTAAGGGCTACCGACGCTGCGGAACCTCCGGGGTGATGGACAGCAGCAAGATGTTACGCTCCCCACAGGCTGAGCGGTGATCCCCGGGGCTGGAGCTGCTCAAGATGTTGTGCGGCAGCTGCGGTTACCTTTAGTTAATGACGGACAGTTCATAAGGAGACACGGACACAGATAGTCTCTGCAACGGGTCTTTACTGTCACCAGCAGGCAGTACATGGCTTACAGTGGTTGAGTAGAAGACCGGGTGGACTCAGCAGTGATAGTGCTCCTCAGAGATCCGCAGTGTTCCTCCATTCTACCTACTTAGCTTCCCTCTTCTTGTGCCAGCGTCGCCCAGGAATACCAGATCGGGTACGGGGAGGCTGCTTCAATGCCCTATCCATGATGTACGTTCTGGATGATTTGGGGAGCCTTGGATCCCTCAGTGGGTACACCGCTGGTTAGACGACTGGAAACTGGCTGGTGGTGGGGTGCTCCTGTAAAGCTGATCCTCCACGGGGCTGGTTCCCGTGACAGAGGTGAACTGCTGCCAGCTTCGGTACCAGTGAACCGGCTGTGAGTTGTGGGCACGGGAGTCTTTTGGGAACCCGTGTAGAAATGCCCAATCCCGGTAGTTAAGGCCTCAGGTGCGGACACCCGACCGGTGACGGCCCAGGGGCCCGCACGAGGTGCGGAGCCCCCGCTCCTCTCCAAATTCTGTGTTCTAGGTTCTGCTCTAGATTCCAGACTGTCTAGATTATTCTGTGTTCTCTTACACTACCCTAACACTCCACCCACCAGGACCTATGATTGGTCCCCTGTTCTAGGTGTTGTATGTTGGGTTGGATCTCAGAGTTAACTATTGCACTGCTTTGTCAGAGAATATTGCGGCTGCAATACTCCCTTGTGACGCACTCGTTGCGGGGCGCCACAGAACCCTGAAGGACCCCAATCGCAAGAGGAAGGAGAGAGGAAGTGGAGCCTGCGCATGATACACTGAAAGAGCGGTCAGAAAGATAGGACGAGAACCAGGAGAGAACAGTATCCTTTATGCCGATGGAGTGCAACACAGAGAGTAGGAGATGGTGGTTGACTGTGTCAAAAGCTGCAGAGAGGTCAAGAAGAATAAGCAGAGAGTGGTCACCATTACGTTTTGTTGTCATAAGGTCATTGGTCACTTTGAGGGCAGTTTCTGTAGCGTGAAGGGAGTGGAAACCAGACTGTAATAGATCTAGAAGAGAGTGAGTGGAGAGGTAACGGGTGCGGCAGGAGTAGACCAGGCGCTCCAGGAGTTTAGCGATGAAGGGGAGATTGGAGACTGGTCTGTAGTTATTTGTGCAGGATGGGTCAGGAGACGATATCTTTAATAATGGAGTAATGATACAGTGTTTGAAAGAGGAGGGGAAGATGCCAGAAGAGAGGGAGAGATTGAAGATTTTGGTTAGGTGAGTGGTGACGACCGGAGAGAGACTTGAGTAGGTGTGAGGGAATGGGGTCAGTGGTGCATGTGGTGGGACGAGAGGAAGACAGGAGCCTGGAAACTTCTTCTTGTGTGACTGGGGCAAATAATGGGAGTAACAGTGCTTGGAGGCCGGGAGCTGATTTCCTGGTGGATGTTGTCCATTTTCTCCATAAAATAAGAAGCCAGATCATCAGCACAGAGGTCAGTGATGGGGGGCCTGCACTTTAGGACTCAGGAGAGAGTGAAAGGCGTCAAAGAGTTTTTATGGATTGTTGGATAGTGAGGAGATCAGTGTGGTGAACTAGGTCTATTTGGTGAGGTGGAGGGCTGAGTTGTAGGTTTTTACCATGAATTTATAATGGATAAAGTTCTCTGGTGTGCAGGTTTTCCTCCATAGGCGTTCAGCACTCCTAGAGCATCGCTGGAGGAATCGAGTTCGTGATGTGAGCCAGGGCTGTTTTACTCTGTGTTTGAAGTTTCTGAGGGTGAGGGGCGCTACTTGGTCCAGGGAGCTTCTGAGAGTATCATTGTAGTGATTCACAGCGAGATCGGGACAGGAGAATGAGGAGATTGGGGACAGTGATAAGTGTTGAGAGTCTGTGAGCGTATGAGGGTTAATGGCCTGTAGATTTCTGGATGTGTGATAGGTAGGGGTGCGCTGGAGTTGGTGAGGATTTGTGAGCGTAAAAGAGAGAATGTTGTGGTCAGGGAAAGGAAGAGGTGAATTATCTAAGGAGGAGGTTGAACAAAGCCGGACAAAGACCAGGCCAAGGGTGTTACCGTCTTTGTGTGTCTCAGAAGTTGAGAGCTGTGAGAGGCCAAGAGAGGTGGTTAGAGATAGACGCTGGGATGCAGATGGGGAGATGGGGCTGTTTATGGGGATGTTAAAGTCTCCCAGAATAAGGGTTGGTAATTCTGAAGACATGAAGTGTGTCAGCCATGCGGAGAAATGGTCGAGGAAGTGGGTGAACCTGGGGGGCAGTATACAACCGCTACCCTGAGGGGGAGGGGATGGAAGAGCCTAATTGTGTGGACCTCAAAAGAAGGAAATGAGAGTGATGGAGCTGGGGGGGGATGACCTGAAAAGTAGATTGTGGGGACAGGAGTAAGCCAACTCCACCAGCATGTCTGTTCCCGGGGAATGGTAGAAATGTAAGCCGCCATGAGAAATAGCAGCAGGGGAAGCATAGATTGAACAAGCATAGATGGAATGAAAAAGTTATGATGGAGGGTCAAAATGGAGAGCTCCAACATGGCACTGATACTCAACACAAAGAAGACAAAGATATTGATTACTGCAGGTATGACCGGGACACATGTGAGATGGACGGCGACAATCTGGAAGTTGTAAAAGACTTTAACCTATACAGATCAATGATCACTAAAGATGCAGCAACTACATCAGACGTCAATAGGAGAATATGGGCAAATCTACAATGAAGTCACTGGACAAGGTCTTCACATAAAGGAACATTTCACTGGTGATGAAGAGACGGCTCGTACATAGTCTGGTCTGTAGTAACATATGTAAGTGAAACATGCACGAAAAAGGATCAAGACAGAAGAAGAATCATTGTCCTCGAAATGTGGAGCTGGAGAAGGATGATATCAATACCATGGATGGCAAGAAGAACAAACACATCAATTCTGGAACAAATCAAGCCAGACAGGTCACTGGAAGGAAGATCACCAAGGTACGACTTGTCTACACATCATACGAAGAGAGCAATCACTGGAGAAGGACATCATGGATGGTGGGAAGAATAGAAGGAACAAGATGAAGAGGAAGACCAGCAACCCGATGGCTCAGAAGAATAGAAGGAACAAGGTGAAAAGGAAGACCAGCATCCTGATGGCTTGATACAATCAAGATAATGGCTGAGAAGACCCTGGTGAACCTATCTGGGCTGCACAAGATCAATCTTCCTACAGAGTGTCCATCCATCAAATCACCACGGCTCCAGATCCAGTTGAAGGATGTTAAATTATTATATTGAGCCCTGACAACACTATAAAAATCCATCTGTGGCTTATTCTTGGCTTTTCTGTTCCACACTACCACCCCCATAATCTTCTTGTATACAGAGTTGTATGTATATTTAGCCTCCAGCTGTAAAGGACGGATCTGGATGGCTGCAGCTGCATGGTTGAAATCCTAAATTACATAGATAAGAACCAAGCTGCTGTCAAAACTTTTCAGTGTTTGCTGCTAAATAACTTCTTAAGATATTAATGTGAATACCTACAGGTCTATATGTGTCCATAGACTGGGGATATGCTGCTTCCATAAAATCTGTACATTAAAATTATTTTTTTTTAAAAATTAAATACTTGTGTGCATTGATAGTGATGGATGTTGTTGGTGTCAAAATGCACAGCATAACTGTTGGCATAGAGCAGGGGTCTCAAACTCAGCTGGGTTGGTGGGCCGCACATAGAAAAACATTTATAGCGGGGGGCCGCATCCCATGTAGGACTAAGTAATATTTTTAGTAATGCCAGAATTTTTTGCTCAATGTAGTAAAGTACAAATCCTGATCCCCTTCTTGTAGTAATATCCCCATCCTGTAGTAATGTCCTTTTCTACTGATGTCCCCCATTCTGATCCCCTTTCCTAGTAATGTCCCCCATCCTGATCCCCTTTTCTAGTGATTTCCCCATCCTGATCCCCTTTTCTAGTGATGTTCCCCATCCTGATCCCCTTTTCTAGTGATGTTCCCCATCCTGATCCCCCTTAGTAGTGATGTCCCCCATCCCGATCCCCCTTAGTGGTGATGTCCCCCATCCCGATCCCCTTTAGTAGTGATGTTCCCCATCCTGGACCCCTTTTTTAGTGGGGTCACACATCCTGGTCCCCTTTTGTACTGATGTCCCCCATCCTGATCTATTTTTAGAGTGATGCCCCCATCCTGTTTTACCTTCTTTTTACACACTCACACACCCTCACACACAAACCCACACACACACATACTCTCTCACACACACACACACACACACACACACACACCCCTCATATACACACTCACACACTCATACATACACAAACTCACACACACCTCACACACACTTTCTTACACACATATCCTCACTCACATACTCACACCCTCACACACACCCTCTCACACACACTCACTTTTCTCACTTTAATGATGCATCGCTCCAGTGCAGGGTGCCGCTGTGGTCCCCGCTGTGCTGGCTTCCGGCCTCCGCTGTGCTATGACTTCCACCAGCCGCCGCTCAGACAAGCTCTGTTGCTCAGCAAGATCAATGCAATCTGCCAGCTAGAGGCCCGCATGTGACGTCATATTCCGCCACCAGCTGCGAACCTCTCATTGGCTGGCAGCTTGCATTGATCTTGCTGAGTGGCAGAGTTTGTTAGTGCCGGGGGCAGAAGTCAAAACACAGCGGGGACAGCAGCGACCCCCTGCACTGGGGTGATGCATCATTAAGTTGTCCAAGGTGCCGCGGGCCGCATAGTGAAGCCCCAGGGGCCGCATGCGGCCCTCGGGCCGCGTGTTTGAGACCCCTGGCATAGAGGCTGATGAGAGAGAGCCACATAGGTTCAGTCACCTCCTTATTTCCGGTCCAATTCTTGAGATAGATGCAGGTCTCTGAGTTCTTGACTCGCATCTATCAGACATCTATGTCTAATTCTTAGGACATTACCTAAATCTCTGAGATGAGAAAACCCATTTAGTCAATGCACTTGATAAATAATATTCCGCCACTTTCTTCCAGGAGTTGTTCGCTTGTGGCATTGGATGGTACGGTAATTTCCTACTCAGGAATGGAAGAAAGACTGCAGGCTTACATGGGAAACAGTTAAACAGTAGCATTACACACAGAGAGGCAATAAGCTTGGTGGTTACAGTCTTACAATAGGCAGTGAGCATGGCTTCAATTATAGTAAAAAATTTGGTAAGAGCTGACACTTATGACAGCTTGCTGGCAACTTTATCAGCAGCTCTTCCTCCACTCTTGAATCTCACTTTCGATGCAGCTTAGTGCACACACACAGTGCTGATCCCAACCCATCTCTGTCACCTCTCTTGAAGCAATGGCTTTGATTTAACTCATCTGGCACACTCCGGTTTATTTCTCATACAGTTGCATCTCAGTCTCTCAGATTTGGCACCAGTCTCTTCCTCTAGGGCAGCAATACTCTTCACAATCACATATCAGCACACCGATTCCTTTGGTATGGCTTTCTTTTTGCCGTGTTGGTGTGGTGTAATCGTTGACCTATTATGATGCACTTGAAGCAATGGTAGCCATGGGCGAGCGTTTAAAGTTTAGCACCTTGCCATGCTCCTTTTAAATGAGAGTTTTGGATGAGTGTGTGCTGATACTGTTACTTAAAGTATCTTCAAGCTAATCCTGTGGCACTCCTCATCTGGTCCATAGGAGTCACAAATAAGGATGACAGACACATCCTTAACAACAAGGCAATCTTTACTGGGCACAACATTTGTGAATACAATACAGCAGGCAGCTCACTTCATTTATCTTTTGCACAGCACATAATGATTACTGGTGATGGCACTGTTCTTGTTTACTAGCCAGCAAGTTAACTTAGCCCTCCTTATCTATGGCACCATAACCCACGGGTCAATATGTTTCTCTGAGTTCCTGACCTATTACCATTAGGGATGAGTGAGTATACTCGCTACTATTCGGTATTCGCCGAATAGTAGCAGTATTCGGCTACTCGCTACTCTCCGAGTACTTATGTGTACTCGGGAGTAGCGAGTAGTCCTAATACTTTCGCAGTGTATCTATATACACACTGCGAAAGTAGCCTAAAAGTGATTAAAAGTTGTTAAAAATAATAAAATTACATACTCACCTGTCCGACGCCTGCACCGGGATCGGCAAAGAAGACATCCGATCGATGGACAAGGACCTATGACTACCAGCCAATCAGATGGCCGGTAGCGATCTGGCCAATCAGATGGCGCAATGTCACAACCACGTGATCGCTAGCGGCCACCCGATTGGCCAGTTTGCAAGGTCCTAGGTGTACTGTCAGGACCTTGCAAACTGGCCAATCAGGTGGCCGCTAGCGATTACGTGGTTGTGACGTGGCGCCATCTGATTGGCCAAATCACTACCGGCCTTCTGATTGGCTGGTAGTCACAGGTCCTTGTCCAGCGATCGGATGTCTTCTTTGCCGGTCCTGGTGCAGGCGAACTAGGCCACTTCCTACGAGTGATAGGATATGAGTGGCTTTTATGCAATGTTTTAGGAGTCCTAACTTGATGCTCCTAAAGGAGCCTGCAGTCATCATCCGGAGGCCCAGCTGTGGGCTACCTTGAATGATGTCACCAGAAACCTTTGAATACATTTCTAAGACCTTATTCCAAAGTCTTTTAATGGGTGGACGATCCCACCAGATGTGGAGCATGGTGCCCTCAGATGCCTCGCCTCTCCAGCAGAGGTCGGCAGCGTGGTCTTTAACCCTTCATCCTCCCTACTCTATATGCACCACGCTGGGGACTGCAGCAGCTGTGATCTGCTTTTATAGTGGTTGTGACTCTCACAACCACACAAGGTGAAGCCTCGGATACCTATTTAGGTCATATTTTATCTCTCAGACCCTTCATCCTCCCTACTTTAATTTTATGAGATAACGACCTTTGGGTTTTCATTAATCATCAACATTAACATAAATAAACACATGAAATAGATCCCTCTGTGTGTAATGACTATATAATATCTGTGTTTCACTTTATGTATTGAATTACTAAAATAAATTCATTTTTTGATGATATTCTAATTCATTGACATGCTCCTGTATCTCCATGCTCTGTATTCAATCAGCACGGCAGATAGAAAACGTTCTGGCATACAAAGGGTTACCTGGCTCAGTACTTAAAAAACAGGATTGTACTTGTCCTTTAAAATATCTTAAATGATGAGACATTCCTGAGCACTTACACATCACATCGCAGGCAGGGTCCCACCTTTCTATGTAAACTTTTAAAAAGGCAGTGACATTCTGAAGATCTGGAAGAGAGCAGATAAAAAATGTATCTATATCACATTATATCCATATATATTAAATACTCGTCCACACAGTGCGACACTTGGCTGTTTCCAGTAGTCCGGTAGACATTAAATTGACATTGAATATAGAAGCAGGTGGCACACTGGGAGTGGTGAAAGAGTAGAGGAATAAGGCTGGAAACACACTGTCCGAGTGACATGCAAGATTCTCCATGAGTCTCGCATCATTCTCCCGGGATGGCCTCCCCCTCTCTGGACAGGAGCAGTGGAGCTACATAGAAAAACATACCACCGACAGTATCCCGTTCAAAGAGGCAGGGGCAGTCGTGCCGGGTGAATGATCCGAGACTCGTGTGAGTAACCCGCATGTCACACGGACAGTGTGTTTCCAGCCTAAGTGACTGAACTTTAGAAATCTGTGCAGCCTTAGTGGTTAGACGTTTCTTTGATAGTGAGGATAAATCCTGATGATTCTAATTTCCAGAGTTTCCCCCCTAATCCCAAAATTGGTTTCTGGAATTGGGTGGAGCAGTGGGGTATACGGTCACCGGTCAGAGCTGTAAAATTGGATTCAAGGTCACACAAAGAAACTAGGTGAGGGTTTTACTTCTTGCTTTTTTTTTCTTTGCTTTTTGATGAGTTGAGAATTTTCAAGATTATAAATGAATCTGTAGAAGGAAAAGAGACGTAGGCATCATCAGTAAACCATTTGCAGGACCTTTTCCTGGCAGGCGTGTCGGTACTCCATAGCCCTGCGAACTTCATCCTACATTGCCGCATCCCCGATTCCTCTTTTGATAAGTTGGGCAGGTATGATGCCATGTTTGTGCTTGCAACAATGTCATACCGGGTCGATCATTCAAAAGAGGAGTCGAGGATGCCGGCAATGTAGGAGGATGTTCCTGGTCCAGCAGTCAAGGATTACAGATGCAGACCTGAACCAGGGTCTTGCGAATCTTTTTGATTATCTCTATTGATATTTAATTATGAAATATGATAGTAGACTAATATTAAAGTATGCATGACATTTCACACGAAGAATAACAGTTATTCTGTCTATGATACAATGTGTCTACTGCATTCACCAGTTTTCTGCTCTGCAGGCACTATTTCTACTTTTCAGTTGTCTCTGAGCTACTGGGTGGAGATGATCTGCCATGATGTCTCCCATGCACAGCACACACAGACATGAAGGATTCCTGCTTTCATGTCTCTATATTTAGAAGGAAGAGTAGCATACAGCAGTACTGAGAAGGGTAGCTGTAATTCCATCCATGGGGTGAGATAAACACTTACTAGAGTGCTGGAGCAACATTAGTACCTTGCTCTTACTCAGATCTTACCTCCACCCCTCCCCATTGACCTTAAAGGGCATCTATTCAAAAGATCAACACTACTAACAGGGGCTAACTACAACCGGTGCAGGGGTTACAATCGCATCTGGGCCCTGACGCCTAGGGGGCCCCAAAAGTCTCTTTGGCCTATAGAAAACCACTAATGCTATTAAAGATTTGCAATAACTGGGGGCCCTATTGGAGCTTTCCATCGGGCCCATGAGATTCAAGGTACGCCACTGTCTACTAAGCCTTGTATATGGGCATGCAGGCTATAAAAAGTGGAATCACATGATACCTTGATATCTGTAATCTGCTGAATGGTTCCTGAGAATTCACCTCTTTCAAATATGTAAATGGGCTGGAATGTGCTATGTAATTAATTAAATATGGTTCATATAAGAAAAGTTATTTTTTGTGTGAGAGCTTTTATCTCACTATTTCTATTTGTAATGTTTTTTTCTTACATAACTTGTCACCAAAAGATCAGAAAAAAGAAGAAAAAACAATTTTACTCTCCTCTCCAGGGTGCCCGGTTGTGTTAAATTTGGCTAGATTGCAAGAGTATATGCTTTAATCCCCCAACATAAATCTACAAAGGCGTAGGATTATAAAAAAAAAACAAACTTTATTCATTTATGAGGTTTAAAGAGGTTTCTTTCATGTTTGTAAATGGATTCACCTTTACAGTACTTGAGGACATCCCAGATGTTTATAATTGCTCTTAAAGGGAATCTATTATTTGATATAAATATCTACATTTTTATCTGGTGTAAATGCCGCTGTTCTCCTGAATCTGGCAATGTTTTTCTTTTCTTCCTGCGCTCTCCGTTCCTGAGATATGGCCCCTTCTTCCCTGTATATAAATCTAGTCTTGTTAGCCAAGTGGGCGTGGCCCTTAGTGCTTCTCTATGGGCGTGTTGTTAAGGACCACACCCCCAGGCCAAAAACATTAGATTTCCTTGATCCCCGCACTAGTCCTCCTCCTCCCTTCAGCGCCGCCGATGCCGTATAGCAGCAGCAGGCTGAGGTGGGTGGCGGGAGTGATGGCGGGCCTGTTGGGAAGGGGGGCGGAGGCAAAACACCCCAACACGCCGATGCCCGAAAAAAAATAAAAGTAAATAAATAAAACACGCTCAGGTGCCGCCCCGTGAATGCCGCCTCCCTAGGCACGTGCCACGAGTGCCTAAGGGCAAATACCTATACAGGAAAGATGAGGCCATATCTCAGAAACAGAGAGGAGCAGGAACAAAAGGACAACAATGTTGGATTCAGGAGAACAGCAGCATTTACACCAGTAATAAATTATACATTGATACAAGTCTCTTTTAAATGGTGTTGCCCCATAAACATAATCTATGTGTGATTGCTGTCCCTCAAGCTGATGATTCCCCTCCTTATCCAAAATGAAGAATAGGCAAATCTTCCCTCGTATGTTGAGTGGTTGACTTTATGTGCTCTATGTAGCCACAAGTTGCACTTTTTAAGTATGTGTATTGTGCCGGCCACAGCTGCTTGTTACCCTGTTGTTAGGTATGTGTCTGTGGATGGTGCACAGTAGGGGGAAGGGGATGTGAAATTATTCTGTCTATGCCTTGGAGCATGAAATGTAGATACACGCAGACATGTGTAACAATAACGAATGCAGTGCTGAACAATTATGCCCCATAGTAATTACTGTTTTTGTCTGATTATGGAATTGTAGAGTAGCAGGGGGGCGTAGTCAAGGGCAAGGGATTGACTCCGGACGCCCTGGCCCGCTATATGATATATCTGGTCCTGCTGGATATGTGGACTTCGGCCGTGCAGGCTGCATATGGCACTGTTGTTGGCTGGCCAGAACCGAATTGCATTGTTGGCGCCCCTGCAGTCCAGTTACGATAGTGGTATCGCCTCCCTAATATATGGTGGTTATAATGTTCAGAGGTAAATGAGCTCCCTAAATTAAGTAAACCCATGGACTCACACACAAACCTGATCCCTGACTATAAGGGGGAGCACAAACACCTAGTATTCTGGGGTGACTGCCTCTTCTGGGTGGCGGAGGGGTTAGTTACAGAGTGAGGGAGAGGAAGGAGAAGCACGAGGAGTTGGAGAGAGAACATGCCTGGGGTTGGAGCTGCTGCAAGCTCACTCCAGGATCACCATAGCAGGACACCAGAGTCCTAGGCTATCTAGGGATTGCAAAACCTGGAAGCAGAATCTGGAGATCAGGAGACTATAGGTCTGCTGGTCACCTTAGAATCAGCAGCACAGCATTACAGAGAGCTCAGAGCTGTGACTAATAGGGCAGCTTGCAAAGGGACTCGCAATGCCTGCTGGTTGAAGCTGTTACAGAGAAAAAACACAGAGGACAGATTGGTTCACAAGCTCCTGAATCCCCAAACAGGCAAGCATAGAAGGAAGGCTTATCTAGCCACTTAGTGAGTGGCTCCAGTTGCTTCTGGACAGACTTGACCCGACCTGGTGCAGTACCTGGATTTAACTTGTACTATCCTTATAAAGGTAAGACTGCATTGCCTGCCTACTTATCTCTGTCTGCTATGCTCTCACTACAACCTCATCATCACCTCACACCCTTACTATCCTAGGGCTCACTCCTGCGAGGGGAGTGTTACATCAGCTGCTCCATAATCTATCCCTGGGACTCATTAGCAACGCTGGCCATCCCTGGCCAGATATCCCAGCTGCGTCATGGATCATCCATACCTTCTATCCCTGTAAATATCCACTTTAACTTGTCATCAGGCCATGTGCGCTACTGTGAATCCATCGACTGTTCCAAAATACGTGTGAACCAGACTAGTTTTCTCTTTGCATTACAATGAAACCAAAAGCCCCCACGCTTGGGCCCCGCAACCGCACCTTTTGCCAGGTAAACCGACATACATCTATTTTTGGAGCCAAAAGCCACGAGACGTCTGCAGCTGGTTGTTCACAGGCCTGTGTCACACAATTAAAAGGTTTCATGGTACCAGGAGCTAGATACCCGGGAAGTAAAATAATTTGTTGGTTTAATTGATTTCTGACTCTGTCCTGTTTTTGACCCGCTGAATCCACATCGGACTTTTCGGTCTTACACCAGAAGGAGAAAGAAGCTGATCTCTCTGAAAAGATATATTGCAAAGTTGTTTATTTTCACGTGTACTATTGATTTATGAAATAAAAATTAAATTTAAGCCAATTATAGCCAAAATGTTGCAATGTTAATTACATTTATGGAGCAGTAACCTCAGTAATTGGCCATTATACCCTGTGATTACAGGCTGTGCAGTATATTCTCTGTGTCTTCCAGCAGGAGTCTCTCTAGAGTCTCGTAGAATGAAGTGGATTTTCCAGTTTTTGGTGATCTGCTGCGGCATCGGCCCGGCCCCTTCTCTATGGATATAAAGCATCTTTCGTCTTCTTGAAACTTTTCTATTGAGCAAGTCTTTATAGCAGCAGACATGGCGTTTGTACCCGCTCCAGGCTATCAACCCGCATTCAACCCCGTGAGTACCATTACTTGGCCTCCAAGTTGTCTAATAGACTGCAATGATATAATAATTATATACTGTTTCTTAACTTTAATGCATTTATTATTTTTGCAAAATGAGCTGATATCAAGCAGGAGTCACTAACACCAGTGGAGCTGTCTATTAGGATCGACCATACAGATGGGTTTAGCAGCCCCTGGTTTTGGTGCCTGCAGAGGAGATCCAGCTGCCCCTTCTGTACAGGGTTGGGGGGAATATCTTGGCTTGTTCCTATCCCTTTTCTCTATTATTGATGATGTATTTCTGCCCAGGGGTTGTATATGTAGTCAGGGGATGGAAGGGACCAAACAGAGAGAACATGCGCCACACCCTATTTATTCTAGAATGGCAGAATGTTATAGGATTACCACACGAGTGGGATCCACATCTCTTATTTTATTATGTCTCATTTTATCTGCATATGGTATTTTTCTGGATCTGAGCAACAGCCAAAAATTAAATTACACAATACAGCATAATGTGTGTAACATAACCTCCTAACCATGCAATTAAGAGCTGGTTGCTGCCAGTTTCTCAGTGCCCACATACTGTGCCAACTGTGCCCCATTTAGACTTTGCTTAGGGAAAAAAAGGCTAAATATCTATATAACCTGGTAGAGTAGAGTAGCTCATTGTCATCTCACCTGAACCAAGGTGGATGCCCCAGCATTATCTCCCCACCCAGCAGATGCCTCACCACTATCTCCCCCACCCAAGCAGATGCCTCACACTATCTCCCAACACCGCAGATGCCTCACCACTATCTCCCCACCCAGGAGATGCCCACACTATCTCCCCCACCCAGGCAGATCCCCAAACTATCTCCCCCACCCAGGTAGATGCCCCAAACTATCTCCCCACCCAGGTAGATGCCCCAACACTATCTCCCCCACCCAGGCAGATGCCTCCACACTATCTCCCCCACCCAGGCAGATGCCCCAACTATCTCCCCCACCCAGGCAGATGCCCCAACACTATCTCCCCACCCAGGCAGATGCCCACTATATTCCCCCACCCAGCAGATGCCCCACACTACTCCCCACCAGGAGTGCCCCATATTCCCCACCCAGACAGAATGCCCCAACGTTTCCCCTCCATAGATGCCTCACTATCTCCCGCCAGACAGATCCCCAGTATCTCCCCTCCAGGCAGATGCCCAACACTATCTCCCACACCAGGCAGATGCCCACCACTATCTCCCACCAGGCAGTGCCCCCACTATCTCCCACACCGGAGATGCCCCACACTTCTCCCCACCGCAAGCAGATGCCCACCACTATCTCCCTACCCAGGCAGATGCCCCATCACTCTCCCAACCCAGGCAGATGCCCACACTACTGGGTCACTCTACCCTCAGCAATGCCCATCCCCAAGCATCACTATCCCCAGCAGGACTTCCCATCCTTTTTCTTTCCCGAGTCATCTCCCGGCAATTTGCAGTCTCACCACTATCTCCCAACATCCAGACAGATACCCCACCATCATCTCCCCCACCCTGCAGATGCTCCACCACTATCTCCCTCACCCTTGCCAATGTCCTGCCACAGTCTCAGCAGTAACCAGGCAGATGCCCGCCATCACCGCCTCCCCACGCCTAGGCTACACCTTTACCATTTTTTTCTTTCCTCTGAGGTCTGCGGTTTTCTGGAATTTAGCAGTCATCATTTTTGGGTGTGTCTCCCTTGTGTATCCAGTTGTACATATTTTGAGTGTTGTGACTAGTCTGATATACACAGCATCAGACGCTGCTACATGCAGATTGGAAATCTTTTATACCTTTTGCAAAAAAGTATTTAAAAAAATGTTATTCTAGGCACAACCCCCTAAAGCTAATTGTATAAAATAATGATGATTATCATTGCAAACAATGAGAGGGATGAGGCACCGGACATGGCCGCACCCGGTTATTTCTCTGTACTGTAAATAGTGGTAGATTTACATGTTATTGGGCATCTGTGTGCCACCCTCGTATTGTGGGTTCCTAAAAGGTTTTGCATTTGCTTTTACTATCGAGTAGATTTATACTGTGTGGGGTGTAGAGGTTGGGGTCATACTGGTCTCTGGAGCCTGAAAGGTCCCACCAGAATCTCCTAAAAAAAGGGAAGATTGGCTGCAATCCCGGGAGTCATGGCAATCTCCTGGGTGCCAAATATACCCACTTTTCCTGTTTTTTCCCTTTTTCTACCTATGGTGGCCCCTGCATATACTATGCTGCAGCTGGCCCTGGGGTCAGGATGTCGTTTGCAACTGAAGCTGGGAGTAAAGAACAGAGCAAAAACATGGAGGAGAGAGAATCTACATATTGGGCCCGGGGGTCTATGTAATATGGAGCTTGGTATGGGGTCTGCATCTTGGGGCTCGTCTGACCTCAGAGCTTTAGTTTAGAGGTGGTCTGCGACTGGGGGTCTGTATTTTGCAGGGGTCTGTATTTTGGTCAGTCTTGTCTGAAGTATGTAATTAGGGGAGTCTTTGGGTCTTTGTTTTATGTAGTCCAGTCCAGGGTCTGTATTTAGGGGAGTCTGGTCCAGGTCTGTATTTAGGTGAGTCTGGTCTGGGGTCTGGATTTAGGTGAGTCTGGTCCAGGGTCTGTATTTAGGGCAGTCTGGTCCAGGGTTTGCATTTAGGGGAGTCTGGTCCAGGATGTATTTAGATGAGTCTGGTCTGGGCTCTGGATTTAGGGGAGTCTGGTTCAGGGTCTGGATTTAGAGGAGTCTAGTCCAGGACTGGATTTAGAGGAGGCTGGTCTGGGGTCTGTATTTAAGGGGGTCTGGTCCGGGTCTGGATTTAGGGGAGTCTTGTCCAGGGTCTAGATTTAGGGGAGTCTGGTCTGGGGTCTGTATTTAGGGCAGTCTGGTTCAGGTCTGGATTTATGGGAGTCTGGTTCAGGGCCTGTATTTAAGTGAGTCTGGGGTCTGGATTTAGGGGAGTCTGGTGTAGGGCATAGGTTTAGATGAGTCTGGTCCAGGGTCTGGATTTAGGGCAGTGTGTGGTCCAGGGTCTGTATTTATGGGGGTCTGGTCCAGGGTCTTTATTTAGAGGAGTCTGGTCTAGGATCTGAATTTAGGGGAGTCTCTTTGGGGTCTGTATTTAGGGAAGACTGGTCTAGGATCTGTATTTAGGGCAGTCTAGTGTAGAATCTGTATTTAGGACAATCTGGTCTAGGATCTGTATTTAGGGGAGTCTGGTCCAGGGTCTGTATTTAGGGGAGTCTGGTCCAGGGGCTGTATTTAGGGGAGTCTGGTTCAGGGTCTGGATTTAGGGGAGTCTGGTCTAGGGCCTAGGTTTAGATGAGTCTGGTCCAGTGTCTGTATTTAGGGGAGTCTGGTCTAGGGTCTGTATTTAGGGGAGTCTGGTATAGGATCTGTATTTAGGGGAGTCTGGTTCAGGTCTGGATTTAGGGGAGTCTGGTCTAGGGCTAGGTTTAGATGAGTCTGGTCCAGGGTCTGGATTTATGGGGGTCTGGTCCAGGGTCTTTATTTAGGGGAGTCTGGTCTACAATCTGAATTTAGGGAGTCTCTTTGGGGTCTGTATTTGTGGAAGACTGGTCTAGGAGCTGTATTTAGGGGAGTCTGGTCCAGGGTCTGTAATTAGGGGAGTCTTGTCTAGGATCTGTATTTATGGGAGTCTGGTCTAGGATTTGTATTTAGGGGGGTCTGGTCCAGGGTCTGTGTTGAGGGAGTTTCTTTTGGGGTCTGTATTTTGCAGGGGTCTTGTTTGTGACGTGTATTTAAGGTAATCTGGCCTGGGGTTTGTATTTAGAAGGAGTCTGGTTTGGGGTCTATGTCAATGTTTGGGTAGTCTGATCTGGTATCTGTATTTTATTTTATGGTGTGTTGTTGTACAGGCTAATATGTAATATTATGGAATCATACTAAAATACATTAAGGGATGAGGCTATAGACGGTAAATGAGTGGCACCGAGCAAAACATTTTCCATGTGGTGTACCCTCCAAAGCTGCAAACATTCCCTTTTATAATCTTTACAATATTCATTATCGTCACATTAAGATTTTGCTATTCTTCCTTGAGAGTTCTTGGATATAAAAAGGGCATGGAGGGTAGAATAAGGGCATTAAACTGGTGAAAATTATAGGATTGATGTGAAATGTTCGGCAAACTGACTAAAACTTAAGTCAAACAACAGTAATGTATTTCACCGCTAACTAAGGCTAGCGGTCCACCTTTGAGCCCACATCAGCTTTAGAATCAGCAGCACTCCTAGCCTGACCTGATATTCCAAGTTTTGGACTTAAAAGAGAGATTTCATTGTTCAGTTCAAACAACTTGAGTATTAGTGCCAGAAATAACAGCCGATAGTGCAAGGAGGACAAGAGTATGAGCAAGCGGATCAATTCAGAGCACAAGGCAGAAGGGATAGTCAGGGTGTGCCCGCTCCATTGTGCTCCCGAGTCTCATCATTCTCATTACCTACAGAGATGAAGACATAATTCCATGTTAATAGATACAAAAAAAGTCTCCATAGATAGCTAAGTATTTGCTGGATGAAGATGTCTTAGTATCTGACACAGTGGAACATATCTTCTGTCCTTCCAATTAAGCCATAGACTTTTAGTTGAAGGATTTCTCCTTCTCTTGGTCAAACATCCAGTGGAAACTCTGGGGAAACATACAATCTAGAGAATCCATATTACTCCCGAACATAGACATCTGGTGACGGGGCGAACATGGGTTGGTCTAGTTGACTATCCATTGTGAAATCGTTTTCTGGTTGTATCTATATGTTATCAGAATGGTGTGGAAGGAATTACAACACAACAGGATAACCTCCAACCTATCCAATCTGTTACTCAGGGAGCAGATGTCTGGGATTGTCTAGAAGATCACAAAGACTATTTTATTGTTGGCTTAAATTGGTAAGATCCAACAACTAAAGCTGACCATACACTTTAGAAAGGAGTTGGCTGACAACTCTATCTTGACTTTCCTATACTCCGGAACGCTCGGCTCAACTGATCGCTTCTGTGTCCTATGTGGGAGACCCGCTGCCAGAAGCATGAAGCATCATCTTATCCCCTGCCAAAAAGGATCAGGCAACTAAATTACAAGCACTCAATCCTTTTTGGTAAGGAGACACCTCGCGGATTCCAAGAAAGTTGGTAAAACCTTTTGAACATGACCAAAACGTCTTGGAGAGCAGGAAGTTTCTTGTGCATGAAGACAAGATGCTCCATTATTTGGTGCCGTGGTAGTTGGATCCTCTGCTACATTCTTGTAAATTGCATATGGTGGGTGGGAGCTATGTTGTGGATTTGGAATAGGGGTTCCAGAGCTGTATGTTTTGTCTCTAGTATTAAGTATGACAAATGTCCAACAATCCTGATCAGACTGGTCACCCTGGAGTTCACGTGCCATCAGTGAAGATGCACCTGTTGTGTCAAGTGAATCTGGATTCTCTCTTTGCATCAGTTGCTTCAAAGACATTGGGAACGATGATGTAATAGCACAGAGCGTCCTTTATACAGAGAGTGATGAAATCTGATGTGTGCTAAGAAAATTAGTTGATATGAGTCTTTCCCACTGGGACATACTAAACAGAGAATGAGCAAAGGTACAATGGAAAAATTACTACATTTAGTGATATAATATATATATAGTATGCTGAGGTTTTTGTGTTCTAAAACAAGATGTCTGAAGATGGGACTATCCTGTCCGCTGACATAGATCAGAGATTTGTTGATCCAGTACAATGGAAAAGATTTTGATTTTTCACTCTAAAAGTAAAATATCCTGAAGAGGAATTACCTTTAATGACTAGGCATGACTTCCATGTTTTAATAGATTAATGGAAATCAGAAACATTTTGATGCAAAATATCAACCTGCTCATAGACTTCATTTTCTGACTTTAGGACAGTCGAATTGCACCAAATCTTCTAAGAGGCTTGAACCCTTTAATACATTTGGTGCAACTCATTCCGACAATCTTTTTTAGACTGGAATATGAAGCACCAATATTAATATCTGTCACTTGTTGTACCCCCAGTGCTGCTTTTCTTCAGACCAAGTTACGTTGCTATATTTTTTTGCCCTTTTGGTCTGGATTTCATCACTATTTGTTTAGGCTTTTCCAATTTGCAATCCCCGGAGCTGGACCTTCTTCATCTTCCCGGAGCTGGACCTTCTTCATCTTCCCAGAGCTGGACCTTCTTCATCTTCTCCAGAGCTGGACCTTCTTCATCTTCTCCGAGCTGGACCTTCTTTATCTTCTCCAGAGCTGGACCTTCTTCATCTTCTCCAGAGCTGGACCTTCTTCATCTTCCCAGAGCTGGACCTTCTTCATCTTCTCCAGAGCTGGACCTTCTTCATCTTCTCCAGAGCTGGACCTTCTCATCTTCTCCAGAGCTGGACCTTCTTATCTTCTCTGGAGTGGACCTTCTTTATTTTTCTCCGGAGCTGGACCTTCTTCATCTTCTCCAGAGCTGGACCTTCTTCATCTTCTCAGAGATTGACCTTCTTCATTTTCTCCAAGATGGACGTTATTCAATCTTCTCCGGAGCTGGACCTTCTTCATCTTCTCCAGAGCTGGACCTTCTTCATCTTCTCCAGAGCTGGACCTTCTTCATCTTCTCCGAAGCTGGACCTTTTCATCTTCTTGGAGCTGGACCTTCTTCATTTTCCCAAGCTGGACTTCCTTCATCTTCTCCAGAGCTGGACCTTCTTCATCTTCTTCGGAGCTGGACCTTCTTCATCTTCTCCGGAACTGGACCTTCTTCGTCTTCTCCGGAGCTGGACCTTCATCTTCTTCAGAGCTGGACCTTCTTCTTCTTCAGAGCTGGAACGTCTTCTTCTTCTTCGGAGCTGGACCTTCTTCACCTTCTCCAGAACACCTTCTTCTGCTTGTTCAGAGCTGGACCTTCTTCATCTTCTCCAGAGCTGGACCTTCTTCATCTTCTCCAGAGCTGGACCTTCTTCATCTTCTCCAGAGCTGGACCTTCTTCTTCTTGTTCAGAGCTGGACCTTCTTCTTCGGAGCTGGACTTTCTTCTTCTTCAGAGCTGGACCTTCTTCTTCTTGTATTCCCCAAAAGTTTGAATCAAAATGATGTTCTATAAATTAGATTATTACTGTTTTGTGTTTTCTTGAGGAGGATAGCTAAGTATTTTTGGTTGGCACTCCTGGGCTTTCCAACCCTTCAGACTTTACCCAATTGCTCCAATTTTAGAAATGGGAACATTTTACAGTCCCTCTTAGTGTTCATTTACAGAGGCTGATTGCTCTCAGTAATAAGTAAGGACATGCACTTGCTGGGATAGGCTTTGACATGTTCAGCTTCTCCTTTCAGTGAGAAATGTGTCCAGTCTTGAAAAGGTAAAAAATACTTCTCACATTTTTTTTGTCCAAATCAGTCAAGATTTCTAGACCCTGCACAGGTACGGCTCACAGGTGATTGACGGCTCCAAATCTGGTCACACAATGGAGACCATTTTAGGTGCCTGTTTTAAGACGAGACAGGCTGATATTTGTACAAAAGTTGATCGACCATGTTGTTGGATTTAGTCAGTCGTTGTTGAACCTTGAATTGAAGATTTATGCCAGATGACAGCTCTGCTTCACATCAATAGTAGTGTTCATTGATAGGAAGAAGGGCTGTCATTAGGTATAAATACAGGCATCAGAGTATGACAGATCGGCCACTTATTATTGATTTTGTCTTTTTAACTTATGGACCCATCATCCTGACAACCTTTACAGACTGACCATGAATACAAGTCATTGAGATAAAAGACATCTGATATCCCTATTGTATGGCCAAGAACCACTACACGGTACACGGGGGGGTTCCTTCTTTAGGGTGTGAATAATGCTACAAATCAGGAGCAGTCCCTATAAAGTCTCATCTTGTTGGGGGTAGCCTGTAGATTCGCTAACAGCCATACGAGGAGGACATCTGATCAGCCTGGAAGCATTTATGACGGTACTGGGAATAAATCATCATAACGTTGAACCTTTGGGGACATTGTCTGTACAGCACTTTCAGGGTGCAGTAGGATATTGTGGTGGGATGGCAGACAAGTCTCACTATATTACCCCATTCCCTACTAGCAGAACAGACAGAAAAGGGCCCCTGTGCGAAAACAGTAACATCAAAATGCACAATTCCACTTTGGAGATAGAAATGGCCCTCCTCACATCATGGGCTGCAATGCAATTGTGGCGCCCCGCAACGAGTGCGTCACAAGAGGGTATTGCAGCCATAAAAGCAGCCGCAATATTCTCTGACACAACAGTGATTTGGTTAACTTTGAGATCCAACCCTGCATGCATCACCTGGAACAGAGGACCAACCCAGGGTCCTGGTGGGCGGAGTGCTAGGGAAGTGTGTAGGAAGTACAGACACTTAGTCTAGTCTAGAACACAGAACCGAGTAGTCTAGAGAAGAGAGAACTTGAACTTGGAGTAGGAGCGGGGGCTCCGCACCTCGTGCAGCCCCCGGGCCGTCACCGGTCGGGTGTCAGCATCTGAGGCCTTACCAATCGGGATCGGGCATCACTAACCACGGGTTCCAAAAGACTCCCGTGCCCGAAATCTTACAGCCGGTTCACTGGTACCGAAGCTGGCAGCAGTTCACCTCTGCTACGCGAACCAGAAGCGTGGAGGAGCAGCTTCACAGGAGCACCCCACCACCAGCCAACTTTCAATCGTCTAACCAGCGGTGTACCCACCGAGGGATCCAAGGCTCCCCAAAACATCCACAACGTACATCTTGGATAGGGCATTGAAGCAGCCTCCCCGTACCCGACCTGGTATTCCTGGGCGACAATGGCAAATCACTTAGCTAGAATGGAGAAACACTTGCGGATCTCTGAGGGACACCATCACTGCTGAGTCCACCCGGTCCACTACCCGTCAACTGTATGCCATGTACTGCCTGCTGGTTACAGTAAAGACCCGTTGCAGAGACTTTCTGTGTCCGTGCTTCCTTATGAACTGTCCGTCCACACCACAAGGTAACCGCATCTGCCGCACAACATCTTGAGCAGCTCCAGCCTCCGGGGATCACCGCTCAGCCTGTGGGGAGCGTTCCATCTTGCTGCTGTCCTTCCCCTGGAGGTTCCGCAGCGTCGGTAACGATTACCGAAACTACTCATAGGTGGCGTCACGAATAAATTAGCCCCTTAATCTGTTCCGACAAGACGTCTTCAGCTTTTGATCTGCACGCAACCGGGCCCGGCTACCGGCAGGTGCGGCCCACCCGTGACAAGGAGGAAGCAGCTACAGCCTGTCTAAACCGGAGTTCACGGGCCGACGGTGAGTCACAATGATATGTCCGCCTCTGCTCTTCCCTCCATTAATATGGTAACTCTTAAAGTGGTCTTCAATGCTCAGGAGGAAAGTCTGGGACTATAGACAACCAACCGTCCCCTCAAACAGGGAAAGCATGACAATGTGTACACCGTATACTGTTAAGATTCACCAGCCTGTAGTCACGTAGAGTGTCTGCACACTTCTGCTCCCTTCCTGGACATCTCAATAAAAAATAAATCTGATTTAATTTAATATTTTATAGTAGTAATTGGAGACTTTCTTATTGGTGGTGTCCATTGTCTTCCACTGAACCATTATTGTGTAAAGCCCCATACACATTAGTCTAACCTGCAGATATTGACGGATGTGGCCAACAGTCCAGTGTATATGGGGCCCCCGACTCTCACCCAACAGATGAGTTTTGATCCCTATCTCCCTCAACATGTCCAATAATGGACTGCTAGACCTGTTTTTCTTAGAAAACACAGGATCCTTCAGCCAAGCAAGACGCCAGTGTATGGAAGAGTCGTGGTTTAATTGACAGCTGTCTAAACTTTATGAAGGAGCTTAAGAGCCCGAGCCACCAGATGATCCTCCTGTGGACCATTGGGTCTACACAAGTTCAAGCCTACTAGACCCTACTAACATTAGTGACAGCTTACACACTATAACCACCACTGTATTCTGGGAAGATGGCTGCGGTCCCTTAGATCTAGGATGGGAAATATTGGGTAAATCCACATTTTTCTTTACGTTTGCAGCAAGACTGAGGCAATCAAGGGTGCAGATCAGACAATTGTTTCCTATAGTTCCATGATACATTGCATTTCTTGGGAATGATGACTGTATTTCATCATGTTTTTCCTATTGTGAGTCAAACCGGAGAAGAGTAGTTGAAAAAATAGGGTTAAGCAGTGCGAATACTCGGTGACACACCCTGAAAGAAAAATGTCTGCAGGCAAGACTGGTTAACAAGAGCTGCAAAATGATAGAGGGAGCGAGGCGCACCCGTCATGTGGCGAAATACTCCTGAAGGAAGTGGCAAATGCACAAATGGCAAAATAGCAGTGCCTACCCCACCTGAAAATGCAAAGCGTGTCTATAAAAGGCCATCCGATAATATGTCATGGCCATGGGCTGATTGACAACACTTCATCACTTCCAGTTCTCTCCAAGGGGGATAGGGTTAATTTTATCTATCTTGGAAGCGTACGTTATTTGTGTATTATGTATTTGTGTAGTCAAGTTAATATGTCTGGTTACATGTGTAAGGCCATCTAGCGGCCCAGGTACAGACTGCTCCTCAGTCCACTTTCATAAATTAATAATAATAATAATAATTAGTGATAATCCTTGGGGGCAGGGCTTAACTAGTAAAAGGGGCTTGCAGTGTAGTGGCAGCAGGAGAGTCCCAGTAAATGAAAGCTAAAACAGGAACTTCTACCAGTAAAAATTCGGCTGGACCCTTTGCTGTGGACCTCACCGTAGACTTGAGCGAATGTGTTGTCACAGTGCAAGCGGTGGCCCTGATAGCTCCTTTGAAATGGAACCCCATGGGTAGGATACGGCTAAAGCCAAAAGTGACTGCATAAATGGCAGGCTACAGTGTTATCAAGGGACGAGAGTCTGAAAGCAGCGGGGCCAGGTGAGCAGCAGTCAGCAGCAAATTGTGCCAATATAAATATTTCCAGAACAGTAACGTTTAAGTGTGCCCGTGTTTCACGAGACTTGGTAAGTATGAACTCTTTTCAAGTTTTATTGACCCTTTGTGATCCACCCACCAGGGCCATGTGGTACTCGGAACCGGGCCCTGTCGTCGTCATCTGTCACGGTGTCGTGATCCAGCTCCATGGTACCCGGGAGGTCAATAAATGGGGAAATAAACAGTTTTTAGGGACTTTACGTGGCGCCACCCATGGTGCACGGCTATGGGAAGCCGCTGCTGCAGTCGGGACCTCCGGGGATGATGGGGGGTGGCAGCAGGGATGTTGAGCCCTCCACGGGTAGGGCTGGTCCCCAGGGCAGCCGTGAATTCTGTGGGTTTGGCGGGGTGCAGCGTTCACCGTTACTAGCCTCCTGCTGCTGGATCATAAATCTGTGTCCTTTCAGGCGCTAGAAAAGTCTCAAACAGTATCAAGCTTTAACCGGGATTTACTTTCCTTTCTCAACAGATGGTACAACTTACAGTGGTTCAGCAGCGGCTCCGGTGCAGTTTCAGCAGCCGGGATGGTTTATCTGCGACTCCCCCTTTTGTGTCTCTTTCGGGCCTTTTTGGTCTGTTCCGCATGCTAGCTACAGTCCAGCGGTCACGGGCTTTGATTGAGTGACTTTCCGGGTCCCTTAGCCCTAATACAACCCGCTGGGGATCGTGGTTGGGGCAACAAGCTTCCCCGCCACTTCAGCAGAGCCAGCACTCTGTTTTCGGCCCAGTCCCTCAGTGTCCCCGCTGACCCAGGCACACCTTAGACTCCTTCTATCTTTCACCACGGTTTACAGCCTTGGACCTGGGCAAGCCCCATAGTGGCACAGGCCGCCGGGTCCGTGTTTTTTCAGTCCTGTCTGGTGGTCTTACCTCTTACTTTGACTGAACTTCACTGGTCTGGGGTATCTGAACTTCGGTGTTGTCTTTCTCTGTACTAGTCTCTGAACTTGAGTATCCTAGCTGTAACTAACTCTCTTGTTCATCTGTCTGTATTCTTTTTATAACCTCCCCTCACCGGGTCCTTCTCTAACTTTCCACCCTCCACCCGGCTCCTCCCGCTATCCCATTGGTGGACATAGAGTACCTAGACGTAGGATCGGGAGTGTTTGTCTGTGGAGACCAACTTACCAATTCCGGCTGCTGCACCATCTAGTGGTGATCAGTCCGCAGGGGCGCCACATTTGTTTGTCTTGACCCTTGATGAGGGCAATACTGAACTGAACTTTTGCACTAAGGAGCTGGGTAGGCTCAGCGAAGTCAGGGCTACTCGGCGGCCTCAGCCCTGCCTCACCCTTGACTACCGGGGCCCTGTGCGGCCATCACTGGCATCATTGTACTTCTCAAGGAGAGAGCCGGGCGAAGCATGCACCATGGGTGCAAATTGCCACTAGGGTGCCAAAGAGCCACTCTTCTTGTGCCACAGTGCTCACGTACAGGGGTAGGGCAGCAAAATGAACTTTTGTGATAAGTGAAAGGACCAATTAATTCCTGGAATTAGTAAATTTAATAGTACACATAGTAGCATTTTATTTCTGTGAATAATAATGCAACATTTCCCAGTAATGGCAAAATAAATTCAATTTCTAACTTCTCATTCACAAAATGCATTTTTTACTCCTTGAATATTTTGACCTCCAATATATTTTATAATGAAAAAAAAAGAAGTGAGGAACGTCCTTTTTTTCAGTGGTTTTACTGCGGTTGTTACACTATTGAAATCAAAATAACGTAGTAAAAAATAAAGTAAGAAATTACTGGTAATCAAATATATATTTGTTACGTGTAGACTGTTCTGCAGTGGTTTGGAAGTGTTCATTTCTTTTCATGCCTTTGGGGTTAATGTCAGTAGCTGTAGCCGTACTGCTGTCTATGGTCTGGCTGTGGCTCCTCAGGTGAGCTGCTGCTGATGCTGCTGTGTGTGTGTGTGTCAGTTGATGTAGTTGTCTACTCCCCCAGCTTTTAAATAATCCCATTACCCATCAGGTGCTGTCGCTGATAGAGTTGTGTCTCTGCAAAGACCGTGAGCTGTGCTGATGCCGAGAATTGTTCTGCTGGAGCTTCCTTGCTGTGTAGCTTTGTTGAGATTGTCATCTTCTGGGAGTTGCTGTGTTTATCCTGGTCCCTGGGTGGAGGTGAAGGGGGTTAGCCTAGGGCTGGTCAGGAGAAGGGCAAGGGTGGTGGCCCAGACATCCTCACCTTTAGAGATACTTCTGGGAACAGGGTCAGCCAGGGACCCCCAGTCTAAGGGTCAGACTAATTGCCCCTGATTGCCTTTTGCCCATCACTGCCATCCTGCTACCTAACCCCTTGTCTATTACTACCACCAGGGGCTGGCTGGAGCCTCTTTCCCTGGGTGGCAGTTAGGTATCCCCGGCCCTGGTTGAGAAGCGGGGGGGGGGGGGGGGGGGGGGGGGGGGGGGGTGCTGTCAAGTCCGGCAGCCTTGAGAAGCGGGGGGGGGTGCTGTCAAGTCCGTCAGCCTTGAGAAGCGGGGGGGGGGGTGCTGTCAAGTCCGGCAGCCTTGAGAAGCGGGGGGGGGGGGGGGTGCTGTCAAGTCCGGCAGCCTTGAGAAGCGGGGGGGGTGCTGTCGGGTCCGGTCCGGCAGCCGTGAGAAGCGTTGGTGCTGTGTCAGGTCCTCACCTCCTCCAGCCGCAAAGCGAGCCCGCCTGCCGCAAACCGTCGCGCCGGCCGCAAAGCGACGCCCCGCGGCCGGCCCGTTTCTGCAGGGGGCGGCCCTAATGGTGGACTATACCACCAGCCCAGGGGGCACTTGCCCCCCTGCCACCTGGGCCAGCCCGCCCCTGACTACCACCTGTGACAGTATTAAACCGCAACTAAAAGATAATTAAATTTTGGCTGCGGTTTTACACCGGAAAAGAAAAAAACCTTCAAAACAATCTATGTGTGAACATACCCAAGAGCCTGTGAATAGCTGAAGGCAGAAAAACGACTCAAGCTTTAATATTTCCCTTTAAATTGTCAAGTGTTTTCACATTGATTTGATGTCTGAAATTAAAGGAAAAAAAATGACAAAAACATTTTTAATTCTGATCATTTCTCTTTCTGTGATTTGTTGCAGCCCATCCCCTACACCACAATGATAGCTGGAGGCCTACGGGTGGGGATGGTTGTGACTATTCAGGCAACGCTTCCCAGTAAATATAACAGGTAAGACTAATAAGACAGGTTTATGTACAGGGTGGCCTATTTATATGGATGCACCTACATAAAATGGGAACGATTGGTGATATCAACTTCCTGTTTATTAAGAAATTCACTGGCGAATCCCGAAAGTATATATAAAATCTTCAATCTTTATTTTTCCATTAAAAATCAGATAGGTCGGGGTTACATCTCATATGTGTTTATGGCATAAACGCCCTTCCTGTTTGTGGCACATTAATATATGGGAGGGGGAAAACGTTTTCAGATGGGTGGTGACTATGGCGGCCATTTTGAAGTCGGCCATTTTGGATCCAACTTTATTTATTTCAATGGGAAGAGGGTCATGTGACACATCAAACTTATTGAGAATTTCATAAGAAAAACAATGGTGTGGCTTGATTTTAACGTAACTTTATTCTTTCATGACTTATGTACAAGTTTATGACCTCTTATAAAATGTGTTCAAAGTGCTGCCCATTGTGTTGGATTGTCAATGCAACCCTTTTCTCCCACTCCTGACACACTGATAGCAACACCGCAGAAGAAATGCTGCACAGGCTTCCAGGATCCGCTGTATCAGATGCAGCACATCTCGTATCTTCACAGCATAGACAATTACCTTCCGATGAGGGATGAGGCAAACTTTTTTGTGAATGGTGAAGTTAACAAACAAAACCCCCGCTATTGGTCTGACACTACCCCACAATGGATAGATCCCTCCAAGACTGCTGAGAACACTAACATTGAGGGTATGGTGTGGTATATGGGGTACAAAGATAGTGGGGCCATTCTTCATCAATGGAAACCTCAATGCCACTGGAGATCTGAAACTGCTACATTATTCAGGTGTGACTTGACTACCAAGTATAATGTAACTCAATAGGAACTCAAGAATGTTTCCAGAAGAATTCACCAAAAAAATACTCATTGACTTCCAATATATTTGGGTACTCGAGTTGCACCCATCTGAGAGTCCCATTTCTCGTTACGAGTACCAAGCACCCGAGCATGGTTATCTCTGAGAGAACAAAAGGAACGGCCATACGAAATCAGACATGCCGGATCCTTATCTACCACAACATAATCTTTCAGGGGGGCCCCATACACATTAGACTGTTGGCCAAACCCATTGATATCAGTGGTTTAAGGGGGCTTCAGTCTGAATTTCCATTGATGGGAGGCAAAACTATTATTCGTCATGAACAAATTTTCTACTATGGTACCAGACAAAATGGAAATCGGCAGATCAATTTTTCTGACAGATTATCTATCCGTCAACATCTGTCATGCTTCCTCATATCATGAGCGTCAAAATCTCTACCATATGGCCAAAATCAAGAAGCCCCCCCCTTTATGGGGCCAGGTGATCAGTGGTGGTTAGTCATGATTGTGATGGAAGACCCAACCACGCCGGTGGGTCTTTACAGATGAAGGTACGGCTCCATGTTTTACTTTTCTAGTCTATTATTTTGCTCTCATGTTTTACTATTCTCTTTTTGATTGTTCAAGGTTTGCTATCAACTTTAACTGTGGGACAGGAGGAGACGGCCGACACTGCCTCCACATGAACGCTCGATATGATGGACGTGATCGAGTCGTCTTTAACTCAAAACAAGGTGGTGGTTGGGGGACTGAAGACATGAAGAAAGAAATGCCTTTCAAGTCTGGGAAAGTCTTCTTCATCTTGTTCGAGATTACGAGAAACAACTATCAGGTAAGATGGACATGGGAGTTTTGATAGAGTGGCATTAGGTGTAATGTGTGGGTGACCTGGTGCTTATGGCCATATTGTGGCCAAATTTCATTGTTATTGACCACTGGAGTTGCAAAAAAAGTCAAAAGGTACAAAATCCTATAGATCTGGACATTGTTTCCTAGTCAAATGGTTGTGTTGTCCCATGAACTTTTAATAACAGCTAAAAATTGGCATTTGTTATCCAATTCATATGGATGAGACTGGCGCCTATACTCGAGCAACAGGAATTTGTAACCTTAATCACTTTCCACTTTACAGGTGTTTGCAAATGGCGCCCCTTTCCATGAATTTGACACCGAATTCTGTGGACAGAGTGACCTATCTGCAGGTGACGGGAGATATCACAGTACAAGAGCTAACCATTGTAGGCAATGGACCCGGTGTGAAGGGGGTAAGCATCAATCAGGACCTGGAACTGTTGATAGTATCAATTTACGGCTACAGGAGGTCAGTCTCTGCCCCAATCTCTGTGCATGTACTAAGGACACATTCTCAAAGAAACACGTCCCCTTCTTTGCCAAAAATGGTGTCAGTGATGGTCCCAGTAATACTATTCAGGGGAGCGTAGAGGAAGGGTGTGCCCTAGAATTACAGCGATACCAAACTTTTTTAATGGAAAAAATTGTAATCCGGCTCAACAGGAATGGATTTTCTTTTTTTTTCTTTTTCAATAAATATGGTGCATACAAAAGAAAAAATTACATGGTCACGTGACCCAGTCGACTTGTTTCGACTACATTAAGCAGTCTTACTCATGCAGTTGAAACGCGTCGACTGGGTCATGTCAAACATGTCATTTTTTCTTTTGTATGCACCATTTTTATTGAAAAGAAAATCCATTCCTGTTGAGCCGGATTCCAATTTTTCCATTAACCTTGATGAAAGGCTAAGGCGAGGCCGCTGTCTGAGCCCTAGGAGGATGAGCAAAGGAGCAGCAAGGTGAGCTGGAATTAATTTCTTATACAGGGTGAGCCATTTATATGGATCACCTAAATAAAATGGGAACAGGTGGTGATATCAACTTCCTGTTTGTGGCACATTAGTATATGGGAGGGGGAAAACCTTTCCAGATGGGTGGTGACCATGGCGGCCATTTTTAAGTCAGCCATTTTGGATCCAACTTTATTTAGGTGTATCCATATAAATGGCCCACCCTGTACATGAGCAAACATTTTTAGTTTAGTGGTAAAATAGAAAATTCAGAACTTATTTTTGGTTTATGTTGCCATTTTATAAGACCTGTTTTTTATTTTTGGGTGTATTTTTATTTCTTGCCAATCTATAGTTTTTAATTGTATCATTTTAAGGTACTGTGGCAGTTCACTCACTTTATGGGATGGGGGTTACTCACTTTGCTTGCTCCATGAAGCAGACTCCGGAACACTTTCCATTTAAAAGTCCTATTAGGTTTATTAAAGGTTCCATGAATCGGCACAGGGAAACAAAACGGCTTTACAGAAATATAACCTCGGTTACAACCCGCTTAAATCATGGGTACACCGCACAGGGTTAAGGTTCAGCTCAGCTCACTCAGAGCCACACTCTTGAGGACTGCAACCTCCAGCACACACCGAGCACATGTCAACCAACAAACTCCATCTTAATTTCTGAGACACACCTATGGGTGGAGGCATGTGGAAAGTCAGGCACACCCCTCTCTCAAGCTATTAACCTTTGAATGCCTTAAAAACTTGTGGCATTACAAGTCCCAGAGTAATATTATAGGTTTACACTGCAGAAAACAACCGCCTCTGCAATACATACTGGCCATTTACAATGCAACCAGTCGCCATATTACAATACGTATACCTTTTTTGGCAAGGGGTGTGACAACAACATCACAATGTTTCTCACTACCGCGCTAACCATATGGGTTAGTTAATTTTTTTTACTTTGCATAGCTTGATCTTTTGCAGACATGGCACAATGTGTGTATTTTATTATTTTTTTCCTTTATTTTTGTGCCTCATGGGAACACAGAGATGAGTTCTTTCAGGACAGCAGATCAGCTCTAGTGCTGAGCAAGCACTACAATGCTCGCTACACGTAATGAGCATTTGGACACTGGGACGGGCTCGACTTATTTACCGAGTATAATGGGAGTCAATGGGAAACTCAAGCGTTTTTCTGGGAATGTTTTGGGAAAAATGATCGAGTTTCCCATTGACTTCCATCATCATCGTTTTGCAAACTAGTAGCAAGAGATGAGTGGGCGATGGATGCCAGAATGTAGACACTTGGAGATTGACAGTGACATCAATATGGTTAAATAGCGAAAATCGGTGGCAGCCGTAGAACATGCTTGTTGTATAACACAGCTGGCACCAGTCTGTTATGGAGCAGACTCAGCTCCTGAGCCCGCTCCATACACCTACACTCAACAAATATCATGGAAAAAAGATCAGCTTATGCATACTCAGCCAACCTAGGAGTGCATGTGTATAATGGGGCAGACATAGCTGACATATGAACAATTCTATGGAGACCATAACCATGGAGAGTATATGGCTTTTTAAAACAGACCTGTCACTTGAGATAAATATGTATTTTTCTACCTGGTGTAAAAGTCATGTGTTTCTTTCATTCCTGCTCCTCTCCAATACTGAGCTATGACGCTCTCTTCTCTGTATATAGAGACTAGCCAAGTGGGTGTGGTCCTCAAGAAGACAGCCACGAAGAAGAGCTAATGACCATGCCCAGATGGCTAATAAGACTCGATTTGCATATAGGGAAGAGGAGCCAATATATCAGTCTGACGATGGTCTCTCTTACTTTGGAGACTTGTGACAGGTTTGGGACCTCTGTCTCATTCCTTTGAGATTTCATTTTAATCGTGTTTCTTTCCTTTGCAATTCAGGAGTTAATGTCAGTTTTTGCTTCTAGCAGACTCAGTTTCCTTAGCAGGTGTGGCTACTTTGTGACCGCTTCCATCCCCTTTATATAGTCAATGGTTCCAGCTTCCTTTGCTGGTGATTGAACTCATTCCTGGCTAAGCTTCTTGAGGTGAAAGAGGCTCTTTGGAGAGCCAACTACAGCCATGCCGTCTACTGCCAAGGAGCATGGTGTGAAGTTGTTTTTGTCGACCTCCTATCTGCTTCCCCTCCCCTCTTCTTGTTGTTATTCCAGTGGTTGGGACTAGTGCTCCTGCCGGACATTTCCTTATTGAGGCCTAACATCAGGGCCAGCGAGGGACTAGGTATCCTTTTTAGCGACGGGTTGAAAGAACCCATATAGGGATGGTAGGGAGACCAGGGCACAGCCACAGGTGAGCACAGGAGGTCACCTCTTCCCCGTTCCCTATGAGCAGGGCCCCCCTGTTGTATTTGTTCCCCCCCCCCAAGGGCCCCCCTATTGTTTTGTGTGGTGTGCCAGACATCGATCATCTATGCATCCACTTCCACTCACAGTAGACAGACATCCTTCTTAGTCCAGCATGACACTCAGGAATGGAGAGGAACTGAAACAGAAGGAGAACAACGCCAGATTTAGGAGAACAGCGGCATTTGCACCAGATGAAATAATATTTATTGTATGTGACCGGTCTTCTGTAAGGGAGGGCAGCTTTTCCATGCCAACGGCTGATTGCTCACGATTCTATCAGCCGCACCTCGAGAACAAGGGTTATTGTGTCTCATCATTAGGAAAAGACTATTCCTGATGGCACATGTGTGACCAGTGAATGTTTCCGATTTCTCTTGTTTGCAGGGTTTACTAACTATTGTATATCTATTTCAGGGTCTTGTGATGTCAGGAGCACAGTTCGATCTGCTGGTCAGTATAATTGGGGGTAGCGGTAGTAATTATTAGCACGGTTACTGTGCTTTATTTTATAATATACTGTATAAATAATACAAAGCTTGTTTTATCAGTAGCTCATGGTTCCATTGGAGGTTAAAATAGTTAAAAAAAATAATAAGGGTTCGTCCATTTGAAGAAACCTAATGGAAAATATTTGGGGTTCCTTATTACGGGAGTTAATGTTAGAAGCTAGAAAACTGCAATCCATGACTATAGGAATCATACGTGTATATAGTGGAGCAATGCAGAGAAGAAAGCTCCGCTAACCTGGTTACCTGAGTCTCACCGTCTCTTCTTACCTTCATGCAGCCGATGATGGGACCTCCATATGTGAATGCAGTAAGTGTCCTCCTCTACCTACTCTGATAACTATTATCCTGTGTCCCCTCATTGTAGGAGGTCAGTAGGATTCTCCACACTGAATTATCTTTACATTATTTACAGCCAGTTCCATTTACGGCAAAAATCAACGGTGGGATGATCCCGAAACGCTCCTTGGTTGTGAAGGCGGCTGTAAAACCTAAAGCCAAAAGGTGAGGAGCAAAGTCTTGTAATAACCGGGGATGGGTGGGGGGGTCAGATGTACTCTGTTCTCCATCATTACCATGAGTTTGTTGGAGTGGGGGTCCCATATCTTCTCCTATTTCCTCATCACCATGTAACAAAGGTCCTGTGTCCTGTTTTCTCTTCATTGCCATGACTTTGCATGGAGTGGGGGTCCTATTTCCCATTCTCACTCATCACCATATGTTTGTAGGATCTGGGGTCCTGTGTACTCTGTTTTCTCCTCACTGCCATGACTTTGTATGGAGCTGGGGGTCCATGTCCTCATATGGAGCTAGGGGTCCCGTGTCCTCTGTTCTCCGCACATTGCCATGACTTTGTATGGAGCTGGGGGTCCCGTGTTCTCTGTTCTCCGCTTATTGCTATGAGTGTTTATGGAGTGGGGGTTCTAGTTCCCATTCCCACTCATCACAATGAGTTTGTATGGAGCTAGGGGTCCGATGTCCTCTGTTCTCCGCTCATTGCTATGAGTTTTTATGGAGTGGGGGTTCTAGTTCCCATTCCCACTCATCACCATAAGTTTGTATGGAGCTGGGGGTCCGTGTCCTCTATTCTCCGCTTATTGCTAGGATGTTTATGGAGTGGGGGTTCTAGTTCCCACTCCCACTAATCACCATAAGTTTGTATGGAGCTGGGGGTCCCATGTCCTCTGTTCTCCGCTTATTGCTAGGAGTGTTTATGGAGTGGGGGTTCTAGTTCCCATTCCCACTCATCACCATAAGTTTGTATGGAGCTGGGGTCCCGTGTCCTCTATTCTCCGCTTATTGCTAGGAGTGTTTATGGAGTGGGGGTTCTAGTTCCCACTCCCACTAATCACCATAAGTTTGTATGGAGCTAGGGGTCCCATGTCCTCTGTTCTCCACTCATTGCTATGAGTTTGTATGGAGCTGGGGGTTCCGTGTCATCTATTCTCCACTCATTGCTATGAGTTTTTATGGAGTGAGGGTTCCATATCTCCTGTTATTTCCCCATCACCATGAATTTGCATGGCACAGAGGGTCCCAAGTCCTCTGTTCTCCGCACATTGACATGAGTTTGTATGAAGTTGGGGTTCTATTTCCCTTTCCCACTCATAATAATGAGTTTGTATGGAGACGATGTACAGAAGAACATAGGGATCCAGAAAGAGCAGGAGGATGGAGAGCCTGGTTCTGGAACCAGGACAGGTGGGCACCATCCACTCTCTGGATCAGTGGGGTTCCAGCATTTAGAACCCCCCAATCAATCAGCAAGTTATCCTGTGGATTTAGGACATATTGCCATTGAGATTTGATGTCAGAGAATACATCTTGGATAGTTGGACGATCACGGCACCATGGAAAGGGAATCCATGTAATTTCAATAAGCCCATTATGATGCTCCAATACGTTTTAATGGCTAGAGGACGTCCAGTAAAAAGGCCATCCTGCTGATATTGGTTGTGTTTGTTACTTTATTCTTTTATTTGGTGCTGTCTAATCATTCTAATCTACTAACCCATACTCTTATTTTTCTCCAGCTTCATTATTAATCTTAAAGCTAGTTTCAACAATGAGATCGCTCTTCACCTGAACCCTCGTCTTAGCAAGAACACTGTGGTCCGGAACAGCTTTATTAATGGGAACTGGGGAGAAGAAGAGACCGAACAGGTGAAAAATCCCTTCAAAGAAGGAGAATACTTCAATGTAAGTAACCGAAAAATAAAATCTGATGTAGAAATAAACCACCGTGTCCATAATGCACAGACGACTGTGCTGGAGGTCGGAAGTGCATCACTTAACCCCTTCAGGAATTTTTATTTTTATTTTTGTGCTTCAATTTTTTCCTCCTCTTCTTCCCAGAACCATAACTATTTTATTTTTCTGTCGACCTACAGTGACCACTAGAGGGAGCTCAAGAGCTTACTGCATACTATTTTATTATTGGCAGATAAAATACAACTTTATGGTGTCAACGATCTTTAGAGCATAATCTACGTCATCCAGAACCCTCTCTCTCTCCATCATACTTCCAGTATCAATGTATTCATCTAATTATATTTTTCTTGGTCCGGCTAAGACCAGCAGTTGCACAAGTGATCAACGCCAATAATATTGTCACAAGTTTCCCTTAAAGAACAATTGGACATAGAGCAGAAATGCCAGAAAGCTGTTTCTGATTATTTATTCTTTTATTAAACTCACAAGAATGAATGAGTTAAAAAAAATAGAAAAACATGTCAAACACACAGCTAGCCATCTTGTACCCAACCCTGGGTTTCGCCATTTGGCTTCTTCTTGTGGTAAGCTTGGATGAATGCAGTGATACTGGATAAGTGTCACTTCTCCACCGGAGCCTGTTCTTGCGACACTTGCTTCTTTTCATCAGCCACCGCCTCATTCACTCTGTAGGTGATGCTGGTGATAGAGGAGAAGCCAGAGCCAGAAACTCTGATTAGCGCTGATGAGCTCTGCTCATCCACTAAGGTTAGAGTTGCTGGGACCTGCAGTACTTTCCAGCCTGACAGAGTTGGAGGTGTGTGTGCTGTCCAGCTGAAGTCATCAGCTCCTGGCTTCAGCCTATTAGAAGGCACCACACCCTACTAAAGCCTTCAGCTTCCTGCTGAAAGCTGCCAGATATAGCTTGTGCTTCCCTGGTTACGTCTCATTGTTCACCTGCTCTGAATGGTTTTACCCGCTTTACCCTGGCCTATTTTTGGACCCTTCTCCTGGCTGTCAATATTGTAATTGCTGTGGTCTCGGTTTTCACCCAGCTTCCCGACTACTCTTAAGGATCCTGATTTTGTCCTTTTCGTGACCTCCCGGCTTTGACCCTGTTTGAAGACTTATCTTGCCTCTGTTTTGCTCCTTTGGACAGCAGCCCATCCGTACACAGCAAACCCCTGGACCCCATTGTAAATCCAGATCCCTGTATAGGGGTTAAAGGGTGTCAGGGTTTCTTGAGATTCTGCCAAACAGAGGGCCAAGTCTGTCCGAGATAGCCCTTTGAGCTTGCGGCCTCGCACAGTCGTCACAATGAGTGACACAGAGGGAGGATTCTAGATGATGTGGATTCTGCTCTAAAGATCATTGTGGCGGTAAAGTTGTGTTTCATCTATTTTAACTTACTTGGGCCTGTTTATTGAAGCTTGCCTTGCTCAGTTCTTGGTGTTTTTGTGGTTGCAGGAGAACCTGGTTAAATAATCATAGTAATATATTTTATCATTGAGCTCAATGTCTACACGTCTGTAAGCACCTTTAACGGTTTATCTTTAGTGTTGTGAAAATGCAAAGTTCCAAATCTCTTTTTTCTTTCTATCAGTAAAATGAGCTCTAGTCACTATACAAATACAGTAGTGCCTTGACTTAAGAGCACACCAACAATGATTTTTTTGAGATAAGAGCCCATCACTCTGTATATTTTTTTTTGCTTTATGATGTGAGCACAAATGTGAGTTGCAAGCAGCTGCTGCCTGATCACGTGTGCCAGCTCATTAAGCAACGAAATATTCCCTGCTCTACATGCCAGGCATGGAGAGCAGCAAATACAGCGTCCCAGCAGCTAATCAGCAAGTCAGAGCACGGCCCTCCTACACTTTGATTAGCTGTTGGCATCGCGCTGCACACTACAAAAAACAATAACCTTATACTCACCCTTCCTTCAGTCCCCTGCAGCGCAGAGTTCTCATAATACAGTCTATTGATTGTGTGTGAGTGCGGATCAGCTGATCAGCCAGAGAGCAGGTCCGCTGATCAGTGTGTGAGTGCTGTCTTCTCAGACACTGTCAGCTGCCTGCTTGATGAGAATGCTGTGCTGCAGGGGACCGGAGGGAGGGTGAGTATCATTTTTTTTTTTTTAAAGTGTGATGACAACCATGATGTACCAAGATGGAGAGGCTTGTACCAGGGTAGGGTGCCATGTACCAGGATGGGGTGCCATGTCCCAGGATGGGGTACCATGTACCAGTATGGAGTGTCATGTGCCAGGAAGGGGTGCCATGTATCAGGATTGGGGGATCAAATAAATCAGGATGAGGGCCATGTACCAGGAAGGAGTACTATATATACCAGGATGGGGGCCATGTATCAGGATGGGGATCAAATATACCAGGATGGGGCTATCTACCAGCATGGGGATCAAATATACCAGGATGGGGACCATGTACTAGGATAGGGATCATATATACAGGATGGGGGCCAGGTACTAGGATAGGGGTCATATATACCAGGATGGGGGCCAGGTAGTAGGAAGGGGATCATATATACTAGGATGGAGGATATGTACCAGGATGGGGGACCATATATTCCAGGATGGGGATTAAATATACCAGGATGGGAGCCAGGTACTAGGATGGGGATCATATATACCAAGATGGGGGCCAGGCAGTAGGCAGGGGATCATATATACTAGGATGGAGGATATGTACCAGGATGGGGGACCATATATTCCAGGATGGAGGCCATCTACCAGGATGGGGATCAAATATACCAGGATGGGGCCATCTACCAGCATGGGGATCAAATATACCAGGATGGGGACCATGTACTAGGATAGGGGTCATATATACCAGGATGGGGGCCAGGTAGTAGGAAGGGGATCATATATACTAGGATGGAGGATATGTACCAGGATGGGGGACCATATATTCCAGGATGGGGATTAAATATACCAGGATGGGAGCCAGGTACTAGGATGGGGATCATATATACCAAGATTGGGGCCAGGCAGTAGGAAGGGGATCATATATACTAGGATGGAGGATATGTACCAGGATGGGGGACCATATATTCCAGGATGGGGGCCATCTACCAGGATGGGGATCAAATATACCAGGATGGGGCCATCTACCAGCATGGGGATCAAATATACCAGGATGGGGGCCAGGTACTAGGATGGGGATCATATATACCAAGATGGGGGCCACGCAGTAGGAAGGGGATCATATATACTAGGATGGAGGATATGTACCAGGATGGGGGGGGCCATAAGTTGGGGCTGAAATGGAATAATAGCATTTCAATTAATTTTAATGGGGAAATTTAATTTGACATAATAGCAAATTGAGTTAAGGGCTCAGTCATGTAACAAATTAAACTCGTAGGTCAAGGTATTACTGTATATCAGGAAATTATCCAACAGGGTAATACTGCACCTAAACAGGAGTCAGACATCTATCCAATTCTAAGAACATCCCAAAAAACCCTTGACCTCCACCTCACGTGTCTCATTTCTTCCAGATTTCCATCTGCAGCACCGAGCAGAATTATCAAGTCTTTTTGAATGGAAGTTTGTGCTTCAACTTCGCTCACCGGATGTGGAACCTGCCGCAAGTGGACAAGCTGGAGATAGAAGGAGACGTCTGCATCGTCTATGTGTTCATCTAAATACGGCTGTTCACATTTTACTGTAATCAACTCGTGGAATCAATTCTTCAGGCTACATCAATCACACGGATACCTAATTTGTATAGTTTTTTTTTGTTATTACTATGCAATAAAATATTTCATTTGAAAAAAATATATATTTTTTTTGTGTGAGATTTTTTTTTTAGTCACTTTTTATTTGTCATTTTTTTAAATTTCTTTTTGTCCTTAAAAGATCAGAAATAAAAATGATTTAGGTCGTCTCCCAAAGGACCCCGGCTGTGTGTGACTAGAACGTGTGGATGTAACAGCGATCCTGGCCAGTTTCAAAACAAAGCTTACAAGCTCGATAGAAAAGAGCTTGTAAGCCCTGCACATGTACTGCTGCCTAGCAACGGTGGTCGGTCTCCAAGGCAACGAGCTGTAAACAAAAGAGAAGTGTTAATATCTCAAGAATGGCTGAAAATGTTAATAAGCAGCAAATTACAAAAATGATTGCTTTTACAAGTGTTATCTGAAAATTCCCATTTATGAAGATGTGAATTGCCCTTTAATGTGGGTGCTATTTTGGATTTTAGTGCATATTTGCAATCTCAAAATTGTATACAGAAGGAAGGATCTAGAGGCGACATAGACACGACGCTGAACCTTCTCCATAGAACTTTGAGGTTCTGTCATCTCCCAAGAATCTGTATTCACTGAAGGCACATATATATTACAAAGTTGCCTGTGCTCATGTGTACCACTGGTTTATGGGGAGGGGTGAAATTAAACAGTGGTTACTCTTTAGTAGTGAGTTGGTCTCTATACACCCTAATATCATGTGTTTATGATTCATTCCATGTGATTTATTGATCACATTACTATATATTCAGTATTTAGGAGTCAGGTGACCGATTCTGATCCTTTGATTACATGAACACATGCCATCAATGATAAAGGGGATCTGTCAGCTCAAAGCAAACTTCATACAATATTTGTCACAAGCGTGGTATAACAGATGAGGGAATGGAAGCAGGATGGAAATAACAGGCAAGGGGACCTGGGTAACTGGTCTGGCCCTGGACTGGGTTCCCTGGATAGCGTTGTACCCAGAAGTACCTCTGATGGTGAGGAGGTCTGGGCCACCACCGTTGCCCTCTGCACCTCAACCAGCCCTGAGCTATACTCCCTCACTACGGATAGGGATACACAGCAACTTCCACAGAGGAAACTCACCAAGAAGCTTCAGCATGAGTGTAAAGCCGTCTTCAGCTCACATGGTCAAGGCAGAGTGAAACTCTCTTAGTGACACCTGTTAGAAGGAAGTGGAACTACTTAAAGGCTGAAGGAGTGGAGAACTGAATGATGTGACACCCCCCCCCCCCACACCTGCAGAGATGCACATAACATAGACTACAGCAGTTTTCTGCAGAAGACATAAACTCTGCACACTCACTGAGCTCTGATGGAAATAAAAAGTTCTCTATTTGGTTCACATATACGACTTTAGGGTTGTCACAATCATAAAGTCGCATATGTGAACCAAACAAAGAACTTTTTATTTGCATCAGAACTCAGCGAGTGTGCAGAGTTTACTACTACTACAATGTTTTGGGATCCAAATCCCCTCACTGCCACCTCTGTCTTTTTCTCCCATTGATTGAATGCCAAACATAACATTTAAGACTGTACAGCAATTTTCTGGCATTAACTCCAGATGTGCAACAGGAGATTTACTCTAATTAAACTACAGCAGCATTACACATGGACTGTAAAGCAGTCAACATGTCACAATATTACATAGATCACTTAGACCTTATGAGGGTGGTGTACTTACTTTGAAAATGTATGTCATAGATCTGCTTATTAATATATGCAGTTTGTGTACGGTGCTCACTTTATTAACTCAAGCCGTGGTCGTCACCCAAAGGAACCAACACGTATGGATTGAGGGCGGATCCCACATCTACGGCCAATGGGTAGCCAGGATACAATTGTGATAGCTATTTTTGCACTTTAGGGTGAGTGAGTCTATCCACTATAAAGGCAGGTTCCTTTGGGTGGCGGCCACTGCCTGAGCTAGTATACTGAGCACCCTGCACAATTAGTGTCATAGGCTTCCCAGGGATACCAATGGGGCATCTCTCACTTTCAGTACGTGTCCGTCTGTCTCCCTCCTCACTGTCTTGTTCTTTGTCAAAACTTTTATCCAGTAACATTGATACCATACAATTTTGTGTTGTCCACGTGTGATAAATCTATTGCATTTGAACACTTGTGTGGCCCCTTACCCCGAGTACTGTCTGGGGCCCCTGTGCACTGCCTGGGGCCCCATCTGCTGTCTGGGGCCCCGTGCACTGTCTCTGTGTGCTGCCTGGGGCCCCTTGCACTGTCTGGAGCCCTGTGTGCTCTCTCAGCCCCCCAGTGCACTGCCTGGGGCCCCTTACTCTGTCTGGGGACTCTGAGCACTGCCTGAGGTCTCTGTGTGCTGCCTAGGGCCATGTGAGCTGCCTGGGGCCCCATGTGCTGTCTGGGGACCCGTGCGCTGTCTCTGCCCCCTGTGTGCTGCCCAGGGCCCCTTTGTGCTGCCTGGGAGCCCGTGCACTGCCTGGGGCCCCTTTGTGCTGCCTGGGGCCCCTTTGTGCTGCCTGGGGCCCCTGTATACTGCCTGGGACCCTGTGCGCTGTCTCTACCCTCCAGTGTCTGCCTGGCCCATTGTGTGCTGCTGTTACACCGGGCCCTGGAGCCTAGGGGGCCCCAAAAGACCCTTTGTTTTATAGAAAAACACTAATGGTATTACAGATTTGCCACAATTGGGGGCCCCCCCCCATTGGATCTTCCACATCGGGGTGCCTGAGCTTCAAATTACACCACTGAGCCTGGCTATTGCAATCATGAAAACGTCACTAACATGCGATTGAATTATGTCATCCGGAGACAGTCATTTGATGAACTGATTGTGGTAGGATCCCTGTCCTAAAATTTCAAGCAATTGCTTTAATCGAATGAGGGGTTAATATTATTCAAATAATTAGCTCACATGTATGTGACCTTCCAAGAAGCTGGTATGTAATTTCACTATCTACCACAAGATGACAGCATTGCTACACAACTGTATGGAAGAAGAGGCGCGCTCGCCAGAGTCCTGTATAGGGCTGTATTCACATGCGCAGTTTTTGTACATGGAGTTGATTAGGTTTTACTCTTTTTCTTGATTTTGTACTCAAAAACTACAAGAATCCAGCTTAAAAGGTATATCTGTTATATTTCAATTTCCAGGACCCGCACCGATCCTGAGAATGGTGCCCGATCCGGCGTCCCTTGCACAGTTGTGGCACCTCCATTGTGCAGGAATTGCAGCACTTAGTTTCCTTCAGCTCTCTGAACTGATCTGCCACCAGGAGCACTGCCATGTCGGAAAAAAATTAGTGGGGGGACAAAAGGCGACATCAGCGCTGCGATCCCTTTAGGCTGTGTTCACACACGTAAGGTTTTGCTGCAGCAAAGTCTTAGGGGTTTCCAGTAAATCCAGATTTCTCTGCAGGAGAAAACCTGTGTTTTTTGCTGCGAGTTTGCTGCATTTTTATATCCGTTTTTACTGCATTTTTTCTGTGTCTTTGCCAGAGCCGGCTCCAGGATTTTGTGGGCACTGGGGCAAAAGAGTCTCAGTGGGCCCCTTTAATAGTCCACCCTCCCTCTCGTCCGGTGCTTCTGCACGCCCGCTTCTTAAACCACACTCCAGGTTTAGACAGAAGAAAACAGGAAAGACATTCCTTCTATTAATTATAGATATCTTGGCAGTGGAAAAGGGTGGGGGCATTATCACTAATTTTAATGTACTAGAGTAGACTACGAAGGCAATAAATCTATTGTGTCTTTCCGACTTATATATTAGACACACACAGCTCTGCTATATGCCCATAGACATACATGGCTCTGCTAAATGCACATGTAGATGCATACAGTTCTGCTACATGAACATAAAGACACACACAGCTCTACTACATAAACATATAGACACACACAGCTGTTACATGCACACTACAGACACATAGACACACACAGCTCTGCTACATGCACACCACACACAGCTCTGTTACATGCACACTACAGACACATAGACATATACAGCGCTGCTACATGCACACCACACACACAGCTCTGCTACATGCACACCACACACACAGCTCTGTTACATGCACACCACAAATAGTCACACAGCACCTTATCAAAAATACCCGTGGCACCCTCCCAGGTCCCTCAAAGTATTTCCCAGTGAATTTGCACTGATATAGTCACACATACCTGTTAGTACGATTTGTGAGAATTGATATAATACAATTGTCGTCCAAACGATGTAAGCCAAATCCTAATATTTGTAAATCATTTTAAAGGATTTTTTAGAGAATCAACCTTCTGAATATGTAATTATTTTTTATATTTAATAAAGTGAGATTTTTTGCCAATAAGTATTTGAGTGCAAATTCACTGGGAAATACTTTGAGGGACCAGGGAGGGTGCCACGGGTATTTTTGATAAGGTGTTATGTTATTTGGTGAAGCACATTATTCATAGTGGACGATTTATTTGTAGATAGTCACACAGCTCTGCTACATGCACACCCCACACATAGCTCTGTTACATACACACTACAAACACATAGACATATACAGCTCTGCTACATGCACACCAAACACACAACTCTGTTACATGCACACTACAGACACAGACATACACATCTCTGCTACATGCACACTACATGCACATATAGACACAAACAGCTATGCTACATGCACATATAGACACACAGCTCTGCTACATGCAGAAAACACACACATACAGGAGTCACTGGGAGCTGCACAGAGTCTGCAGGACCTACCAGGACCCTCATTTCAGTAATGTGATTGGTCACATGACTGGAAGGTCCTTCAGCTGCACGGATCCTGTAGCCTCCGTGTAGCTCTTGGTAAGCTTCCTCTTCTACTCTGTACAATCACATATAGAGCAGCTATCTGTGAGTGGGTTCCCCCTCTTTGCGTCTGTTCACAGACAGTGAGTGGGCCCCCTCATTTGTCCAGGGCCACAGCACCTGCCCGGATATGCCGAGTGCTGACGCCGGCCATGTTTTTCGCCCACAGAACACTGCAAAAACCGCAGAAAGAGTTGACAGAACGTTCACTTCAAAACGCAGCAAAACCTGAGCAGGTTTCAGTTTTTGCAGAGAAATGAAACCCATGTATATGGATAGCTTTACCCTGAATTAGAATGGTTCGCTGGGAATTAAAAATGCAGATTTAGATTAGCATAAAACCAAGGTAAAAATGCAGATTTAGATTAGCATAAAACCAAGGTAAAACTGCAGCAAAAATACAGTGTGTGAACAAAGCCTTAATCAGTATGTCTATGGGGCGAAACAATTGTAATAAAAATCTACTAGAGATCACAAAGCCTCGGACGCATCACCGTGTTTCTGGGTCGCCAGGAGCTATTACTATAAATGTGATAAAGGGAGGATTATCCACTTGGGCATTGCAGACATTCAATCATCTCTCGGGAAATCACATTTCCATCAAACATTTCTGAACCCTGATGTCAGATATCCCAACACAGAGTACCATAAATTGCAAACTCCATCCCAGTTGATGAACCCACAAATTCTTTCAATCTGGCATTTGATAATCCAGAATGTCGTTCTGCCTATTGTGCAGTTTTTCCCGCTGTGCGGTATTGTAAACTCCATCCACAAGTATTGTACTGCAGATACACAGATAAAATAACGGCTATGTTACTCGCACATTAAATATCTCTCCTCACTGATGATCCCAAGGTTATAGGGACAATCAGCCCAGAAAGAGAACAATATCTTTGCCAATATATACTATTTTATGACCAATAAAAAAAGGCATTTTTGCTCATTTCCAGTATCTGTAAACATGGATATTCCTATGACATGAACCTTGAAGTGGCATTTTTATATAGCTCACCCACTGGTAACTTATCCTTCGTGGTGATGGTTACCCTTCTGGATATCCTTCTTATCCTAAATACTAATTTATTTTTACATTTTATTTTTTGCTTATTTTTTCTTTATTTTATACAAAGTGCCTCTCTCCTTCCCTTAAAGTACAAAAAAAATCATTTCAGGGGCATTTAAATATTCAAATATTTTTTTATTTTCAACTTATTTCCCTTGTTACTGGAGCTGGTGTATCAGCCCCAGTTACAGGGGAATTTCTGCCTCCTGACCGCACAGCAGAGCTGTTATGTCTCCTATGATCAGCGGCTCCTGCTCCCTCTCTATATACAGCGATCACATGACCACTATGTATGGAGGAGGAAGCGTACACTGCATTTCTTTAATGATGTGTATACAGTGATGGAGGAGGGACAAATGATAATAAAGCATCTCTGCCTTCTCAATGAGGACTCCAGATGTCTATGATAGCCGCATTTCTACTCCGGCAGCTACACGATTGCATGGATCTGCGCTCCTGCTTCATGGAGTTTTAATATGTAACTGCAAAGTCGGAGCAACATCTAAAGTGTATGGGCGAAACAAAATCTCATTGCACTGGGATCCATGTTATTTAATGAGTCAGTGCTGATCTGCAAGCTTTTTCTCAGCTGTAATCAGCCAAGTATGGCAGCACATATTGGATGAGACTCGCCAATGCAAGTGTATGGGTGCAAGAAAAAAAACAGACGTCACACGGATCATCCATTTTTTTAACAGTTACATTATCATTCTGTAGCATAAAACACCATGCCGGCTCCAGGGGTGTTAGAGCACCAGGTCTGGTGGTGGGGAAGAACAAGCTCCGATGGTAGTGGAGCACCGGCTCCAATGATGGTGGAGCACCAGGTTTGGTGGTCGTGGAGATCCGGCTCCGATAGTGGTGGAGCACCAGGTTAGGTGGTGGTGGAGTGCCAGCTCCAGTCATGGTGGAGCACCAGGTCTGGCCTGGTAGTGGTGCAGCCCCGGCTCAGATGGTGGTGGGGCACCATGTTTGGTGTTGGTGGAGCACCAGCTTTGATGGTGGTGGTGTTCCGGCTACGATGGTGGAGCACCAGGTTTGGTAGTGGTGGAGCGCAGGCTCCGATGGTGGTGGAGCACCAGGTTTGGTGGTGGTGGAGCACCAGCTCTGTTGGTGGTGAAGTCCTGGCTCTGATGGTGGTGGAGCACCAGGTTTGGTGGTCGTAGAGCACCAACTCTGTTGGTGGTGGAGTTCTGGCTATGATGGTGGTTGAGCACCAGGTCTGATGGTGGTGGAGCACCAGGTTTGGTGATGGTGGAGCACCAGCTCTGTTGGTGGTGGAGTTCCGGCTCCGATGGTGGTGGAGCACCAGGTTTGGTGGTGGTGGAGCACCAGCTCTGTTGGTGGTGGAGTTCCGGCTCCGATGGCGGTGGAGCAACAGGTTTGGTGGTGGTGGAGCACCAGCTCTGTTGGTGGTGGAGTTCTGGCTATGATGGTGGTTGAGCACCAGGTCTGGTGATGGTGGAGCACCATCTCCGATGGTGGTGGAGAACCAGCGCCAGCTTAAAAGGCTCTGATAAGATATATTACAAAGATTCTTATTTTTACATGTTTTATTGATTTATGAAATAAACAGTAATCATCAATTTACTTTTTTAAGTATCACTTTTTTTTAGATCAGAATTGGGACCTGCATCTACCAGACATTTATATCACAATCTATAAAATTCCTAGATGGGAATATCGGCACAAAAAAGAATCCTGGCAGGAATACCCTTGAATATTTGCTAGGATAAATCTCCAGGCGTACGACACATCGCCTATATGTACGTTTCTGTATCCATTCAGAAAACCTTCCTGACAATGACATTCTCCCAACCCGTCTTCTAAAAAATGCTGAGGCATTTGGTCGTGTCGTAATCAATGATCATCAGGCCATGGGTACGTCTGAAGACTCCGTACGTAGAAAAAAATAATAAAAAATGACGCGCCGGCGAGTGCATCCTCGCGGGGTTGTGAATGGTTTTTGCAGATCAGTTGCTATGGAAACCGGAGTGAAGTGCGAGCGACGTCTGTGTGTGTGATGGTGGGGGGTCTGTTTGCACAGAAACACAGTCTGCATCCCACAGAAGAGAGGATCCAAGGCTGCACGCTGTGTAAGATGACGGAAGGGGTGGGGAAAGGGACCCAAATATAGTGCTGGCTTGGACATGCATAGATGTAACTTACCCGGGAGCGTTCTAGGGGTTCATTATATTTTGTAGTAAGATATAAGGGGGGAGATGGTGTATGAAGGCAGCAGACAAAGGATCCACCTGTCATCCTACTAGAGGAACTCAATGTATGAAAGAAGAACAGATGGCATTGCACCGTTACACCAGACCCCCATTCACCGCAGCCACGTTAGACACAACAGATATATCACTCCGGCAGGAAGGTGACACACGTACACTGCCGCGACATATACTACTGTGTATATGGCACGTGACCACCTGCAAACCACACACAGGGGGCAGGAAACGTGTGTCAGATGGGGCATAATAACACTGAATACAGAGTATCAGAAGGGATGGAATTAAGGGCAGAAAATGATGACGGTTCTGAGTGTTCCAAGGAAATATGCAAAGTATCAACACTCACTATAGGGGGGATTCTCTATGTAGGTGGGTGTCGTAAATGTGCAATGGAAGAACGGGATAAATTCAGATTTTGGAACAGGGTAGGATGAATTTATATGAATGTCTGATTTGTGCAGTATAAAAAATATTTATCAAGGGGGATTTTGCACCTTTCTTTTTTTAATCTTTTACAGCTGACCCTTCATCTTAAGGATCTCGCGAGGTGCGGTGCATGGTTGGATTGTCCAGGGATTCAATTCAGGTATGAGGAGGGAGGTTACGGGGAAGAATTATGCTGGCCATAATTGTCGGCTAAACGTTTGTTATCAGGTGGCTCAGCTACGTGCTCACCTTGGCGTAACTACAATAGGTGCAGGAGTTGTGATCGTACCTGGGCCCTGGAGCCTAGGGGGGCCCAAAAGTCCCTTTAGCCTTTATTAAAAGACTAATTCTATTAAAGATTTGCAGTAATTGGGGGCCCCATTGAAGATTTGGCATCAGGGCCCATGAGCTTCAAGTTATGCCACTGTGAAACATTGATGAGTTTTCAATCGGGAAAGAGGAAAATGTTGCTGGCAGAGTAGTCTGGCAGTGGCTTATCTCTTTCAGAAATAAGGATCAGCCTTTGAAATGTCATCTGCCCGAGCCTTCTCTCCCCCGATATCATATGTCAGGGAAGTAAGGGAGACCCCATATATATCAGGTGGCACTGGTGGACACAGACAGAAATGGGCCCCTGTGCTAGAATAGATTACTCGGCTCCTTTGCAGTCCTATGACTTGTCAAAATACACAATTCAGATGTGTAAATAGGCCCCATAACCTCTTGGGCCCCTGGTTGCACCAATTACATATCCACCCCTATCAGCTGGTCAGCAGGACCTGATGAAATTGGCAGTTTCAGGTGATTTTCATCTAATGTGTAAATGGTCCTTCAACCCCAACACAGTTTGCCTTTAAAGAGGATATGTCACCTGGTAAAAAATGTCCAGTTTTTCCCTTTATTTATTTCAGCTGCCCCCTCTGAAGTATTATGGTTTTAATTTTTTTTGTTTTTTAAATCCTCCATACGGTTCCAAAGATATTGCTCTTTTTTATTTTGTGATTTTTATGACCTTTACAAAGGGGTGTCGCTCACAGGGAAATAATGCAGAAGAGCCTGAAGACACAACCCCCAAGGATCTACTGAGTCACTCTGCCTTAGTAGAGCCCATAACATTATCTCTAAAAAAAAAATCCAACATCCCAGGAACCATATAGCAGATTTAAAAAAAAAAAAAAATTGAACACTCAGGGAGACGTCGGAAATAAAATTAGAGTAAACATGAGTAACTTTTTACATGGTTATAGGTCCTCTTTTTTTTTTTTTGAAAAAATCATTTTTATTCACCATTTTCAGTATAGCATAGAAAGAACATACAGTTGTGTGATAAGACGATGTACATAGATTTAGTACATTGACGCCTGTTCCCGTCAGGTCGTAAGCTTACAAAAACCAGAACAAAAACAAAAAACACAATAGGATATGATATTGCCGCATATCCCTGATAGAGTTCTTTGCAACTGCCACATATATCCCCTCCCACCCCCTCTCGACCATCACCTTCCGTCCATTATATGCACCTCTCCCCGCCCTGAGCGAAGTGAGGACTCCAGTATTTTCGCAGTAAAGACACTAAAAATACCCACGTACTGCTGTACAGTCATCCAGCCACTCCCCTATGACCTCTGCCGTTATCTGGCTTATCCTTGTAAGGGTATATTCGGCGCCAGGCGCCCCAATGACTGACTCAAAGACTGCAACAAGTACCAGGGAGTGCCGTGAAAAGGTGTCATTACATTGGTAATGTCGTCGTCAGACAGTTGTGACTCTATAAAATGTCTCCATTTTTTCATGAAAGAGACAATCAGGACATCTTTGTCCCTCAGAGCTCCGCGTCTGTCCAGATCCATTGCCAACCTTAGACCCGCTAGTACGTCCATCTCAGTGGGTAGTTCCGTTCGTAACCAGAATGCTAGCAGTAGACGTTTAGCCAGTAGTATCAGGACATGTAGGAAACGAATGCTAGCTACCCCTCCTTTGGGTAGAGTCACATTCTGAAAAATCCATACCTTCGGGTCAAGTTCAAACGTATGACCGCAGAGTTTCTGCACCAGGTCTGATATCATGCCCCAGAAGGACTGCACCTTCGGGCAACCCCATAATCCATGCACCATATCTGTTCCGTTAAGATTGCATTTTGGACAGTGTAACAACCTACCAGGGTTAGATGCCGATGGTGGTATATTGAAGCCATATATGGTACCATGGATGACCCGAAAGTGCGAGTCCCTCCATCTCTCGTCTAAAATGTATCGCCTTATCTTACCCCAACCTTCCAGTATATCATCAGGCACCATCTCCTCGTCTATATATGCGCACCACTTTGAAAAAAGCTTCGGGGCGCCACCAGGAAGTAGCCACATCCTAAGTTCTCTATAAATGCCAGAGATCCCTAATTGAGAATCGTCAAAGCCCACCAGTCTATCACACACATTTGTAAGGGTTTCTTTTGAAGCATCTAATAGATTATCCATGACATGATGTTTCAGCTGTAGGTACTGGAGGCTCTGGGCTCCCCCGAGACCAAACTTGTCTATTATCTCCTGTCCCAGCATCCAACGGCGTTCGGATAGCATCATGAGGTCTCCCATGGTTTTAATGCCTTTTCGGCCCATTCTTTAAATAGTATATTAATTTGGCCCATCGGAAACTCCAGGTATGCCCAGGGGTTCAGAAGTTTCGACACTCTCCAAGGGAGACCACATTTTTTCCTCACCGCTTTCCATGCTCCTATCGTATCTTTGAATATTATAGACGAACGGACTTGCGTCGGTAGCGACGCCCACCCCGTATGAAGGAGAGAGCATCGATCCCAAGGCTCGCAGAACGCTGCCTCCAATATTCCATCAGAGAATTTATTAGTCCCCTTAATCCATTCTATCGCATGTCTCATCATACATGCTAAATTGTACCCTCTAATGTCGGGCAAGTTAATGCCCCCTTTGTCTTTCGGGAGCATCAGCGTTCCCAGTCTTAACCGAGGTCTCCTGCCTTTCCAGATAAAGTCCGCAAACGCCCTGTTTAATCTGTTAATGTCTGTATGTTTCAAGAGTAAGGGCAGTGTCTGTAATGGATATAAGAGGCGTGCGAAGCTGACCATCTTTATAAGATGACAGCGGCCTAGTAGTGATAGAGGCAATCCTGCCCAACGTTTTAACTCCTTTTCCATTCTGTCAATAAGGGGAGCATAATTTAGTGAACAAACTTGACTCGATGTCCGTCCCAACATCAGGCCCAGATATTTGATATGTGTTGCCGCCCTCGGGATACCCAGTGATAGCGGAGATTCCCCGACGTGTTCCCGGGCTTAAGATACAGGATCTCACATTTTTTCCGATTAAGCCGGAATCCCGCAAATTCTCCAAATCGCTCTATATCTCTCAGCAGAGGAGGTAGGTCCCTCGTAGGGTCTCCCATAAACAATATAATGTCATCAGCAAATAGTGCTGATTTTGTTTCCGCACGTCCGATGCTCACCCCCTCAAAGGAACTGTGCCTGTTAATATACCTGGACAAAGGCTCCAAGGCCAGATTAAATAATAACGGGGATAAGGACACCCTTGCCTAGTCCCCTTCAAAAGAGGGAACACCGGAGAGAGAAAACCGGGGGTATGTACCCTCGCTTTAGGTGTGGCATACAGTGCCTGTAGGTAATTTCTAAAACTACCCTGAAGCCCTATCTTGTCTAGCACCTGGCCCAGCCATGGCCACCTGACATTGTCAAAGGCTTTTTCCGCGTCTAGGGTGACCATGGCTGGGTTTCTTCCCACACGAGGTGGCATATCCTTTACTGCGTCTAGGACCAGAAGAGCCCTGCGAACATTGGTGACTGCTGACCGGCCTTTAATGAAACCCGTCTGATGATTGTCTATGAGCGTCGGGAGAATCTCCGCTAGCCGATCCGCCATAATTTTTGACAGAATTTTAAGGTCCACATTGATTAGGGAGATCGGCCTATAATTTGTAGGATCTTCTCCTCCCGTGGTACCCTTGGGCAACAGTTTAATGTAGGCCATATCCATAGTTTCAGGTAGCTTCCGTTGGTCTATTATATCATTAAACAATCTCGTCAGTATCGGCGTCACCTCTGACCGGAGTATCTTATAGAACTCCCCTGTAAACCCATCCGGGCCTGGAGATTTCCCGTTCCCTAAATGTCCGATGACCGCGTCTACCTCCTTCTCAGTGATCCTAGCATTGAGGAGCTCTAAGTCAGCCTCCGAGATAGAAGTGAGAGGCACCTCATCTAACCATGTCATTCCCTCCTGGGACGAGACGTCATTTGAATGGTACAACTGTCTATAAAAATCCCCCAGTATATCGTTAATAGCTTTGGGATCAGTGGTACGGAGACCCTCTCTCGTGTTGAGTGCCGCTAATGTCGTGGGTTTTCGTCTGCCCCTAGCGAGATTAGCAAGCAGTCGCCCCGTTTTGTCACCATGTCTGTGGAGGTCGACGTCCAGTTGTCCCCGGATTAGTTTTTCCCTCAGGTCAGCCCACGAGTCGAAATCTCTTTTCGCTGCAAGCCACGCTGTCTTGTCTACCAGTGCCCGCGAGCGTTTAAACGTTTGATAAGTCTCGGAAACAAGTGTGCTTGCCTTCGTATAATTCTCCTTGAGCTGTCTCGACTGTGTCCGAGTGTACGCTATCAAACGTCCCCTTATAACCGATTTCCCGGCTTCCCAGAACAGACAATGGTCATTTTTATGTATCTCGTTGTCAAGGGCATAACCCTGCCACCATTCCTTCAGTTGTGTCTTAAATCCCCCCATAGATGACAGATGTGAGGGGAATAGGTCCTCTTTAAAGCAGGCCTATCACCTCTTCTGTATGTTTTTTGTTGTGTTTTTTTTTTTAGAATACTGTTTTGTTCCTCTGTTATTCCTCACGGCACTGTGCAATCAAATGGACAACAAGACACTGTCATTTCCATTTTCAGTATTGTGTGTTGTTATACAATCTGACACTAAATAATCTCAGATACAAACGATTCATAGGGGGAATGATAGGACCCAGTTGTTCATTTAGTCATGTATTTCCAGGTGGAATTACAGAGGGATGGTTCAACACAGAATTTGAAAAAGTATTGTTGTTTTTCATGGGAAATCTAGACTTTTCATTAAAAAGACATGTCAAGAAAGCTGATAGGTCCTCAAACATGGACCACATTTCAAGGTTATTAAGAATATATCAATAACCAGTTTATATTTACTGCATATGTCCTATAATGTGACATGTGAAATGTTCATCTGTCTGGTTATTCACAGTATAATTAAAGAGAATCTGTCAGGTCAAAATCCGTATATAATTTTCTAACTCCCCTGATGAAGCTCTTTCTATTCATGTATTTCTTTTATTATACTTGCCCCCCCATCCTCTGTAAACTGCAAATAAAGTGATTAATTCCATCTATCAATCACAGTGAGTGATCACTTAGTTCTCTGCTGCCCACTCCCCAAAGAATGAATATTCATGTAGTGAGATCACTTCACTGCCCTTCTCTGGAAACATATATCCAAAGTGAAAATGAAAGCAGGTGTGAGCCACGAGCAAAGAAGGGAGGGAGTGATGAGTGAATTAACATTTACTTACTGAGGACTATTCAGCAGTAAAAGTAATGAGCCAGACTAGTGGAGCAGCTGCCTGCTGGGTGTTAGGTGCTTATAGCAAGAGAACTACAAAGAGTACAGTAATGGTTTTATGTATTCCGAAAGGGCTGCCCAGGCACTATTCAAGGGGACTATTAGTATCATACTGAAAAATGACCTGTCAGAGTCCCTTTAATACACCCTTATCTGAGACCGAAGTCTTTTCATTCCAGTCTTCTTAAACTTGAGATATCCTTTACATAGCTTTTCCTCCTGAGCCCCCATATGAGTGCATGCTCCATTCAGCAGAGAGTGCACACGCTCTTTATAGATAAATAAGCTGCTACTTGGCACAAAAGCAAATCCATCATAGTCAATCCTTCTTTATTTCATTTAGGTAACCAAAAGACCTTAGACTGTGAAGACATGGGAATCGTGCAAGAGTCAGAGCTTTCTGAAAACACAATATCCAAATTAGAAGAGAAGCCACGTAAAACATCTACTGAAAGCAGCCAAAGTCCAAAACCAGCCCAACCATCCTGCCTTAGAGGAGCCTTCGTTCGTATATTTCTAAAGAAGACAGAACCAAACAATAAGATCAGTAAGACAGAGGAAGACGCATCAAGCAGCCAAAATGCAGAAAATCAGGAGGAGGTGAAAGGCAAAAAACGGAAAGTGACCGGAGGCATCTTCCGACTCCCATGCCTCCGAGCTGCAGAGACAACAGGTAATAATGATGTTCAGGATAAGACACAGGAGCAAAACAATGACGGGGTTCAAGAAGAAGAACTGAAACCATATTCTAAGGCGTCGTTTCTACGTAAAATTAGATGCTATCGACTCATGCGGGAAAAGGATTCCTACTGAGAAGGAGAAAGTGATAGAAATGACGCAACGTAAGCACGATAGGGAAAATGCTGATGTAAAACAGTGCAAGGAGAAGGTACTAGAACAGAGTGAGGAGGGTCTTAAAAGTATTAAACATGCGGATGTAGTGGAAGAAAAAAGGAAAGATTAACAGAACAGAAAAGCAAGCAAATAATTTGGGGAAAGCAGGTGATGATGTCCAAAAACGAGATTTTAGGGTGGAACAAGTAGCAGAACTGGAGAAAAGCTTAAGAAAACAGGAATGTTGCATGGGAAAATTAAGTGGACCAGGGGAGGAATCTGAAAAAAATGAAGGTTTTGCAAAGGGATAGGAGACATGGACAAAGACTTAGCAGAACAGAACAGCTTGGAAAGTTGCACAGAAAAGTTGAGTGGTCCATCAGAAGAATCTGTGAAACTAGAGGAACCTGCACAAGATCTAGGAGGCACGAGCAAAGATTTAGCAGAACAGAAGAGCAACTTAAAAAATCAGGAATGCTGCAATGAAACGTTAAGCAAAGAAGGGGAAAATTCAGTGAAAATAGAAGAGCATCCAAGGAGCATGGACAAAGTCTTAGCAGAACAAAGAGTAGCGCCTTAGACAAACAGGAAAGTTGCATAGAAAAGATTAGTGCACCAGGGGACGAATCCGTAAAAATAGAGGAACCTGTACAAGATGTAGGAGTTTTGGCAGAACAGAAAGACAACTTAAAGGTACACGAAAGCTGCAAAGAAAAGTTAAATGTGAATTAGGGGAGGAATCAGTGGAAATCGGAGAATCTGCAAAAGGGCTAGGGGCATGGGTGAAGACTTGACTTGGGTAGAGAATGTTAAAGAGAAGAACATCTTGGTGGAAGGTGGGTCTAGTCTTCTAGAAGACAAAAACGTGGCAGAACAGGAACGTCAAATAGAAAAAGCAGAAAAGATGTTGGAAGAAGATGGAGTTCAAGAGAGGAGAAAGTGTAGAGCAAAAGGGGTATGGAGTAAAGGTGGGGGGTTAGATAAAGCTTTTTCAGACAATGTGAGTCAATTAGAGGAGGTGGGGAGGCAGGAAAGAGAAGAGGTCATGAACACTGGCTCTGAAGAGTTGGCATGTGCCAAGGAAAATACAATTGCATCAGGAGAAGAAGATCATACAGAAAAGATGGGAAACACTGAAAATAATTTGGCAGGGCAACATCGCTTGGATGAAGACATAGAAGATGTAAGGAGGGTGGGATCAGAGGAAAAAAAGATTACTGAGGGGGATAGTCAAGGAGATAGCGCTGACCAAAATGTAGAGAAGGAAAGTCATGGAGACAAGAAGGAACATGTTGTGATAGATGGTGACCAAGGGAATCACTTGGTAGATCAGGAATGTCAGGATCCTCAAGCAGAAACATTGCAAAACTTAGAAGACAACACCGTGAGGTCTCGGGTGTCTCCTTAGATGTTCAACGTTATACAGAAACATGTCTAATCAAGGACTGAATCAAGACTCCTTGACCTCGGAAACAAGTCAAGATTCCTCTGCTAAGAAGTCTTTGTGTTCTGAAGACAACAAAGAGCTTGTTGAATCCATCGAAAAGAAGACTACGACCAACAACATCATTACCTGTGCATCGTCTGAGGAAGCAAACACACAAGTTCTGGGGTTACAGAAAGAGGAGGTGCTGTCACCAAAAAACCAATAGACCTTACCGACCATGATGGACATATCCTCAATACATGCACCAATGATCAAGATGATGGTATGGGTGTGTGAGAGTCACTGATTTAGGATCCCTAAGGGTGGAGGTGAAGGACATGGTTGAATGGTTGGTAGAGGAGGCCTCAGATAGGCTCTCGCATTATGCTGAAGAGTCGGAAGGCACTGGATAAAACAATTAACTTCATTCTAGATATATCTTTTAACCAACACATTGTTATTCTTCACTTTCCAATAGGAGGCAAAAAAGGCCCAGTGCACTCATGTGTTTGAAGACATAGCAGACGTAGTAGCTGTGGAGACATTCACCATTTTTATCTCAAGCATGTGTCTTAGAATAAACTAAAAAAAAAAAATACTTCTCAGACAGAAAAAAAATCAGACATGTTTACACTTCACCATACGGGGAACATATGTCTATGAAGTTACTAGAAGAATCACCAAGTGTATTTACTCAACCATTACTACTGTGAGTGTAGGGACATACTGCATGCTGCACCGGAGAGGTTAACGCAACCATGGACTCATGACATGTAGTAGGAGCTCGGCCGTACGATTGATGGATGATTGTAGATTTCACCATACGGATTTATATATATACAGCATTGACTATGGGATGAGTGCTGCATCACAATACCGGATAACATAGCCATTTGATGTGACCAATCTCAATGGTGCTGTCATACAGAACTTCACCAAAACATTTCATCCCCCCACCCTTACCCCCACTCTTTATGATAAACATTGCTTCACTTCTTCATATAATATATAAATGTATTTCTACTTTGCACCATTTTAGGACGCTGTGTAAAATATCACTACATTAAATATTCCTGAATGTGGATTCGTCTCGACGTGTGGTCATTGTTGGGGCCTTTTATGTGCTGTCTGCCATGTTTTATGATGGCAATGGAAAGGATTGACTATGTGGGTTCGGGTGGGAGGGTTATCATTAAAGGGGTTTTCTGAGATTGCAGAAATGAATATATTCCATTATTGCTCCAACCTCTGGTGCTTCCCCTGGCCAGTCCAGGAGAGGCGACTTCCCCAACTACCTACATTAGGGACCCCCAACTCCAGGCCTCAAGGGCTGCCAGCAGTGCAGGTTTTCAGGATTTCCTTAGTATTGCACAGGAGTTGGAATCATTACATGTGCAGATGATCACATTAGCACCTGTGCATTACTAAGGAAATCCTAAAAACCTGCACTGTTGGCGGCCCTTGAGGCCTGGTGTTGGGGACCCCTGACCTACCTCAACACTACAGCCTTAAGGTACCGTTACACGGTACAACTTATCAGCGATGTTGTGAGCAGGGATCGTTCGCAAACACCACGAACGATCCCTGCTCACTGCTGTGAATGGGCAAAGTCGGCCGTGACATCGTTATTGCGGTGTCACACCGAACGATGCCGCAGGTTGTTTAAGTTGAAGATGACAGGTTTTCCTGCATGCTGACTTGAACAACTATCGTTGTTGAATCGTGCGTTTACACGCAACGACGCATTAACAATGTCGTTTCAACATCGTTCCTGACGTCACTTTTGAACGATGTCAGAAACGATGTTGAAACATGTAACGGGGCCTTTAGGCTGTGTACTCACAGTGCATTTTTAGCACATTTTTTTTAAGGGTGAAGATTTGTCACAAAACCAGAAGGGAATCCTGAAGGCAGCAGAGTCAATGAGAATCCTGAAGTCTCCCACACATGTTAAGTATTTTTGCTTTGCAGATTTGGTGCAGAAATAAATCTTCTGCATGTTAATTCTTGCAGTGTTTTTGGTGCAGATTTCACCCATTCTGTGAATGGGAAAACTCTGCCCCAAAAATGTACAGAAAAGGATGCGGAATCGCACATAATTGCCAATGTATTTTTCCTGCCAACAGAAGACATTTATCCTCCAAATCCTAAATATGTGTAAGGCCATTGATTGGTTGCAGCATTGTGCTGCCTATGTGATGTTATAAGAGCAGAGGTTAATTTCTGTGACTTTCATTATTTTATGCAATTTCTTTCTGCACCATGGTGCGATATTTTTGGAAAAACCCTTTATGAAAAGGAACCAGCCACCAGGATTTAACCACATCTAATTCAGTGCAGCAGGTGATTGATGTGTGCAGCATTACATCACTATTTTTTATTATATATATATATATACAGCTACTACCAATGATGTACATGTGCTAACAAGCTATATATACCTGAGAAAAAAGTTTAAAAACTTACGTTTTTTCAAAAAACTCAAAAATCTTATCTTTTTATTTCTGAAGTTCTTGGTACACACATTGGCCAATGTCTGTTTGCTCACCGACTACGACAAAGTGACTTCAGGTCCGATGAGTCCTACGCTGATATCCCTATCCTCCTTGTCCGCTCCCCCACTTCTCAGTGGGCAGACACCACCTCGACCCTAGATCACCTGTGGTCAATGAGGGTGCAGATTGCAGTAAGGAGCCAGCAACTCCATAATATACAAAAGAGAAAAAAAACTGCACAGCACTCACAGACTAATGTGAACTGGTGCCAGCAGTGACGCTGGATATAAACTAGAAAAAAGTACTCTGCAGCACACAGCTACTACCAATGATGTACATGTGCTAACAAGCTTCAGAACTTCAGAAATAAAAAGATAAGATTTTTGAGTTTTTTGAAAAAAACGTAAGTTTTTAAACTTTTTTCTCAGGTATATATAGCTTGTTAGCACATGTACATCATTGGTAGTAGCCGTGTGCTGCAGAGTACTTTTTTCTAGTTTATATCCAGCGTCGCTGCTGGAACCAGTTCACATTAGTCTGTGAGTGCTGTGCAGTTTTTTTCTCTTTTGTATATTATGGAGTTGCTGGCTCCTTACTGCAATCTGCACCCTCATTGACCACAGGTGATCTAGGGTCGAGGTGGTGTCTGCCCACTGAGAAGTGGGGGAGCGGACAAAGAGGATAGGGATATCAGCGTAGGACTCATCGGACCTGAAGTCACTTTGTCGTAGTCGGTGAGCAAACAGACATTGGCCAATGTGTGTACCAAGAACTTCAGAAATAAAAAGATAAGATTTTTGAGTTTTTTGAAAAAACGTAAGTTTTTAAACTTTTTTCTCAGGTATATATAGCTTGTTAGCACATGTACATCATTGGTAGTAGCTGTGTGCTGCAGAGTACTTTTTTCTAGTTTATATCCAGCGTCACTGCTGGCACCAGTTCACATTAGTCTGTGAGTGCTGTGCAGTTTTTTTCTCTTTTGTATTATATATATATATATATATATATATATATATATATATATATATATATACCTCCCCTGTGGGCTTGGTAGTCGGCTGTAAGACAAACTCCCTCCCTCTCATCTGTGGGGGGGGTTCAGCTTACAGCAGGCTGCCAATAATAATAATCTTTATTTATATAGCACCAACATATTCCGCAGCGCTTTACAATTCAGTGGTTCATATACAGACGGTCATAGGTTACAATTACAATATATAAAAAAAATACAATACAGTAATTAATGTAGAGAGTCAATGTAAAAAATACAATACTTCAAGCACAGAAACAATGTAAAAATACAATACAATAATTACAGCAAAAATAAAGATGACCTTGCTCAAAAGAGCTTACAATCTACAAAGAGATAGGGGTTACATAAAGTACAGGAGCTTATTATTATGATGGTCCAGGCATCTTGAGGAAAAGGGGGATAGAAAAAAAATTACGTGAATGGTCACCAGTCAGTCTGTGTGGAGCTTTTTGGTTTGGTGAAGTTTGAAGAAGAGTATGTCCAGAGAAATAGTGAATGGGCTATATACAGTATAAAGAATTTCAATTAGGGATCATGATATGCCTCCTTAAAAAGATGTGTTTTTAGGGAGCATCTGAAGCTATATAAGTTGTGGATAGTCCTAATTTCTTGGGGTAGAGTATTCCAGAGAATTGGTGCAGCTCAGGAGAAGTCTTGAAGCCGGGAGTGGGAGGTTTGGATTAATGCAGATGTTAGACGAAGGTCGTTTGTAGAACGTAGAGAACGGGTGGGGTGATAGACAGAGATGAGGGAGGAGATATAGGGAGGTGCTGCAGGGGAGGAATATAAAAAAAAAATAGTGATGTAATGCTGAACACATCAATCACCTGCTGCACTGATTTACAGGTGGCTAAATCCTGGTGGTTGGTTCCTTTTAAGGAAATCCAGCTAAACTATACAAGTGTGGTACCCCACGGTTCGGTTCCCACAGGAACACCAGGAGCAGGAGGGATTTCCACATCAGGTAAGTTCATGCACAACACCTTCCACTCCAGATCTGAAGGGGTGCTCTACTTGCTGAGTTCAGGCAAGGGCCCCTATAAATTCGGGCCTGGGGCAGAGTTAGGCAGTTCAGCACGGTGCAGTACTGAAGAAGATATCCTGGCGGACGGAGCCGCACTAGGCCCATGCCAGTGAAAGAGACTAACCAGTGTGAGGGACCCAAGAGAGAAGGTCGGAGGCAAGGCGATTTAGCCAGGGGAGTGGAACCATACCGGTTCGCCCCAGAGGAGCAGCGTTGACAACCTGGACACCTGAATCCGAGACTGTGAGGGATCTAACAGCCCGGCAGATCCAAGCCTCCAAGCCGCAGCAGTACCTGAAGGCACAGCCGCATATAGAGCCCGGGGACCGCAGTTGACACAGCGATGCCATCAGCAGGGTTCACGTGCCTGCCATACAGGTGAAGACAGCAGGAGAGGGTCAGGGCCTAGCTACAGCCAGCCCAGGACCGTAGCAACCACAACACAACAGGGAGGCCTCATAACTCATTGGGTGTGGAAATCCTGAACTGCTTCCAGACCATCCGGACAGTACCCTGGACTTAACCTTGGACATCAACATCAATAAAGGTACGAAAACAATGACCCTGTGTGTGACTGTTACTGGGGCCCCTGATCCTGCTCCCATCATAGACTGTCCCGTAACTATAACATTCACAACTGCCCCAGGGATCCCGCTCCACCTATGGGGAGCGTAACCATCTTGCTGCTCTACCATCACCCTGGAGGACTGTCCCGCAGCACCGCAGGTGGCGCCACGAAACACTTTTTTATAATTTTTATTGACTGTTTTCCCAGGCTCCAGTGACATCTCCCGTGAACTAAATGCCCAGGACCAGATACCCCATGGCCCTGGGGCGGGTCAGCTTTCTGGCGTCATGAACAGGATGTCGTGCCCGTTACCGAAGGATACTGTGTGCCGTGTATTGGCTGTATTGAACTGTTAAATTGGGCTGCCATAACTGCGCCACACAGAGAGCTGGAGAAAGGGGCATAACTGTTGATAGGTCACGAAGACAGGCCCCGCACTCTGCCGAAAGCCGATGAAGCGCCGCGGCCTGATCCGGAAATACCCAAGCTCTTTATTCCCCGCCTGAGGAGCTGCCAACTGCTTTTCTTTTTGAGAGACTGGCTGAAGTTAACTAGGGGGGAGCAAGAATGGATGCGCAAAGGGATACGGATGCCACAGTGCCTAATCCAAATTTATTGCGAGATGGAGCATGGGCCGGGACCTCAGCCGACGGAGGAGCCGTGGCACCTGAGCTGTGGCACCCATCATGCCGATTGCTCTTCCGTATATCTCGGGAGCAGTGTGGCTACCGCAATATGATGGCAACCAGATATCCTGGCTGGGTTTAGGAAAAAGATATGCAATGTGTTGGACATGTATGCAATGACTGGCAAGCAAAGAGCATCTATTGTGCTAGGATAGTTAACGGGGGGGGGGGGGGGGGGGGGGGGTGGGGGGAGAGGGGGGCAGCAGAGCATGAGGTCAAGTCCTGGCCAGACACAGATAAAGAATCAGAAACCCAAATATTTACTAGCCTAAAAATTGCCTTTGAAACTCGCACTGAGGCTGAGTTGAGAATGAGGTTTTACCATTGCAGACAAAGGCCGCAAGATAGCATACGGACTATGCCTTGAACCTCTAGGAGCTGCTGTGAGCCTTAAAGCAGGTAGACCCTGAGAGTGTGCAGGGAGGAGGATAAAATGCTGACTGAACAGTTTTTGCAGGGGTTACATTCACCAATCCATCGTACGCAGTTGCGCCTGTGGGCCCTAGAACATCCGGACACAGGCTTTATAATCCTGAAGGATCGGGCCATTAGAGTGCTGCAAACCCCTGTGACTCCAGACCCCAACACCTCAGCTGCGGCAACCGTCACCTCTCCCCTTGAGGTGGCGCCCTCTGCCTTAACCACAGCGGAGACTAGTGGACAGACTGTAACATCTATAGGAGGTGAGACAATGCGCAAATGGGGTCTTATCTCCTTACAGATATCGGCAAGAACCTTATTGAAAGCTGCTCACCTGGAAAAGTTGTCTTACACACAACAAGTATGCGCGTCTGGATACAGCTGCTGCAGGACCCACACATCCACGATCGACGTAGCGAACAATAATTGTATTGGGACGAAGTGTCTCAGGATCCGCGCTGCTGAATGAATGAAACCAGAAACTGGAAAATGTGGCCATGATCTTAAAGGCCATGCAGCTCAAAAGGGAACCCAAGTCGTCAGGAAAGATCCAGCTGGCTGACAGCCCCGAGGACGTCCCGTGGATGCGAGGAAGGAGAACCCCATTGTCTAGAGGAAGAACCAACTACCACTACAACTCATCAGGACAACCAATCTGCCACCATTGCAACGAGGCGGGCCACCTTGCCAGGTCATGTACTTTAAACCAGCAATGCCTGGGGCCGAGGGCCAACCCCCAGGAATAAGACGACCAGGCTCGTCTGATTGGCGCGATAGATATGTGGGAAGACGGCCAATCCTATCTATTGTGCTAGAAGGTATTCCCACATCTGCACTACTGGACACTGGCTCGCAGGTGACAGCGATCCCGCATATCCTTTACAAAAGATTTTGGGCTGATTCTGAGCTCACCCGCCCAAACCCAGACCTTACTATATATGCTGTTAATGGACTACCAGTAAATCAAGTAGGGCTCAGGGAAGTAACAATAAAAGTGGGGAGGGTGGAGTTAAAAGGTCAAGGACTTATTGTGGTTGAAACTGATCGTGGTGATAAAAATCCACAAATGATACTAGGCACTAATGTGATTGAAAATTGTCTAGGTGAAGTGCTTTTCTTATTTAAACAGACTGCCAGCACCAGGCATCAGATGGTCCTACAGAAGGAGATCAGAGCCCTCCTGAAGAGACAACAGGTAAAATTGTCCGGTGGGGAAATTGGCAGTGTACGGGTGAGTGACCCGATCCCCATTGTGTTAACCTCAAGAAGTGAAATGATGATATGGTGTCAGGCAGCGATGGGCCTCAGAGGGCAGGTTTACCAGGCAATGGTCGAGCCCATGTACTCAGAGAGTAGGCCTACGATCCTGACAGCCAGGGGGATAGTTGATGTACGCAAGGGAAGGGTACCTGTACGAGTGTTAAACTGTGGAGAAGACGTCAAACTGCCCAGATATGCTACCGTTGCCAGTCTGTTCACTATCAGCAACAACTCAATCCAGGCAGTGGAACCCTTGACCCCGTCTAACCAGGCGGAGGACAACAGCTCCAAGGGACAGCTGGAGGACTGGTGTCAGAAACTGCACGTCAGCACTGATTCCACCCCTTCTCACCAAAAGCACAGAGTTTATCGGGTAATATAGGAATATGAACGGGTCTGTAGTAAGCATCCATTAGATTTTGGGCGGAAAAAGGGGTACGCCATCATATACCCACAGGAAACCATCCACCATAAAAGAGTGATACAGGCCTGTACCACCAGCTCACTATCAGCGTGCCAAAGATATGTTACAGGAAATGAAGGAGGCTGTGGTTATTATAGACAGTTGTAGCCCCTGGGCAGTTCCACTTGTCCTAGTCAGAAAGAAGGATGGCACAATGAGGATGTGTTTTGATTATAGGCAGATAAACCGCATAACACACAAGGATGCTCAACCGTTACCCTGTATCAAGGAATCACTTGCTGCACTGAAATCTGCTAATTACTTTTCCACCTCAGATCTTACTACTGGGTATTGGCAGTTCTCCATAGCAGAGGAAGATCGGGAGAAGACCGCGTTTACGACGCCGATAGGTCTGTGTGAGTTCAATAGCATGCCATTTGGACTCTGCAACGCACCAGGAACGTTCCAAAGGCTGATGGAGTGTTGCCTGGGCACCAAAATTTTGAGACCGTGCTACTATACCTGGATGACGTCATTGTGTATTCTAAAACATATGAAGAACATCTGGAGCACCTGGCTGAGGTAGTTAAAGCATTGTCAAAGTTTGGTATGAAATTGAAGCCATCAAAGTGCCACACAAGCAATGCTCAGTGGAGGAAAAAATATTATGCAGGCATCAAGCGCCATTGGCCTGCCTATGTCACAGCAGTGGCGGACTAGCCTGCTGTTAGTGCCTACTTGTCGAGCTTAATGTACCATGGGCATATTCCAGTAAGAAGAAGTTAATACATATAGGATCCTCAAAGGGATGCAAAGAGCACATCTATATGCAGAGGAGTCATCTTGTATTATGCACACATACCACTGATTTAGATAAGTATTGTTTAATGTTTGATTCCACTGGGGTGGCACTGTAGGAGAATTGACTTTTGGGGCCTCCTAGTCTCTAGGGCCTGGGTGTGATTGCAACCCCTGCACCTGTTGTAGTTATGCCTTATGCCCTGCCGAAGGGCAAAACTTTGAAAGTCAGGGTCACAGAATTTAAAAAAAATGCTCCGGAATCAGTGGAGCAGCAGCTATTAGAGGAAGTACTTGGTTAAAAAAAGGTAAAAAAATTCAAGTGACTGGTCCTCTATTAAGTAGGCCCAGCGTCACCTTTCATTATGCATTGGCTTCATATTCAGGTCCGTACTACATGTACAAAACCCGTACCTCAGGCAGGTCTGCTGAACAGAAGAAAATGAGAGTAAACTTTTGGCTATAAGTGAAGAGGATAAAGAAACCCCCCACATGCACCACATCCAACATGCTTCAAATAAATCTATCTACATATTGAACGCTGGAGCAGATGGCTGCCACACGTGCACTTGCTTTTACTGTCTAACAAGACATAGCACAATAGTATTGGCCAGGGAGGAAATGGTGGGTGAGGGGAAGCAGATGGGACGCATACCGATCACTAAATGATGGTCATCCCTTACATGAGCAGTTTTTCCTAATTTAATGCAGCTGACGTTATTCATATTGCTCCTCTGTATTAGGTGATAATAACCATGATCAGTGTGTCAGAAAAAAAGAGACAGGCTTAAGGCTGCCTTCACATTTGCGTTTGGAGCGCAGTGCACCAAACGCTTGCGCACATGCGTTCCTATGTTTAACATGGAAACGCATGTGCCTGCGTATGGCCACATTTGCGTTCGGATGCGCATAATTTATTCGCCCTCCGACCGCGCTCCAAACCCAGCATGCAGCATTTTTTTGTGTGTTTGCGGCACTTGTTCTATCCGCAAGCTCCCGCAAGCGCACAAAAAATGCATTGATCTCAATGGATCTGCAGTGTCCTCTGCATGACACTGCAGGAGAACGCTGCGGATCTCATTGAAATCTCTCCTGGTGGCCACCGGTGATCACCGGGAGATCATGCAGAGCCGCCGCTGATCTCCCGCCGGTGTCAGCGGGGAGATACAACTGATCTGACAGCTGTTTAAATCTCCCGCACTGATACCGAATAGGTGATGTCGGCGCGGGAGATTTGAAGCAACGATCAGCTGTTTCTTATCTCCCACGCTGATATCACCCTATCCGGAGTCAGCGCGGGAGATTTAAACAGCTGTCAGATCAGCTATATCTCCCCGCTGACACCGGCGGTAGATCAGCTGTGTCGGGAGGAGGAGATCTCTGCCGCTGATCTCCTCCTCCCGGCCGCCCCCAGAGGCAGCTGATTGGCTGCCGGGGCACCATAGTAATGTGAACGCATGCGGAGATTCTCCGCTGCGTTCACATTATTATGGGCTGCTATTGCCTGCGTTTGCGTCTGCATGCCCTCTGCATGCAGACACAAACGCAAGTGTGAAGGCAGCCTAAGGCTACTTTTACATATGCGTTCCCCTCCGCAGTGTTCTGTGGAGGGGAGCCGCAATGTGAGCGCAGCACCGCAAGCCCCTATCTTTATAATAGGAGCGCACGGTGCTGCGCTTGACTGCGCATGACCGTGCGCACCCATTCACTCCCATATGTGATCTTGGGTGCGCACGGTCATGCGCAGTCAAGCGCAGCACCGTGCACTCCTATTATAAAGATGGGGGCTTGCGGTGCTGCGCTCACATTGCGGCTCCCCTCCGCAGAACGCTGCAGAGGGGAACGCAAATGTGAATGCACCCTAACTGCAGCAAGGGATTTCTCCCCCATGGATGACTTCATCTGGGCCCTTGAGCAAGAGAGTCCAAGTGGGTTCCTATTTGCTTTCAATTTTTCCTCCTTTCTTTACAAAAACTTTTCTTTGTACTTTTGATCACTGGCGGACACAGATGGAAAAAGACCCCGTGCGAGAACAGTAATTGGGCCAGTTGCAGTCCAATAACTCATGATGATGCAGAATTATACCTACTTTAGAGGTGGAAACAGGCCCCTTTACCTTTCGGGCCTCTGTGCAGTTGCCCCAATGATATGTCCATCCCTGCTTTTATGATTCATACGAGCTGTAATTTTTATTGCTACCATTTTGGGGTCTATGTGACTTACTGATCTTTTTTCTTTTTTTTCTTTTCAATTTTTTTGAGATGGCAAACTTGCGAAATTTTAAAAATATATTTTTCATAATTTGTTTTACAATTTTTATTAGTCCCAGGGGACGTGGTCACCTGCAGTTGCTTGTACAATATAATAATATGCTGTATTATTATATGTGAGTTAGCTTATGGAGAGGAGTTTTCCTGCAACCATGAGAAGACAGTTAAGTAGGTAAGGAGATTTGCAGCCACATCCCTCCTCTAGGAAATATGCAAATTTGCACTTCAGTAAGGAAGTGGAAGAACTCCAGCGTCACCTTTAAGCAGCTCCTCAAAGTCATAATCGCTTTCCAACAAGCTTTTTAATATGACTAGGGATTTGTGCCAGATCAGAACCCCAAACTACAAACGCTGCGTTTCGGGGTAACTGCCCCTCATCAGTGTAGTGTGTGGGATATTCTGATCTGGCTGTGTGAGTGGGCTAAGACGAGGTCTGGGAACTTGCTATCTACCTTATAGAGAGGAGTTTTCCTGCAACCATGAGAAGGAGATTTGCAGCCACATCCCTACTATAAGAAATATGCAAATTTGCACTTCAGCAAGGAAGTGGAAGAACTACAAATCCCTAGTCATATTAAAAAGCTTGTTGGAAAGCGATTATGACTTTGAGGAGCTACTTAAAGGTGGCACTGGAGTTCTTCCACTTCCTTACTGAAGTGAAAATTTGCATATTTCCTAGAGGAGGGATGTGGCTGCAAATCTCCACGGTTTTGCCGTGATTCAGCCAATCCGACACTTGCGGCAACAGTAAAAAAAAAACGCTGCTAGCAGTGCAAGATCTGCAGGATCATGGCAAAACCGCAAGTGCCACACATGTCCACAAGTCGCATAGGAAATTAATTAGGCCGAACGCAGTCTTGCTGCAAGTGATCCATTGCAAACAACATATTTGTGTCCAGGAGAAAAATCTGAATACACCCGGATCCTCCCGGACAGATGGAAACCGGATGGCATATACCTGCCATCCGGTTCCATCCGGCCCCATAGGGCTGTATTATGTAAAAATCGGGTCCGGGGCTGTCAGGTTTACACGGGACAGCCCTGGACCTGATCAGGCCGTGGTGTGAAGCCGGCCTGATGCCATTACATGTCCATCCGGACCTTCTTTTATAGAACAGCTAAACTGAATAAGTGATCCATTGCCTCAGTTACATAAATGGAAGCAGATTATTATAGGGTCCATCTGGTTTCCATTTCTGTTTTGTTTTTTAATAACGTAAGAAAAATTTGGACTTTTTAATACGGTATTCAATGCAGCCCCTCTTCTGTTTCTGTAGCTGATACCGTGGATCACTTATTCTGATTGTTCCTATGTCTGAACAGATGTGTGATCAGAGCATGTGCAGAATATGGAAATGTAACCTGTAACTTCTGCCTTTATTCATGATATTCACATTTAAACCTCGTGCTCAATACTTTTCTCGTGCTGTTCCTTTTCTCTGGAATGCTCTCTCCATAAAAGCTTTAGGAGTGCTGTGAAAAATCTGATACATGTTCCCCAATTTTTCACCTCCAATCACGATATATCCACCCAGATAATTACGTTGAGTTCACATCTGCGTTATTAATTCTTATCTTAAGCTCCGTCATCATAGCCGGAAGCAGAAAGTGCTGAGTGCCAGATGTGTTATATGACGGACACTAATGGCGCCTACTGGACCCTTTCAGCTCATTGTGCGTTCTGTCATGGTGTCACTATAGCCAGGCGTTGCAGTCGACCCCGTGCCCTGGAGTCAGGGAGGCCTACAACAATACTATTCAAGTGTGGCATAATTTGAGTTCATGGGCCCCAATGCGAAAGGACCAATGGGGCACCCAATTATTGCAAATCTATAATAGCATTAGGCCCAGTTCACATCTAAAGGTACCTTTACACACCACCACAGGAAGGCAGCAACTGCCGGGCACTGGGGATAATTGTGTCTGTTGCCATGAAATTGCTACGAAATGGCGGCATGTAAATAGGGCAGTTCCTCCCAGTGTCCAGCAGTTGCTTCGAATACCTGTTGCTGAGCCGTGCTCAAAAACAGAAAGGCACAATTGCCATGGTGGTGGCGTGTAAACGGGGCACAGGCAAGGTATTTGCGTGGCCTAGCGAATTCCCAGGGGCGTGCCACGGCGTCATGGATACCAAGCGATCATTGGTGGGGGCAACTGTGTAACCATTGGCTGTCCCTTCACAGGACGCCATATTTAAAAAGCTGGCCATTCACACTACACAATTGCAATGGCGTCATATATTAGCCAGCCTTCCTGCGCAGGCTGGCCAATCATGACGCTATTGCGCTGTCCAATCAACGCTTGTGCATCACGGAATACACAACTCTGTCACGCCTATGTACTTACGGCGCGAAATATGTACGCCCATATTCCTTTGTGGTAGTGGCCGGTGAAGTAGCAAAGGTATTCCACAGGAAGTTAGCTGCGGCACCTGTCGGCACTTCCGGGGAACAAAGATACCTTCAGTGGAGCACGCAATGGCGGCGTGTATATGGGCATCAGCGATCGGTATCCACCGTTAAAAATGTGCGCGTGCACATGTGGTGGATACCTGTTGCTAGCCACAGTGGCGGCGTGTAAAGGTACCTTAAGGGTACCTTTACACGTCGCAACATTGCATGCAATTTCACTTGCAACTTACTGGTTGCCGTGAAATCATGGACATATTGTTCCATTTTGTTGCTGTGTACAAATGTAACAATGTGTCCATGATTTCACTGCAACCAGTTAGTTGCAAGTGAAATTGCATGCAATGTTGCGACGTGTAAAGGTACCCTAAGGCTGGGCTGCGTTTGAATGTGTTTGTATCGCTAAAAACACGTCCAAACCCATGCGTTAACGCACCCATAGGCTGCAATGCAAAACGCATACAAAAATACATGTCATTTTGCAAAAACACAAAACACATGGTTTTTGCAAACACAGCCCTAGAAGCAGCAGCCCACGTTTTTGGCTACGTTTGCAAAAACACATGCGTTTTGGCAAAAAGACATGCGTTTTTGCATGCGTTTTGCATTGCAGCCTATGAGTGCGTTAACACGTGTTTGGATGGGTTTTTAGCGGTAAAAACGCATTCAAAATGCAGATGTGAAAAGGCCCTTAGGGTACCTTTACACGCCGCCACGGCAGGCTGGATACATCGCGCTACATCACGTGCACGAGCACGCTCAAACGGCTACAAACGGTCAACGCACCCTCTTTACACGCCGCCACAAGGTGCGCTACGCCACGCTACATCTATAGCTAGCTACATCGCCGGGTGTCTCAAGTAGCCAGCTGTAGCTCATTTACACACCGCTATAACCAGCTACTATGGGCGGACCTGGTGCAGCAGGGACAGCACATAGGCGTGCTCCAATTGTGGATTACAAGACTTCCGTACGCTGATAGGACGAAGCAATAACATCCTGATTGGGCAGGCATCGCAGGAGGCTGAGTAATACAGCACGCTCGAGCGATTGTGTAGTGTGACTCGTCAGCTCCTTAAATATGCCTCCCTATGCAGCGACTACCAATCATCATGCAGCAGCTTCCACCAATGATCGCACATGGGGCGCGGTAACATGGAGCCGAGGTCACGCCTTAGCTACATTGCAGCTACAGCCCCGGGTGTCCAGAGTTCCCTTCCGTTGCTTCTTTACACGCCGATACAGCTCGCTACCATCGGCAATATAGCCATCTGTTTTCGAGCAGAGCCCATAAACAGATGTATCTGTCGCCGGCTGTAGCGTCGCGTCTTCAGACGCCGCTACGACGGGCTACATTGACGCTACAAGCTACATTTGTAGCCTGTAGCGCGATGTATCCAGCCTGCCGTGGCGGCGTGTAAAGGTACCATTAGTCTTTTTCTACAGGCCAAAGAGGCTTTACAGGGCCTGGGTGCGATTGCAACCCCTGCACCTATTGTAGCTACACCCTGCTATTCAAGACCCCCAATAGTTGGGGTTCCTGTTGAACATTTTGCATTGGTGCCCACCAGATCGTTAAACCACCGACCACAGTATTGGATAATGCGTTATTTTTTTTTGTGATTAAATCTGTAACAGAGACTCCAAATTTTCATGATACCCTATTTACTCTTATGACATTTTATTAAAATTATTATTAAGACCCCTCCCACCATAATTAATGATGGTATATGTGCATAGAGTGGCATACATTGAAGCTCATGAGCTCTGATGCAAAAGCTCCAATGGGGCCCCCAATATTGTAAATCTTTACTAGCAATAGTCTTTTTTTAGAGGCCAAAGACAATTTTGGGGCCCCCTAGGCTCCAGGGCCCGGGTGCGGTTGCAACCCCTGCACCTGCTGTAGTTCTGCCCCAGAGTATAACTCCAAACATTTAAGGCTCAGTAAACTGCATTGAGGACATTAAACAGGCAGTAATATGATTTCAGCTCTGGAGGGAACCAAAAGAAAAGTACTCACTAGTCAAATAAAGGAAAAGACTAGCACGCATGCGCACACGCGGTTTTTTTTTTTTTTTTTTTTGAATGGACATTGTGCCGGTGAGACAGTAGGCGTGAAGGTCGCACTGCGCCTGCGCGATACGCTCGCTGAACCAGGGCGAGGGCACTGGACATGCGCAGACGGCGCGCTACAGCAGTGTGATGGCAGTGCGCTGGGTGGGCGGGTAACTGCGCATGCGCGGCTCGTTTCGGTGTGGTTCTGCTGCCCGCCGCCCTTCCGATTCCGGATCAGGAGCCGGGACTGTGCAGAGGCTGCAGCAGCGGTGACACCGGGGGCGATGTATGTGCTCGGCTCTGTCGGTAACAGGGTAGGGGGGTGGATTAAAGGAGAGTGTTTGTGCAGGAGGTGGCTGTGTGTTGCAGGGCTGTCATATCACAGCTGTGCTCAGACTGTGCATGTGTCACAATGGATGGGGTGTGGATGATGGGGGTATCCCTCCCTTATGTACAACCTTAACTTTTTGGTGTGTGCAGTGCTCTGCACCCCTGCATATTGTCACCTAGGAGGGGAGGGGTGTACTCTCTTATTAAAGGGGTGGGACAATCCCTTTAAGGAAAAGTTCTTCAACTTTCTGATATGCCCCCTGTTGTCTCTTTTCTTTCCCTACAATCTCTGCTTGCTGTCAGTGACTGCAAACACAAAAAAAGCCACCTGTCACCCCAAACTCTTCACAGGAAGGTCTGCACATATGGGATCCAGACTTAAAATGCCCGTATTTATTTACAGGGTTTGTCTGGGGTCTCCGGGGGTGGCGACGTCATGTACATCCACGTGATTGGATGCAGCTGTCACTTCGATGTACGCCATGTCGTTTTGTTTTTTGGCAGCTTTTCTGTTTGGCCATGTTCACACTGGACTTTTTTTGTGCTGCAGTTGTTTTTTTATTTTATTTAAAAAACTGCACCAAAAACAGATGAGTCACTGGGCGTACTGTAGAACCCACGGCCAAAAGTGGCTCTCAGCGATGGGGGGCAGAACTTAGAGGGGCGTCATCTCAGGCCACAGTGGGTGGAGGAGAAGGAGCTCAATGGGCGTTACTAAACGGCCAAAATTGATGGGCATATTCTCAATTGTTAGAGGGTGTGGGGTCTAGGGATAAGACCCCACATGGGGATTGCAGAGGGGGGTAAGCCCCACCCTTGCACAGTTTACTCTTCTAATATTACAATATGCAGCCCATTAGAAGAGTAAATTATGCAAGAGGAGCTTTGCCTTCCCCCATGGGAGACCTCCAGGACCCCCTACCCATGTGACTCAGGCTGAGTCACATGGTGCTAGGTCCTGTAAGTACTCGTACTACCCACAGACAGCACCTGCCAGTGCATGGGAGGAAGACATCATTTAAGGGATCGCAGAAAGGATAAGAAAGTGTGTGTGTGTGTCCCCTGTAGAAGAGCAACATAAATGGATGATGCGTTTGTGATGCTTTTTTTGCAAAAAAGATGATTTATTTTTTTGTGCTGAAACTGCACCAAAGACAAATCAATAAAAACAGAGCACAAATGCTCTGTCTGTACTTAGCCTTAAGATGCTGTCACACGTGGCGATCTGGCCTCCGATGTCGGAAGCGATGTGCGGGTGCCCGCTCGCTTCCGACATTGCAGGCCAGCTGTCACACGGCACGACATTGCCGGTGATGCGGCGGCGATGTGGGCGGAGCCATCGCTCGCTGGGCTGGGCTCAGCCCAGCGAGCGATGGCTCAGAAACACTGCGATATAGGCTGGATCGCACCCCCAACGGTGTCAGACGGCGCGATCCAGCCTAATCGCTGGTCACAGGTTGACAGGTTTATGAACATGTTCATAAACCTGTCAACCTGCGACCAGCGATAATTTGCAGTTGCGTCGCGCTGTCACACAGCGCGACGCACTTGCGATATCGCCCGCGACATCGCTGTGACGTCACTTTTCGGCGATGTTGCGGGCGAAATCGCCACGTGTGACCCCACCTTTACACTATTTCTTTTTTTTTGGAGGGGAAACCCTCTTTTAAGGCCAAGTTCACATGTCCAGTCATTTTTCGTTAGGACATAGACACACTATGTGAATGGCATGCGAGTATCTTGCATGCATCTTGCATGAGTCACCCAGCCCCTGCCTCTCTGAACATGAGTGTGGAGCTCCACAGAAATACAATCGGCTCCACTGCTCATGTTCAGAGAGACGGTGGCCAGACCGGCTGATGCGTGCAAGACTCTCCCATGGTGCTCGCATAAGTGTGTCTCTGCCCTTAGATCGGATCCAGCAGGAATCCATTGTGCAAACCCAACTTTTTTGTCCATGTTGAAAATATTCATTTCTGCAGGATCCGTGTTTTAACATTGGAGTCTATGGAGAACGGATCCGCTAACAGATTACTGTTCATCTGTATTGTAAAGCACTTCGGAATATGTTACCGCTATATAAAGATTATTATTATTATTATTATTATTAGCTTCCATTAGAAACTGATCCGGTAAGAAAAAAATCAGATCCTTTACAAATGAAAGAAAAATGGAGGCTAAATCCTGGATCCGTTCTGCATAGACTTCTATGTTAAAAAAAAAAACCAACTGATCCTGCAAAAGTAATTTTTTTTCAAAACAGACAAAAAAGTTGTGTTTGCATAGTGGATCTCAGCAGGATCCGATCTAATGGATGATTACTGAACATGTGAGCTGAACTTTAGTTTGGTTTTACAGAATATCTGCCGATTGTTATAAAAGCAGCAAAAAGGGCCACATTTTACAAACTCTCATTCAAGTGGTGTAGGAAAAAATCCATTGCACAAGTTGATGTATGATGTGGATTTATTTTATATATTTATATAATAAAAATCAGCATAGGATCAGGGCTGTGGAGTCAATAAGCAACACATCCAACTCTAAGGCTGGCTTCACACTTGCGCCCCCCTCCGCAGCGTCCTGCGGAGGGGGGACCGCAAGCTGAGCGCATACACCGCAAGTCTCTATGTTTAACATGGGGATGCGGGTGTATGCGCTCGGGTGCAGATTGGCGTGCGCACCCATTCACTGCCATGTATGATTTGTACGCATGCGCGCAAATCATACACTCTCGTCCGTCCCCTGAACGCGACATGTCCTCCTCAATTTGCCTGAATCTGACGCCACAACTCTGACTTTACAGCCCTGCATAGGATGGGTGGGGGTGGCAAAATGTGTCATGGCAATTTGTGTTGCGGGTTTCACTCTTTGCAAAGTGTAGGGTAAAAATCTGCTGCAAATCCTTTTGGAAGACTTGGTACACTTGAATTTACCCTGAGGGAGCGTTCAATTTTTCCAAGTGGATTTTGTATTTGATTCTGCTCCAAAATCTATATCAAAAGCCTTTGAACAAGTTTCCTATTGATTTCATAACTAATGCTATTGCTGTTGTGTATTTTATTTTTTTCCTTTGTGGAAACAACATCATGTCAGTTTATTTTGGGGGAAAAAATGTTCCGTATTTGACTTCTGAATCAAATTAAAGCAGAAAATAAAACACTCCATGTATACAAACCACATACACAAAAAAACTGAAGTATTTTTTATGAGAATTTTGAGCCCAGAAAATCACCAGGTTTTAGCCACCTAATCTGAGAGTGGCATAATGTAGGGACAGAGACCATGATTCCAGCCATGTGTTACTTACTGGAATGGTCAGTGTAGTTTTGAAGAAATCACTGTTTTAACAGCTAGAGATTATCATTAGAGAACTACTTGACTGCCTGGTAGTCCATCATCAACTGCTAATTCTGCAGCAGAGAAATGAGTAATTTTAACAAAATGACAGCAAGCAGCACAGTAAGTGACACATCGCTGGAATCAGGGTCTCTATCTCTACATTATGCTGCTCTCAGATGTGATTGCAGAAACCTAGTGATAGATTCTCTTTAATTAAATAATAAAAAAAAAATTCTGCATGTTTGACCTACGATCTGTTCTGCAAGGCCCCTTTCACATCAGCGTTTTCGCTGATGTGCGGCTGATCCGGCAGGTGGCACCGCATCTGCCGAATTGGCCACCTAACGGCTACACTTGCGACCCGTATCCGGCAATCCTCATGCATTGTCTATGGGGCTTGCGGTCTGGTGAGGCAAGTGCGGTTCTGCTGGATACGGCAGATCCGGCACTTGCGGCTGCGGAAAAAAACGCAGCTTGCAGCTTTTTTTTTTTTTTCGCGGCCGCAAGTGCCGTTTCTGGCCAATCTGGCGTAACTGCACTTGCGGCACCGGACCGCAAGCCCCATAGACAATGGCCGTAAAATCTGCCAGATCTGCTGCACATCAGCAAAAAACGGTGATCTGAAAGGGGCCTTACTTTGATCTCTGGATCGGTGAGACCCTTAGCAATCAATAATTTTTTCTATCCTTTTTATAGGAAAAAATTAATGGTGCAACTCTTTATATTCTTAGCAGGCAACCCCTTTAAGGGTATGTGCACATCAGTCGTTTTGTGGGCTGCTTTTTACCGGTTTCCGTCGGCGGTTTCCGTTGAGTTTTATGTTCATTTATGTTAATCCTAGCCACCGGCTGGATTAACATGATACTCAATGGAGTTTAGAAAACGCTGTCTTCATTAGAACGGTTTTTTTCTGGTCGTTTTCAGTTTTTTCACCGGTTTTCAAAGATAGAGCAAGTGACTTCTTTTGAGCGTTTTTCCAGCGGTTCTAGCTTACAAGTGCCCAAAAAACCGGCCTAAAAAAGCTAAGAAAAACCGCCAGAAAACCGCCGACAAAACGCTGTATAAACGCTATAAAACCGGTCGGAAAAAGCTCAAAAAACGCTAAAAAAACGATGGACACTGCTGAGGTCAGAAAACTCAGTTTCTGCCATTCTCCACCGGTTTCAGGACGGTCTGCAAAGATGCAGAAACGTCAGATGTGCACATACCCTACATCTTTTTTAAGACATGTTCACAGAATTCTGATGATCTTTCTTTATGTTTAAAAAAAAAAATGTGTTGACTTCTTTTTAAATTTTCTTTATGGGGTGTTTTTTTTCCAGGAGTGCAATATAGAGTTTTAGTTGTTTTTGTATTTTCTCCCCATCAAGAATTGACTTGTTGCTTCTTTTTCTACATGGTTGGGGGAAAAAACACCATGTGCACTACAGGTGTTTTCCTATTGGAATTATAGAATATATGAAGCAGTTTTTGATGTGGATTTTGGAGCAGAATCATATCAAAAGTAAGGATATATGCACACAGTCCTTTTCAAGCAGATTCTGTCTAAAGAAGCGCCACCACCCCAAAAAAAGAAATATAATGTAGTGTATGGCAATGTGAAGACGACATCGCTTGGCACGTTTGGTCTTTTGCTGGAAGAAGTAATATGTTCATTCTTCGTTTGGTGAGATTTTTACCTCCATATTTGTATTGATTGTTCCACTCCTGGTTTTGCCTACAAATAGTGAGGTAAAAGTCACCAAATACTGAACGTATGCACGTGGTCTAACCCATCCTATAGACTTCCTTCCTAAGAAGACCATGTGCACGCCTTGAGTATTTGGAGAGTTTTTTACCTCATTATTTGTAGTCAAATCCAGGAGTAGAACAATCAGAGGAAAAGTATAATAGGAACACGTCACCACTTTTATATTTATAGCCCACTGCTGGGTTTAGCTACAAATCCTGAGGTAAAAAACTCAAATACATGATCAAAAGGTCTTGATTTTGGGTGTTAGGCCACGTGCACATGTTGAGTATTTGGTGAGGTTTTTTTTTTTTTTACCTCAGTATAACCAGAGTGGGTGATAAATACAGAAGTGGTGACTTGTTTCTATTATACTTTTTCCTCTGATTGCTCCACTCCTGGTTTTGGCTAAAAAAAAAACATGCACGAGGTCTAACTCATCCTATAGACTTCCTCCCTAATAAGACCACGTTCATACGTTGAGCATGTGCCGAACAAATCCCATAGGGAATGAATTAGGTCGAACGCAAATCCTGAGGTAAAAAACTCACCAATTACTCAACGTGTGCACGTGGCTTAAAATGAGAGCTCAAGCTTGACCATGTGCATAAGTTGAGTATTTGGTAAGTTTTTTACCTCAGGATTTGTTGCCAAAACCAGGAGTGGAACAATCAGAGGAAAAGTATAATAGAAACACGTCACCACTTCTGTATTTATCACCCACTCCTGGTTTTGGCTACAAATCCTGAGGTAAAAAAACCTCACCGAATACTTAACGTGGCCTAAAGTACGTAGCAAAGACTTTTTTGAGGAAAAAAAATGAAGATGTTTTCCTGAGGTTTTGCCTTGGAAATCTCAGCAATTGCTCTGGCATCTTAAAGACGCTTTGTGATCATACAGAAGAAGGAATCCTCTTCGGTATGTTTCCTGGTAGTGTGGAAAAGATGCCTCCCCATTAGATCCCATTCACACTGTGTAGGGGTGTCGCAGGGCTCTATAAGACTGGAAACAATTGGCAAGGCTTAAAATAAGTTGCTGCCTCGATGCTACAAATATAGATCGAGTACAAGGGCCTATATATCCTGTACACGTCTGACCTGACATCCCTAGTGCCCTCCCCCACATGAGTATGCTTTCTGTAGGAAGGTTCCCCAGGGATTTCCTCTTCCTTTGCTTTATTCTATGGCATTCTATGTATTTTACAGATTACATATAGTAATGTCCTCTCTTCTTCAACACCCCCTCCATTTAAATAACTGGGCTTTCTGTAAAGGGTGTGTTCACATGGGTGTTTTTTCTTTTGGTTTAATTTTTGAAGCTGAAACTCTGTTAAGGCCACGTGAGTTTTTGGTGATTTTTTTTTTACCTCAGGATTTGTAGCCAAAACCAGGAGTGGGTGATAAATACAGAAGTGGTGACGTGTTTCTATTATACTTTTCCTCTGATTGTTCCACTCCTGGTTTTGGCTACAAATCCTGAGGTAAAAAAACTCACCAAATACTCAATGTGTGAACGTGGTCTTATTAGGAAGGACGTCTATAGGATGCGTTAGACCATGTGCATACATTCAGTATTTGGTGAGGTTTGTTTAGCCAAAACCAGGAGTGGAAGAATCAGAGGAAAAGTATAATAGAAACACGTCACCACTTGTGTATTTATCACGCACTGCTGGTTTTGGCTACAAATCCTGAGGTAACAAAAAAAAAAACAAAATTGAGACCTTTGACACACATGAGTATTTTTTGCGTTTTTTTTTACCTCAGAATTAGTAGCCAAAACCAGGAGTGGATGATAGAAAGTCGTCACCACTTCTGTATTTATTATGCTTTATTTGGTTTTATAATACAAATATGAGGGGAATAACTCACCGAATACTCAGCGTGTGCACGTGGCCTAATTCTCCCATCAAAACTTGTGTTTTTTGCTCCAAACACACACTATTTTCTTTACCAGTGTCTATGAAAATAAATCTGTGCTAGCTCTAAATCACTAAAAAATATATATTCTTTTCTATGGTGCCGACTAAGGGTACCTTTACACGTGGCAACATTGCATGCAATTTCAATCGCAACTTATTGGTTGCAGTGAAATCATGGACACAATGTTACATTTGTACACAGCAACAAAATAGAACAATGTGTCCATCATTTCACTGCAACCAGTAAGTTGCAAGTGAAATTGCATGCAATGTTGCGATGTGTAAAGGTACCCTAAAGGTCCTGTCACACGCGTCAATGTCGTCAGCGATCTGATCGCTGACGACATTGACGGCTGATCGCTGGTGAGCTGTCACACAGACAGACTCACCAGCGATCAATTGACCAGTGACATCATGGAAACGATTTAAATATCGTTTCCACGATGTCCTGGTCCCGCTGCCAGCCTGCTGGAAGCGGGAGCAGCCTGGTCTCCAAGGTACACTGCGGGTAACTAGGCAGCGCGCGCTGCCTAGATACCCGACGTGTACCTTAGTTACCAGCCTCCTCCGCTCACCGGGTGAGCGGAGGAGGCTGGTAACTAAGGTACACGTCGGGTATCTAGGCAGCGCGCGCTGCCTAGTTACCCGCAGTGTACCTTGGATACCAGCTCCCAGCGCTTGTGACAGGCGCTGGGAGCTGGAATATCGCTCGCTCCCGGTGTCACACGCAGCGATGCTGCGTGTCCACCGGGCGACAATCGCCAGGTTTTAGGACTGATTCTAAAACCTGGCGATCATCAACCAGCGATTTATCGCTGGTTGATGCAGTATGTCACACGCGTCAATATCGCTGCAACGTCACGTGCAGCCGATATCGTGCAGGCGATATTGACGCGTGTGACAGGCCCTTAAGAGACCCTCTGTTTGCATTCAGCGTGCACCTTAGCTCGGCACCTTGCTGTAGCCGTGGACCATTGTGGTCTGGAGCAGGAAAGGTTTGGCTAGTAGCAGAGTTTGTTGTGTCCCTTTTTTTCCCCGCTTCTTTCTGCCTCTTGTGTGTATGTGACTTGTTAGAAAATTGCTGTGCAGAGAAAGAGCTCTTGGCATGTCCGCCCGCTTTGTGCCTCCATTAGTAATGTCTCCTCTGACCTTTGCTTACACTGAACCCATTGTCTGCGCCCGTTCCCACTACATTTTGTTCCACGCGTTGTTTTGGGTGGCACCGATTACACACTGCTTACATGAGTTTTACTGTCTGGCAGTGAAAAGTCCTTACATAACAGGTGGTCGGTCATTTCTGGGTCTCGTCACATTTCTAGTCGCTTTTATACTAGGATGCTACAGATTAAAGAAAATGTATTCGAAAAAAAGGGGATTGAATGTGGAACATTTGTACTTAACATTTTCACTTGTTGAAGACCTCATAATTGGGTTATTTTGCACTATCCCTCTGCATGCACTGACTTGGAGTGTTTTAGGGAAGAGGCTGAGCAGGACAGAGGATAGTGCATATATCCCTGATCCCATTTTGCAACATGGATAAGGAGACGTGACGTTTGGGGATGCTAGGCTGCACCTGCAAATGAGGCTGGTATATGTCAGGGAGAATGTTACAGTGTACAAAGTGGTATCTGATGCCAAGAATGCCCCTTCTGAATGGAGCGGTATCTAGGCATTCTCTAAGGGACTGCTGAAAAAGCGGAGCACGGTACTCTGCTATCTCTGACAGTCAATAGAGAATAAATGGAACGGTGGCAAGGCATTCTTTGTGGAACTACGGAAAAAAATGGGTCATGGTGCTCGATCACTGACAGTACAATAGAAAATGAATGGAGCGGTGGTCGTGCATTCTCTATGGGACTACCGGCAAAGCAGGGCACGGTACTTGGCCATCACCGGCAGTCCCATAGGGAATGAGTGGAGCAGTGGTGGTCGTTTCTGGTCTCTGCATCATTAAGGCCGGGTTCACACACGGTGTAATTGCTGTGTTTTGTGAGGATCTGTTTTTGGTGCAAAACTGCACCAAGAACGGATCCCCACAGAATGCAGCGTTCTGTGTGTGGACGCCTCTGCGCTATTTGCCTGCCCTCACCTCGCCACGCTCCCTCGGTAACTACCGGTGATCTCTCCCTATCCCCGCAGGGCAGCAGCAAGTGTGGCCTCTGGGAACCTGCAGCACCATGTGAGACCGAGTGACGTTACCCAGTCACATGGCACAGTCTCGGGTCCTCCAAAGGTCCTGTGCCGCAGCAATGAGATGAGATCTCTGTGGGAGTGAGGCGAGGAAAAGCTCAAAAAGAATGAACGTGTTTATTTTTTTTTACTCATCCACTTTTCAGCCCAAAAGCGGATGTGTAAAAAGCGCAGCGTTTCAATGAAAAACAGTGAAATGCATTGACTTGGCTGGGACAGAGCGTTTAACTGCATTCCACTGCATTTGCGCAACTGCAAAATAGCGCTGTGTAAATGGTAAGATATGATGTGTGTGAACGTAGCCACAGACTTGCATCGGTTGCAGCCCACTCCCAACAATTAGCAAGTTGTCACCTATTGTATGAATAGATGATAACTTCTAAAGATAGTGCTAACCCTTTAACAATGAGAACAAAGAGTTGATGGGGGTGTTCCCTTTGCAAAAAAAAAATGATGGCATATCCCTAGGAGGTGGGGTCCCTACAAGTCTTGGAAATGATAGGGCTAGTGGTCTTGCACAATGTCTTGACCATCTAGCTTGGTGGAAAATGCAGCTGACTTTTTTAATCTGAGTATTGTAGTGCATGAAGCAACTCTACACTGGAACCACAGCGCCTTCTTTCCTGGGATCCATTGGGATCTCGTAGATTGATCTTGACCTGATGGCGTATCGTAGTGATACTGTATAAGATTGGTATACCCTATTTAATATTTCATTTCACAACTTGACAGAATGAGTTGCATTGTCTTTTTTTTTTTTTCCTGATCTGCTCTTTTTCTCTCTTCTTGTTATTCATGGTCTCCGTTTCTCTCCTTCCAGCACAGCTGTATGGACTCTAACCCTCCGTCATGGGGCATATGCTATCCAGGGTGTTTGGGAACAAAGAAATGCGGATATTGATGTTGGGCCTTGACGCCGCCGGGAAGACGACCATCTTGTACAAGCTGAAGTTGGGCCAGTCTGTTACGACCATTCCCACCGTTGGCTTCAACGTGGAGACGGTAACCTACAAGAATGTTAAGTTCAACGTATGGGACGTTGGCGGCCAAGACAAGATCCGTCCTCTCTGGCGGCACTATTACACGGGCACGCAGGGTCTCATATTTGTGGTAGACTGTGCTGACCGAGATCGCATCGACGAGGCCAGGCAAGAACTCCACCGCATCATTAACGACCGTGAAATGAGGGATGCCATCATTCTGATTTTCGCCAACAAACAGGACCTGGTGGATGCAATGAAGCCTCACGAAATCCAGGAAAAGCTGGGACTAACCCGCATCAGAGACAGGAACTGGTACGTTCAGCCGTCTTGTGCCAACACTGGAGAGGGACTGTACGAGGGTCTCATGTGGCTAACGTCAAACTACAAATCTTAAATTCCTCTTTTTATGGTGATTATTTTTTTAATATATATGATTTTTTTTTTTTTTTTTTTTCCTCTCTTGATTTTTATGGGTTCAGTAGAGGAGCTTTTGAAGGAGTAAATCCTCATCAACCAAATCTGGGGGATCCATTTTGTTATGTTATGGAAGTTAAAGGGAGATTTTTTTTTCATTTTTTTTTTTGGAGTTGCAGGGCTGCAAGGGACTTTGACGGCCCCCTGCGATATCTGCCTTAATAAGTAGTGTGAAACGATTAACACGAGTCGAGCGTTCGCTCTTTCTTCAGACCTCAGCAACCAACGCTCTTGTCTGTCTCTCCCTAATATTAACACACACAAAAAAAGGGCTGGTTACCTCTTGCTTGGCAGCAAAAATCACCACAGCCCCGGTATTAAAAAAAAATATATATATGGTTTCCGATAAAGGCAGCAAAGTCTGTGCAGGGTGAATGTCTCAGTGTTACGTTACCGCGGGTGCAGTAGCCTCCTAACATGTCGCTTCTCATTCCAGACTGGTGCCTGTACATTAAATCACTTGATTGTGTTGATCTCTTAAAGGGGACTGTCCACCCTCAGCCCATACACTCCTATCTGGGCATACTGATGCTGTAGCAAGCATTCCCCATTCTGGCGGACCCATCTCGTCTATGCATTACATGGGTGACCATTTCTTTAGATGGCCGGCTCGTAAGCGGCATTCCTTATCTCCATACATTATCCATGGTATAACCGATCTGACCATCATTCCGTTTTTTTCTTCTTTAGGCCAAAACTAAAGTTTTGTTCTGTATTGGCCGGTTAATTAATTTTATTTTTTAAGTGCTCTTCAGAACATATTTTTTTTTGGGTCCACTGACAGTGACCATTTTGACTCTTTCTAAATGTTACGTTTGTGTTTACACGTCACGTATCACGTCTCCTATTATGTAATGGTTTCTGTTTATACGCTTCCCCCTGAGTAGGATGAAACTTTACACTGACACCCAAAAAATAAAACTTTGTACACTAAGCCTCGGAGCTTCTCGTCACTTTCGGCACTAGCCCTCCCCCTCTTAAGACTAAATAATTGAGTCTGACATGGTTGCACTTAACTGTACGGACAAGGTCCATTGTCCTGTAATGGTGTTAATAGCGTTTTAGCCATGTCCCCCGTGTATTGTTATAATGCAGTGTTCATCGTTGATTATGAGGCCAACATACACATTTTCTATATTTTGTCTGGCTCAGTCTTCCAGCCCCTCCATGGGCAATAGTGTCCGACATTAGCCCTCCTGCCTGCTGACACATTGGGGGAGTGAATCCCCCCTGACTGACATACAATGCTGAGCTATGCAGCCTCCCTCTTTTTTTTCTGCTCTCCTGTTCGGTGCACTAATGCTATTTCTGTTCCAAAATGTTTTATTTCAGTAGGACTTGTTCCATGTTGTACTGCTTAATTCTTCTTTAACTGATCAATAAAAACTCAATAATGCATCCAAACTTGGGCTCTGTGTGTCGGGACTATGTATTCATTATGTCAACTTACGGGAGAAAGGGAACATTGTCTGTCCTCCAGAGCTGTGTGCACACTTGTCTATAGCAGCCGGTGCGGTTTTTGTGTTGCTTAGTGTGGTGTTGTCATTGTATGTTGCTTTGTGTACGCTGCATGATTTGTGCAGGATGACCAGTTACCCAGGAGCTCATACAGGTAGGTTCAGCAGTCACACACTCCCTAATTTCCAAAAATGTATTATTTATCTTATTACTAATTATCTTTATTTTATTTTATAATTAAGTCTTCATTTTACTTTATAATTATTATTTCTCAGTCGCCTCATTGGGGAGACAGGACCATGGTGTTATGCTGCAGTCGTTAGGAGGCTGACACTAAAGCACCTGTTACACATAGCGAGATCGCTGTTGCGTCACAGGTTTTGTTATGTAACGCGACCTCGCCAGTGATCTCGCTATGTTTGACACGTAGCAGGGACCAGGCCCCCGCTGTGAGATCGCGATTGTGTCGAAATGGCCTGGACCATTTTTTGATAGTCAGGCTCACGCTGGGCAGCATGCATCGGTGTGTTTAACTCCTTAACAACAACCTCGTTGGCGACACAGAACTCAGTCACGTAGGTCTGAGTCGTCAGACTAGCTGCTGTGTGACAGGGTCCCAACGACCGCCGAGGTCGTTATACGGGTCGCCGTATCGCTGCTGCAGGTGAGTAGACCCGACTGTTTGACATCTCACCAGCGACTACGTAGCGAAGTTCCAGCGATCCTTACAGGTCGTATCGTTGTCGGGATCGCTGGAACGACGCCAAGTGTGATGACACCCTAGGTGAATATAAAAACAGATTCACTTCTTCCCTGCAGTAAACACCCCCTGACTGGCACAAGCCGAACCAGTTTCAACTTAGTGTCAGAAGGAGGCAGATGCGGTCTACAGACCCACATCTATTAGATTTATTTTTTTATCCCTCTGGATGAAGATACTAATTGGGTGACTGTTCTCTTAATGGCGCCACTCTCCCACAACCACCAACGGACAGGAACGTGGAGTGTCACCTCCAGGTACCTCCTTCTGCAACGACAAACCCGTTTTTTTGAGCATGGTTTTGTCGCCTAACCAATTTTTATGGGTGACTGTTCCCTCAAGGGCGCCAATCTCCCACACTCTTCAGCAAAGGGGCACGCAGTGTGTCACCTCCACTTATCCCCCTCTGCACCTGGTGTATTTTTACCATTGCTCTGGGCTCTAACCCTAGACCCTGCTCCTACAGCTACTGGCTGTGAAGACAATGGCCCTCCCCAACCTCCCACATCACGGAGCCTTGGTGGTGCCCAGCGCTGCAGGAGAAGACTGGCTCTCCCCATCCTCTCTATTATGGAAGCCTGGGTAGCAGGTGCCCGACGCTGCCATACAGGGCATAGCTTCAGCAATGGATGCTGTGAGGCCCTTTTGTAGCAAATCACCACATGTAGCGGATCAGAAGCATTCAGGTTTTAGGATCCGACTGACAGGCAAGTCGAACAACTTGCCTGCTCGGTCTTTGAGGCGGCAGGTTCATCCCTTGCGATTTCACTCGCTTCCATTTGGGATTCTAAGGCAATCATGACTTGGGCCGATACTCTGCAGAAATCCCTGCAGGACAGCGGCCTTCCTTCGGAACTATCAAACCTAGCGGCCCAAATCTCAGTGACCTTATTCATGTGTCCCTGGACTCGGCCAATTGCCAGCTATTGCAGCCTCAAATGCAATTACCATTCTTAGAGCGCTTTGGCACAGAGAGTGGAGGGCGTATTCTGCATCAAAGAAATCCTTGACTTGCCTCCCATACCAAAGCGGCTGTCTTTTTGGTGAACAGTTAGTCAAGCTCATTTGCACACCACTGGAGGGAAAAGTACCTCCCTCCCCCAGCACAAACTGAGACGTCCCTTCGTTAGATGTCAGCAGGCGCTTTTTCGTTTGTTTCGAAACTCATTCGGCTGGGCTGCCTCTCGTGCACCCCCTAATACGATCCAGGGACCAGGGGTGTCTAACCGGCCCACAAGTCAAACACATCCTGGCAATCCTGTCCAAAACAGTCCACACCTATGGGATGCAGATCCCATAAGTTCCCTTCGTGCCGACTTTCCCTCATCCACGGAAGACACCACCTTAGTAGGTGGCCGACTTTTTCGGTTTCGTCGCGTCTGGCTCGCCGTAGTAGAAGAGAGGTGGGTCAGGGAACTGGTGTCTTCCGGTTAAAACATCGAGTTTGTTTCCCGTCCCCGAATCATTTTTTCCCCTCCAGTCTTCCAAGGTCCCCAACAAAAGCCCACGCTTTTTTTCAAGCCATCAGTTCACTTCAGCAAGCGGGAGTCATCATCCCTGTTCCGTAGGTCTCGTGCTTCAGAGGTTTCTATTCCAACCTCTTTGTGGTTCCCAAGAAGGATGGCTTGGTACGTCCTACGTTTGATCTGAAATATCTGAACAAATGCATCCGAATTTGTCACTTCAGGACGGAGTCCCTCCGTTCCATTATTACATCCATGGAGGAGGGAGAGTTTTTAGCCTCGATAGACATTTGAGATGCGTATTTCCTCATTCCAATCTTCCAGGCACACCAGCAGTTCCTGCGCTTTGCAGTTCACGAAGACCATTTTCAATTCGAGGCCTTACCCTTGGTGCTCGCCATGGTGTCCAGGGTATTTGCGAAGGTCATGGCGGCCGTCATGACCATCTTACACTCCAGGTGCGTAGTCGTCTTACCCCATCTGGATGATCATTTCATCAAGGCCCCTTCCTTCACAGACTGCAAGGAGAACGTTCAGATTATTATAGACACGCGCTCTCGTCTAGGGTGGTTGGTCAATCTGAGCAAATCCCTACCCCCCCAATCCCGGCCCAGACAATCATCTTCCTGGGGATGGTCTTCAATACCTCCCGCGAGTTGGTGGTTGTCCCTCCAACCCGCAGGAGTGGGCTAGGGGGCGGCGGTCTTCTGCCAGCACACTGCTCAAGGCTGTTGGTCCTGGCACGAGTCCACCCTCCCCATCAACCTACTGAAGATTCGGGCCATGTTTTTGGCCCTACAGGCAACATCAACTGGCGGGTTGCCATATTAGAGTCCAGACGAACAACGTCACGGCCATGGCGTACATCAATCATCAGGGAGGTATCCGCAGCAACAGGCGATGCGCAAAGTGGCAAAGTGGAGATCATCCTTTGCTGGGCCGAGATGACCCAGTCAATCTTCCCGGCAGTGCACATCCCAGGCGTATACAACTGGGCAGCGGACTTCCTCAGCTGTCAGGACATAGCATCGGAGAATGGGCTCTACATCCGGAGGTCTTCCAGCAAATTTGCTGTCGCTGGGGGACTCCGGACGCAGACCTCATGGCATCTCAACTGAACACCAAAGTTCCCACATTCATGGCACGACCCACTGTCCATCAGAGCGGACCCGCCAATCCAGCTGTGGACCCAGTTTCGTCTGCATCTTTCCTTCTTTGCCCCTAATACTGAGGGTAATGAGGAAAATAAAGACACAGAAGGCGTCCCTGTCATCCTGGTAGCACCTGATATGTCAACCTGGTGCAGCTAGTCACCGATACCTACCGGCGTCTACCGGACTGTCAGGATCTGCCAACCCATGGTCCGATATGCCACCAGTACTCGACTGCCCTGATTTTGACGGCGTGGCTGTTGAGACCTGGGTGTTAACCCAGGCAGGTTACTCCCCGGAGGTAATCAGTACAATGATGTGACCTAGAAAACCCGCCTTGACTCGCATTTAGTATCGCACATAGAAAACCTTTTTTCTCATGTTGCAGGAATCGGGATCATTCTACCCTTGCTTTTTCTATCCCTGTAAGGCCACGTGCACACGCTGAGCATTTGAGTTTTTTACCTCCGGATGTGTAGATAAAACCAGGAGTGGAACAATCAGAGGAAACACCTGCACCAATTCTGTATTTAATTATCCACTCCTGGTTTTGGCTACAAATACTGAGGTAATAAAACTCCTCAAACACTCAACGTGTGCATGTGGCCTAATTCTGGGTTTTCTTCAGTCCGGCCTGGATTCCGGTCCTGGCATCCGGTTCCCTGAAGAGTCAAATCTCCGAGCTTTCAGTCCTTTTCCAACGCCAGCTTGCTACGAGACCTCAAGTCAAGTATTGTTTTTTTTTTTTAAACATTAAATTTTTATTGAGGTTTTTGCAAAACGTGAAAAACAAACATAACATGAAGTCAAGTATTCTGTTAATGTATCCCTGATGAAGAGGTCGGGATGACCTTGAAACACGTAGGAATAAAGATCACCGGTTTATAATAAAGAGGACGTCTGTCATATGCAGCAGCGTGGATCAAATTATCGTTGCCCTGTTGGGTATTATTTGACCATCCTCGAGGTGGGGCATCCTGCGGCAGCTGTTTGACATGCTATAACAGGTTGTGGGTCACATAACCGATCAAGGTGAGCAGTACATACACTGCGCACATTTTTGCACCAAACAGATTAGACCCATTGGGCCCCTGTCTACCCCCTTTTTTTTTTTTTAGATGAGTCTGATGTTGGACTTACCAACTCTGCAGCCCTGGCTGTCATTGGTTCTGAAAAAACACATTACCGGTGTTTTGTTTTTCACTCACACACACAATTAAGGACCCATTTCCATCAGTGTTTTGGATCTGCGTCTCATCAGGATCAAAGTTTTACGATCAGTGATTTTCTTGTATGCAACAAACAAAAATAGATGCAAAGTTGCTTGTAACCAGTGCAAAAGATTGCACAGTACTCTGATTGCACATGGGTGACTCTATGATCTGCAATTATTCAGAGACTTGTATTTGTCATTTTTATCTGTGACTTGGATCAAAAATTGATATCTAATCTTTTTGAGGAGACTTGGCCGGCAAAGAAACACGATATGTAAAACTCCCCATAGAACGCGCAGCCTTTATAGTCTATTTGTAAGAAGAAAAAAGTCTTCGGAGCTTAAGACCACGTGAAGATGTTGAGTATTTAGTGAGGTTTTTTTACCTCCCTATGTAAGACAAAACCAGGAGTGGGTGATAAATACAGAAGTGGTGACGTGTTTCTATTATACTTTTCCTCTGATTGTTCCACTCCTGGTTTTGGCTACAAATCCTGAGGGAAAAAAACTCACCAAATACTCAACATGTGGACGTGGCCTTAAGGATCTTAAGTTCTTAAGGAAAACCCAAGCATGAGGGTGCATGCACACGACCTAGAAATCCCATGCCCACTGTGCTTCTCCCCGCCGCAGCATGTTGTTAGCTTCGGTGTGGGTTGCCGGACTTCCGCATCTCCGCAGTATGTTTGCTTCCTACTCCACCGAATGAAACTATCTCAAGCAGGTGAATGCAGGGAGATGCCGCCCTGCACCCACCGTAGATCGTGAGTACAAGGTGGCTGTGATCTCCCTGCATTCACCCTCGGCTTTCCGCAGGTCTGGAGGCACTGCGTCCAACATGCAGTGTCTCCGAATTGTGTCCACATACTCTAAACATTGGCCAGCAGTATGGGAATCTGAGAGTCCTCAGTGATTGATACCTTTTAATGGCTAACTGAAAAGATGGTAAGCATAGCAAGCTATCGAGATACCATGGCCCCTTCATCAGGCTGATAATGACACAAATTCTGAAGACACATGCATATATAAATAAGCAAAAAAAAAAGCAGGGTTAGATGCTGTAGTAAATACGACAGGTGACGTAAAGCAGAGTCAGGCTAGGGAGGGGTAGAGGAGCTGGGAAAGTAAAGTCAAAATTCTTAGATAAGAGGAACCGATTGTATTATTGTTCTATGATTAGTGGCCTGTGGGGACCTGAAGATTCCTCAGTGAGTTGTAGAAAGCCATAAATCGAAGCGAGAGAGTTCACATAAGAAGTGTCAAAAGTTCATTGTCCTCGAACTTGAGTCTGTTGGAGATGTGAAATGAATATATGAATGAACTTTTGACACTTCTTATGTGAACTCTGTCTTCGATTTATGGCTTTCTACAACTCACTGAGGAATCTTCAGGTCCCCACAGGTCACTATTCATAGAACAATAATACAATCTGTTCCTCTTATCTTAGAATTTTGACTCTACTTTCCCAGCTTCTCTCCCCCGCCCTAGCCTGACTCTGCTTTACGTCACCTGTCGTATATACTACAGCATCTAACCCTGATTTTTTTTTCTTTTGCTTGCTTATGTATATATGTATGTGTCTTCAGAATTTGTGTCATTATCAGCCTTTTTAAGGGGCCACAGTGTCCCGAAAGCTTGCTATGTTTACCATCTTTTCAGTTAGCCATTAAAAGCTATCAACCACTGGGGCTCTCAGATTCCAATATTTTTCTATCTACTGACTATCATGGTGCAAACATTTTTTACCTAATCTACCTTGGTTACTCTGTAGTAGAGTTTTCCATGATGCCTTGTGCTCTTCACTAAATTTGACTTAGTCACGGTGTGTTATGGGTGTACAACACATGGCTGTTTGGTGAGCCACGACACACTGTCATTGTTAATTATGGGTCACCGATTTAGACCATGAGCCAGAACATTCACCTGAAAATTAAGGTAATTGAAGATTGCAAAATGAACACACGCTGGGGTTGTGGCCGTGTGAAAACCTATTTTAACATCTTCCTGTCATTGTTCACAGGATTTTGCTTAGTCTGAATACTCCCATTTGGTCATTGAAATTAAAGGGCTTTTCCCACAAACAAGTCTAATTTTAATCAATAGATCTTGTAATAATAATTTCCATATACATTAGGACATAGCAGGGACACATATACAACTGCTGGCAAAAATGATGGAATCACCGGGATCGGAGGATGTTCATTCAGTTGTTTAATTTTGTAGAAAAAAGCAGATCACAGACATGGCACAAAACTAAAGTCATTCCAAATGGCAACTTTATGGCTTTAAGAAATACTAAAATCTTGGGGGAAAAAAAAATATGCTAGCCAGTAATAGTTACTTTTGTAGACCAAGCAGAGGGAAAAATTATGGAATCACTCAATTCTGAGGAAATAATTATGAAAACACCCTGTAAATTATTATTCCCAAAACTAACACCTGCATCAGATAAGATTTGCTTGTTAGTCTTCATCTAAAAAGGAGGGATCACACCTTGGAGATCTGTTGCACCAAGTGGACTGACATGAATCATGGCTCCAACACGAGAGATGTCAATTGAAACAAAGGAGAGGATTATCAAACTCTTAAGAGGGTAAATCAACTCGCAATGTTGCAAAAGATGTTGGTTGTTCACAGTCAGCTGTGTCTAAAATCCGGACCAAATACAAATAACATGGGAAGGTTATTAAAGGGAAACATACTGGTAGACCAAGGAAGACATCAAAGCGTCAAGACCGGAAACTTAAAGCAATATGTCTCCAAAACAAGAAATGCACAACAAAACAAATGGGAGGAAACTGAAGTCAATGTCTGTGACCGAACTGTAAGAAACTGCCAAAAGGAAATTGGGTTTACATAGAAAAAAGCTAAACAAAAGCCATCATTAACACCTAAACAGAAAAAAACAAGGTTACAATGGCTAAGGAAAAGCAATCGTGGACTGTGGATGACTGGATGAAAGTTATATTCAGTGATGAATCGCAAATCAGCATTGGGCAAGGTGATGATGCTGGAACTTTTGTTTGGTGTCGTTCCAATGAGATTTATAAAGATGACTGTCTGAAGAGAACATGCAAATTTCTACAGTCATTGATATGGGGCTGCATGTCAGGTAAAGGCACTGGGGCGATGGCTGTCATTACATCTTCAATCAGTGCCCAAATTTACATAGATATTTTGGACACTTTTCTTATCCCATCAATTGAAAGGCTATTTGGGGATGATGAAATGATTTATAAAGAGGATAATGCATCCTGCTATAGAGCAAAAACTGTGAAAACATTCCTTGAATGATGACACATAAGGTCAATGTCATGGCCTGCAAATAGTCTGGATCTCAATCCAATTGTAAATCTTTGGTTGAAGAAGTTGAAGAAAATGGTCCATGACAAGGCTCCAACCTGCAAAGCTGATCTGGCAACAGCAATCAGAGAAAGTTGGATCCAGATTGATGATGAGTACTGTTTGTCACTCATTAAGTCCATGCCTCAGAGACTGCAAGCTGTTATAAATGCCAGAGGTGGTGCCACAAAATACTAGTGATGTATTGGAGTGTTCTTCTGTGTGTGTTTTTTTTCATGATTCCATAATTTTCCCTCTGCTTGGTCTACAAAAGTAACCGTTACTGGCGAGCATTTTTTTTTTCTTCTTCAAGATTTCTTTTAGTGTTTCGTCAAGGCAGAGAGTTGCCATTTGAAATGACTTTGGTTTTGTGCCATGTCTGTAATCTGCTATTTTTCTACAAAATCAACTCAACGAACATCCTCCGAGCCCAGTGACTGCCAGGGGTTGTATAAGATTATCTCAGTACAGGAGATGTGGTATGATCAGACCATGTCTCTGTACAGTCAGACACATCCATTACACAGTACATAGCAGGGACACATGTATAAGATTATCTCAGCACAGGAGATGTGGTATGATCAGACCATGTCCCTGTATGGTCAGACACATCCATTACACAGTACATAGCAGGGACACATATATATGATTATCTCCGTACAGGAGATGTGGTATGATCAGACTATGTCCCTGTACAGTCAGACACATCCATTACACAGTACATAGCAGGGACACATGTATAAGATTATCTCAGCGCAGGCACATTATATTGAAATGCATCCAATTGTGGAAATTATTAATAATTCCAAGATCCATTAATTAACATGAACTTTGTGGGAAAACCCCCTTTAACTTATTATACAGAAAGATGCAGTTTGCCTGTAATAATAATAATTTTTATTTATATTGCGCCAACATATTCCGCAGCACTTTACAATTCAGAAAATACAAATCTAATACAATACAAACCATAAGAGACAAAAAGTAAATAAATACATCACTGAGCCCATGAAGAGTGAGGTCCCTGCTCGCAAGCTTACAATCTGAGGAAATAGGGGAGACGCAAAAGGTAATGGTAACAAATGCTGTCATATATGGTCCAGCTATCAATATAATAAATAGGGGATTCACATAATGCATGTCCCATTCATCAGCCAGGAGCTGTACAAATACAGAGAAAGTGCTATAAAATGCATGGGGTGTAGAAAGATGATACAAGAGGCCAGATTTGGAGAAGGACAGAATGGGAATACTTACATAGATGAGGTGAGGTGGTAGGCTAGTCTAAAGAGATGTGTTTTTAATGCTCGCTTAAAGGTATAGATATTTTGAATTAGTTGAATTGTTCTTGGTAATCCGTTCCAGAGAATTGGTGCAGCTTGTGAGAAGTCCTGGAGACAGGAGTGGAAGGTTCAGATTGTAGCTGATGTCAGTCTTGGATCACTTGCGGAACGGAGGGCACATGTAAGGCGATAGACAGAGATGAGGAAGGAGATGTAGGGTGGTGCAGAACTGTGGAGGGGTTTGTGGGTGAGAGTGATCATTTTATATTGTATTCTGTAGCGGATGGGCAGCCAGTGCAATGACTGGCACAGGATAGAGGCATCGGTGAAGCGCTTGGAGAGGAAAATAATCTTGGCTGCTGCATTCAGGATGGATTGGAGAGGAGAGAGTTTAGTAAGAGGGAGACCGATTAGTAGAGAATTGCAGTAATCCAGGCGAGAATGAATAAGACCAATGGTTAGAGAGTTTTTGCAGAATCAACAGTAAGAAACGGTCGACTTCTAGAGATGTTTTTGAGGTGTAGGTGACATGAGCGAGCGAGTGACTGGATGTGGGGAGTAAAGGAGAGATCTGGGTCAAATATAACCCCAAGACAGTGGGCGTGCTGCTGAGGAGTAATGGAAGAACCACATACAGGAATGGCAATATTAGGTTTAGGAAGATTAGGAGATGGAGAAAACATGAGAAGTTCAGTTTTTGACAAGTTCAGTTTACGGTAGAGAGAAGACATGATGTTAGAGACAGCAGAGAGACAATCACTGGTATTGTGTAGTAATGTGGAGGTGATGTCAGGAGAAGAGGTGTATAACTGGGTGTCGTCAGCATAGAGATGGTACTGAAAACTAAATCTACTGATGGTTTGTCCAATGGGGGCAGTGTATAGAGAGAAGAGAAGGGGACCTAGGACTGAACCCTGAGGAACCCCAACTGTGAGGGGAAGAGGAGCCGGCGAACGATACAGAGAAGGAGCGGTCAGAGAGGTAGGAGGAGAACCAGGAGAGCCGTGTCCTTGAGCCCAATAGAGCAGAACATAGAGAGAAGGAGCTGGTGATCCACAGTATCTAATGCAGCGGAGAGATCCAGGAGGATCAGTAGGGAGTAGTGACCATTAGATTGAGCTGTTAGTAGATCATTAGAGACTTTGGTGAGGGCAGTTTCAGTAGAGTGTAAGGAGCAGAAGCCGGGTTGTAGAGGGTCAAGAACAGAATTGTCAGAGAGATAGCGGATCATACGGGAGTGGACCAAGCGTTCCAGGAGTTTAGAGATGAAGGGAGATTAGAGATCTGTGACCGGATCAAATACCGAAAGTGAGTTGGATGAAGTGCAAGAGAATGACTGATGTTCTGATGCCTGTGTATGGATAGTATGGTTTATAGCTTCTCCAATAGAATATGTCTTCGTTATGCAATCAGAACATTACAATCCTGCTATCTGAAGATCATTTCTACACAAGTGCATCAATCAGCACTTTGTTGGATGCTTAGGAAACCCATTTCAAAGTGCTCACATTGAGGTTTTTTGAGTTTTTTTAAACTGAGTATTTGTTGTTCCAATATTTTTATTGAAAATTTTTACAGAAGATAAAGAAGGAATACTCCAATAAACAATACAATCACACAAAAAAATGATAAATGCAAGGAACATTGGTTATTCATATCTTATAAAAAATAAAAAAAACTAGCTGTAGTCCCTTGCATTGCCCAGGAGGGTAACTAGCTGTTTTTAGCTATGACAAAATACAATGAGTTAAGGCTGGCTTCAGACTTGCGGACCCTCCAGTGTCCTGCGGAGGGGATCCGCAAGCTGACCGCAGCCGCTATGTTTAGAATGAGAACGCACGGTGCTGCGCATGTCGCGTTCCTGGTGCGGAGGAGAGAGTGTGATTTGTGCGCAGGCATTCGCCTGCGTACAAATCACATATTGCAGTGAATGGGAGCCCACGGTCATGCGCAGCACTGTGCGTTCTCATTCTAAACAAAGGGGCTGCGGTCAGCTTGCGGATCCCCTCTGCAGGACGCTGCGGAGGGTCCGCAAGTCTGAAGCCAGCCTAACAAAGTGTTGCTTCTCTCTGCAAAGATACACAGGCTGCAAGTGTAATACGGGGGCTATGTGCGTGCTTCTGCGGTAATACAGGGTCTATGTGCCTCCAGCTCCCTCTTCGACCGCCTACAATCTGGTTTCTGACCCCACCACTCCACTGAAACAGCCCTAACCAAAGTCACCAACGACCTACTGACCCCCCAAGGGCAAGCAACACTACTCCGTCCTCGATCTGTCTGCCGCCTTCAACACTGCTGACCATTCCCTTCTACTCCAGATGTTGGAATCTCTTGGCATCACTGACCTGGCCCTCTCCTAGATCTCCTCATACCTAACGGACTGGACTTTCAGCGTCACCCACTACCACTCCTTTTCGCCCTACCCCCTATCTGTCAGTATCCCCCAAGGCTGGTTCTGGGATCATTACTCTTCTCCATCTACACACTCGGTCTAGGGCAAATCATTGAGTCTCATGGCTTCAGTACCATCTCTACGCCGACGACACTCAGATCTACCTGTCTAGACCCGACGTCACCTCCCTACTATCCAAAATTCCACAATGCCTGTCCACCATCTCATCCTTCTTTGCTCGCTTCCTTAAGCTGAACATGGACAAAATTGAGTTCATCGTCTTCTCCCCCCCCAAGCCGCTCTCCCCCCACACCCGACCTATCCATCCTTGTGAACGAATGCTCACCATCCCCAGTCCCCCACACCAAGTGCCTCTGAGTTCTCCTCAACTCTTCCCTCTCTTTCAAGCCCCACATCCAGGCCCTCACCACCTCCTGCCAACTCCAGTTCAAAAACATTTCCCGAATCCGCACTTTCCTTGACCTCGACACTGCTAAAACACTTATTCATGCTCTCATCATCTCCCGCCTTGACAACTACAACCTCCTGCTCACCGTCCTTCCCACTCCCTCGCACCTCTCCAATCTATCCTAAACTCCGCTGCCCGACTAATCTATCTGTCTTCCTGCTACTCCTGTCTCCTCCCTCTGCCAAGCCCTTCACTGGCTCCCCACTTCCCAGAGATCCCGGTTTAAAACATTAAAGATACCGTTACACAGGCACGACATTGTTAACAATGTCGCTGATACATCATGGGTTTGGAGGCGTACCAGCGTGTAACACAGAGATTCAACAACGATAAGTTGTTGGATCGTTTATCGCAGGTTTGAGAACATGTTCTCAAACCTCATGATGAACGATCCGCCAACCTGTTAGATCGTTGTGCGTGACACCGCGATAACTAAGTCGTTGACTACTTTGCCCATTCAAAGCAATGAGCAGGGATCTTTCGCGGGGTTTGCGAACGATACCACACATCGTTGGTGAGTCGTCCATGATATCTAGACATGTAACCTCTCACCAACGATGTCAAAAGGATGTCTGCAACAACTGCGCGCCCACGAGATCGTTGCAGACATCGTTCCAATGTCGTGCTGTGTAACGGTACCTTAACCATGACATACAAGGCCATCCACAACCTGTCCCCTCCATACATCTCTGACATGGTCTCCAGATACCTACCCTACCGCAACCTGCAATCCTCCCAAGGGCTCCTCTTCTCCCCTCACAACTGCATACAAGATTTCTTCTGTGCATCTGCTATATTTTGGAACTCTCTGCCCCAACACAGACACTCGCCTACCCTAGGAACCTTCAAAAGAAACTTGAAGATGCACCTCTTCCGTAAAGCCTACAACCTGCAATGAGACCTGATCCACCACACTGTCTCACAATCAGCACTACCCCCTCCTACTGTATCCCCACCTGTCCCTTTTAGACTGTGAGCCCTCATGGACAGGGTCCTCTCCCCTCTTGTACGTGTATGACTTGATTGCCCACATTGATTGTACTTGTCCTTGTCTGCCCTTTCCATATGCAAGGCTATGTGCACACAGGAAGGTTTACTGCAGGTTTAGCCGCGGAAACCGCCGGTCGGTTTCCATGAGGTTTATGTAAATTTATGTTAATCCAAAGGCGGCTTTTGGGTTAACATATAAACCTATGAAAACCGACCCCCGGTGTGCACACACCGGCGGTTTCCACATGCTCATTCGTTGCTAACCCGCTGGGTTCCCAGCGGGTTAGCAAAGAATGAGCATGTTCTATAATCCGGCCGGTTCTGCAGCGGCTGCAAGCAGAATCATGTGCTGCTTCCAGCCGCTGCAGAACCGCCGGCGCTAACCCGCTGTGCACCCGCCGCACACCCGCCCGTCTCCCGCCGCACATACCCGACAGGAAGCCGGTGGACGGCTCCGGAGCTTCCTGTCGGGTCCGCCCAGCCGCCGCCGACCCTAACCCGCTGTGCACCCGACAACGTGTGCACATAGCCTAAAGCGCCATGGAATCTAATGGTGCTGTATAAATAAATAATAATAATAATAATATTATGTGGGGCTCCCAGTGTAACACATGGGGCTACGTGGGGGCTCCTGGTGTAACACATGGGGCTACGTGGGGGCTCCTGGTGTAACACATGGGGCTACGTGGGGGCTCCTGGTGTAACACATGGGGCTACGTGGGGGCTCCTGGTGTAACACATGGGGCTACGTGCGGGCTCCTGGTGTAACACATGGGGCTACGTGCGGGCTCCTGGTGTAACATCATGGGGCTACGTGCCAGCTCCTGGTGAAACACTTTGGGCTACATGCGGGCTACTGGTGTAACACACGGGCTATGTGCGGGCTCCTAGTGTAACGTGGGCTGGTGCCGGCACCAGGCAAGTGCCTGGGGCCCTCCACAGATGAGGGCCCACTCGCCATCAGGGTCAGGCAGTCCTGATGGCAAGGGGCCCATTACGGCCACAAAGGGGGAGAAGCAGTATAAATCAGGCGGGCACATGGGGAAGAGGAGCAGTATGAATCGGGGGGCCCCAGGGGGGAGAAGCAGTATAAATCAAGGGTGACCCACATGGGTGAGAAGCAGTATAAATCGGGGGTGACCCACATGGGGGAGAAGCAGTATGAATTGGGGGGCACATGGGGGGAGAAGCAGTATGAATTGGGGGGCACATGGGGGGAGAAGCAGTATGAATCGGGGGGCACATGGAGGAGAAGCAGTATGAATCAGGGAGGTCACATAGGGGGAGAAGCAATATAAAACAAGGGGGGCTGCATATGGGGGGAAATGCAGTATGGAAAAGAGGGAATGCATATGGGGGAGAGCAGTATGAAATGGGGGCTGCATGGGGGTTGAAATAATATAAAATGGGGGGCTAAATATATTACCTGGAGGCTGTGCTGTACTGGGCTGTATATATTATCTAGAGGCTATTATCTCAAAAGTCCACCACCTGTAAATGCCTCACCTTACACAACACCACTTCAAAATCACCCAGAACTCCCTATCAAGGGCTCTCAGATGAATAATGAGTACAATTTCTATTTTTAAGTGATCACTTTATTAGTCATTAATTATAATATTCCATAAAAAACATTAAAATAATTTTTACATAGAAGTTCCTGATAACATAATTAATTTATATCTGGGTCCAGGACTGGGACCACTAACATCAATAGTTCTACAATACAAATTACACGGTAACCAGTGATATCAGGTGTATAGGGGAATATTTTAACACCTCAGGCAGCGATGCACTCAAAAATATATCTTGACACTGTTTCTTACAGATCCAGAGTGCCTGTGCACTGGCCCTATCCTCAATACCAGCCACAATTATGTGTGTACTCTGTGCACTACCAGTGCCCCTTTTAATCAGTGTTATACCGTGCACTGCTGCCCCTGTGCCTTCCCCTCTAGTGTCTCATACCTGATTATGTAGGTTGTGATCGCAGTCCTGGCTCCCCCACCGCCTACGGCCGTTTCGTCTCCTTCCTCAGGGCGTAACCTTGCTATCAACTCGCTATTTTTTATATACCCCGTGATAATCGCTAACTCTTTACAGCCGCCATCCAATCGGCGCATCACTTCCGGCTCGCACGCCACGTGTTAAGCCAGAGCTCGCACATCCTGCCCGTGAACCGCAAGCAGGCGTTTCTGCGTGCCAGCGGGTCACGTGACAGGTGACGAGTCTGGGTGCGTGTCGGGCCTGTCATGCGCACTCGCAGCGGCTGTGTATTTTACTATTTAGGGCTGGGAACTGGATTAACTCGTTCACTTCTCCTCCTGTAGTTACGGACTCATATTATTATCTACAGCTAATGGAATAATATTGTGTAGTTTCACTATTGTTCATATAAAATGAGTGATGCAAATACTCTCTCCACCTTTCCACTATACTTTTGTTCACAACTCCTCACCTAATTTTAGTGGTTGCAAAAGCCTCCCCATAACCTGGTATCACCATACATAGTATGTGACCATAAACAATTTAATTACCATTACATGATCGCCAAAATGTTTAATATTAAAGTGACAGTGCATATATATACATGTGATCTTGAAAAACCTTCTAATATATTATATATAATAATACATCATATTTAGTAAATATTTAAAGTGACAGTGCATGCCTAAGCATAAAGATACAAAATATACAATATAACTTACAATATATATATATATAGTTATACGTTTAAACATAATTAGATGACTCATATTAGTGAATAAATAATATAATAATTTCAATAATGATTTTAAAATACCATTATCTTTATATATAGAAACAGTGCATTGGTAAAGTGACAGTGCATAGGTAATTTATTATAGAAGGTTGTTGCAACCTACAAGCATGGTTATAAACTGGCCCACAGTACAATATTTAATGGAAATTCCATTGCATCTCCCATTTTAACCCACAATAACTCCCTTTTAGCTGATTATTACCCATCTACCCATACACCCCCTATATCTACCTCATGTTAATTGGGTGTGGGTTATTGCAGGGTTTCTAATTCTCTCCTATCCATTTATATAGCATTATTTATTTTCCCTCCCCCCTAAATACTTTATTTATATATCCCTTAATTCTCATATCACATACACATATACTTTATTCTTCTTCTTGGGGGATTCATTTTCCAACTGTTGTTAATATCCACCTGTTCCAGATTCTTCCAGGGTATAAATATAAATTAAAATCCTCTAAAATTTAAAAAAATATATATATTAATAAAACAATTTTAAAACCATTTCGTGCAAGGTCTCAATATGGTTATAGACTATACATGAACTGCTCCAACAGACTCCTCCTCCATTCTCTATATCTACTTATAGAAAGGCTCCAAAACCTCTATTCACATTTAAACCTTGTGGAGCCAATGTACCCAGACGGTATATCCATTTACTCTCAGTCTGAGCCAACTTTTTGGCCAGATTGCCCCCTCTACTTCCCATTTTGACTATATCAATAGCTTTTATCTTTAACAGGGAAGCGTCACATCCATGATATAGTTTGAAGTGCTTAGGGATGGTCTTTAGTTTTGCCACATCCTCATCCTCCTTCGCCTTCTCTATGTCACGGATGTGTTCCCTAACCCTAATTCTCGCGTGGTAAGCCCTACATAAAATTTCCCACACGGACATTCTCCCTGATATACAACTCCCTTTGAGCTGCACGTCAGGTAGTCCCTAATGTTATACTTCTTGCTACCATCAAAGTTGGTGAATTCTCGCGACTTGTACATATTCATGCAACCCTTACAGTTTTTACAGGGAAAGAATCCTTTTAAATGAAGCCATGTTTCCGATATTTCCTTCTTTTGTTCCCAGTGACTTTTAACCAGCAGATCCTTCAGATTCTTTGATCTGCGTGCTGTTATACTGGGATTTTCGGGAAGGCAGTCTTTTAGTACAGGATCTGAGGTTAAGATGCCCCAAAGTTTCGTCATTATCTGCCGCATCTCTCCCCATTGTTTGTTATAATTCGTGATAAAACGTACCACCTCCTGACCTTTATGATCTTCCCCTTTCTCTCTTTTTTTGTATAGGAGATCGTTCCTGGATGTATTTTTCGCTCTCCAATATCCTTGTTTAATACATCTCCTACTATACCCCCTATCCACGAATCTCTGCTCTAATTCTTTTGCTTGTATCTCAAACAGGTCACTTGTTGAACAAATCCTCTTAGCCCTTAAAAATTGGCCGATGGGATCCCTCGTATAGTTGACCCTGGATGAGAAGATGACGCATACAGCAGAGAATTCGTGGATGTAGGTTTCCTATACATATCGGTCACTATGTGCCCATTTTTCTCTGTTTTAATCCGGATATCAAGGAACTCAATTTCCCTTCCATATTTGAAGGACAACCTGATGTTGAGACTATTATCGTTCAGTCTCCCCATCAGCTCCCTCAATTCACTCTCCTCCCCCTCCCATACAAACCATACATCATCGATAAAGCGCATCCAATTATGCGCCTTCTCGATGCCGGGTATTGGGTTCACGGAAAAGATCTCTCTTTCCCATGCCCCCAGGAAAAGGTTCGCATACGAGGGGGCACAACTGGCCCCCATCGCTGTCCCCCTTTCCTGGAGGTACACCTGGCCGGAGAACAAGAAGCAGTTATGAGTCAGCACATACCTCAATAGTACCAGAAGCAATTCTACTGTATCACTTTCTATATTACTATTCTCCAAATAGAATTTTGCTGATTTTATACCATCTTCATGTCCAATTGAGGTATAAAGTGCTTCCACATCTGCAGTGACCATTATTTCATTCTCCGCCAGGTGTAACCCATCGAGCCTGTGTAATGCCGCGGTGGTATCTTGTATATATGATGGTAAAGTAAATACAAGCGGTTTTAGATAGTGATCAATTACCTTGCTAATGACATCACACAGGCTCTCAATTCCCGATATAATGGTCTCCCTGGGGGGTCTGTTGGATTCTTATGTATCTTAGGTATAAGATACATAGTAGCCATTTTGGGTTGCAACTTGTCTACGAAATCCACCAACTTCTTTGGTATAGTCCCCTCCTGATGTGCCCTGTCCAGGATTTCCATCAATTCCTGCTAATACTCCATTAACGGATTGTTCGCCAATTTTTTATAACAACCTACCTCATTGAGGATTTTTTTGGCTTGTTTTGCATAGAGGTCACTCGGCCATACCACCAAGTTCCCCCCTTTATCAGCAGGCTTGAATAGTACATCCTGCCAGTCCATCATTTCTTTGAGCGCCCTTCTTTCCTCCTGAGATATATTCGAGGTATAGTTGGGCCTCCTGGCAAGAGTCTCTATCTCCTCTGATACTACCCTGGTAAAGATTTCTACCGCAGGGCACACGTTAAAACTTGGGAATGATTTTTTAGTTGTTATCAAGTTATCTGGGAATTTACTTACTATTGAGGTCTCTTCCTCCTCGTCTCCCTCCTCCTCAATCGTCTCCAATGCATTTATGATTTTAATCTCCTCTTCAGAGAAATGCTTGCTTGGATCCTTTCTATGATGTAGCTTCTTAAGAATTAATTTCCGCGAGAACAGGTGGATGTCTTTGATGACTAAAAACGGGTCTAAAGATGCAGATGGGGAAAACGTTAAACCCTTTTCCAACAGTTTCATTTGTACATTGGACAACACATGGGATGATAAGTTGATTACCTTATATCTATCGTTTCTTTGAGCTTTTGCCCGATTATTGAAGCTACGTTGTTCCTGATTTTTACGTTTTACTGCTTGTCTAGTCCTGGGTTCCATTTGCTGATTGAAGCTCCTATCACTCACATCCGATATGTTGCCCGTAGTAGAAGCCAATGATCCACCGGAGGCTCTTCTCCCTCTGGTACTCATCTGCTCATTCCCTTTATTCTGCCACCGATAGACCCGTTCATTCTCATAGTCATTGACATCTCTTTGGAATTTTTGGTACTTCCTCTCGCTAGTCTCTCTCTCACATTTTTCTACATCGTCATCTATTTCCTTCATGTGCTTAGAGAAATTTTCTGCACTTAATTCATCATGAAGCACTTTGTGCAGTCGAGTTAGTTCCTCATTCATCACAGACAACAATGAGTTGTTTTTATCTATGATTATATTTACAAATCTCTCTGAGCACATATCCGCTGCACTTCTCCACTGGCTTATAAGAAGCTCATCATCCAGGTCAAAGGAGGGAAAGAGTTGGATCCTTAAACCTCTAGGTACTATTTTATTTTCAATGTATTTTTCCAGGGCTGTTTTAGTCCACCACACGCGGGTTTTCTTTAATAGTATGTTCCTATACCGTCTCAGTGCCTCATTTACTGACATAGGAGTCTCTGTTGATGTTAATAAGGAACCCCTTTTGAATAAGTCACTGGCTTTGGACTGCCAGGACGCCTCTCTTGCTTTATTATCCATTGTAGAATATCTGGACAATCTGTTTGTACTGGGCTGTATATATTATCTAGAGGCTATGTTGGGCTATATATGTAATTTGGAGGTTGTGCTGTTCTATATATATTATTAGTAGGCTGTGCTGGACTGTATATATTACTAGGAGGCTGTGCTGGGCTATACATGTTATTTGGAGGCTGCAACTGGACTGGCACAGCCTCCAAATAATATATACAGCCCAGCAGCAGCCTCCAGATAATATATACAGCCCTGCACAGCCTCAATATTATATATACACAGCCCACAGCTTCTATATTATTCATGAATTGTGGAATGCTTTAAAGGGGCCCACTGAGACTGTTTCGCCCAGGGCCCACAAAAACCTAAAGGTCGCACTGTGTAATACACTGGCTATGTGTGGGCACAGGCTGTAATACACGCGCTGTGTGGGCACAGGCTGTAATACACTTGCTTTGTGTGGCACAGGCTGTAATACACTTGCTTTGTGTGGGCACAGGCTGTAATACATGTGCTGTGTGGGCACAGGCTGTAATACATGGCTTGTGTGGGCACAGGCTGTAATAATACGGGCTGTGTGTGGGCACAGGCTGTAAACACATGCGCTATGTGTGGGCACAGGCTGTAATACATCGGTTACGTGTGGGGCTCATGGTGTAACACAGCGGGCTATATGTATGGCACAGGCTGTAAAACACTGGCTTTGTTATGCACAGGCTGTAATAACCTCCTATGTGTGGACACAAGCTGTAATACACGATCTATGTGTGGCACAGGCTGTAATACATGAGCTATAGTGTGGGGCACAGGCATGTTAAATACACGGGGTTACATGGGGGCTCATGGTGTACTACAGGGGGGCTATATGTGGGCACAGGTTCTAATACGCAAGGGGCTATGTGATAAGATCCTGCTCACTAAATACAGGTGGGATAATGTATGAGGTCCTGCTCTACTACAGGGGCTATGCATGAGATCCTGCTCTACTAAGGGGGCTATGGCATGAGATCCTTTGTCCCTCTACTACAGGGGGCATGTATGAGATCCTGCTCTACTACAGGGGGCTATGTATGAGATCCTGCTCTACTACAGGGGGCTATGTATGAGATCCTGCTCTACTACAGGGGCTATGTATTAGGTAGATCATAACTCCCCTAGATTTATTTTGTATTGGAATGTTTTTGGAAACTCTTGTTTTGTCTCAAAATATAATTGTTTAAGATTGTACTTTATGGATACAGTTTTGGCTGTTTTTACATCACATTTTTTGTACATCTGTGGATGATCCTTGAATTTCAAGGATCACACGGACAGGCACGGATCTGTCCTAACAGATGCCACTGATGCCCACAGATCCGTCATCAGTTAGCAGAGATAGGGCTTTACCTTGCTTTTGAGCATGCGCAGTACAGCAAATCAGATCCGTTTTACGGATCCAATTTTTTGACAGATCCATTTTGATCCGTCACCATAGAGCTCCATGTTATTTGAAACGGACAGCAACGGATCCGTTTCTGTCCAATTTTTTTCAAGGCATGCCAAATCAGAGCAGCCTCTGATTTTGGGGACAGGAAAAAATCTGACACAAACAGATCCATCACAAAACTGACACAATCTAGTGCCAATAAGGACCAATCCGTGCACATCCGTGCCCACAGGGATACATCGAGGCCAAATCGGATCCGTGGCTATCCATTGTAAAACAGATAGCCACGGATGAACAAAAATTGTGATATAAAAGCAGCCTTAATGGTAATTTAATGGGATAGCTCCGATTATATAAAGTATTTTTGGCAGAGATTGTCATTTTAAAAGTAATTATTCCTTTCAACCAGGTAAGCTCATTCTCGAAACGTTTTTAAGGCCGGCTTCACACCACGGCTTTTTGCGTCAATGTACTGTCCTGATGTTTTGCAGGAAGCATTAGACAGAACCTGACAGCTCATGAAAAACAGAACCGAGGGCAAATATGTCCTCCGATCTGTTTTCTGCCGGAATCGTAGCTGCGCTGTCCAAGTGCTGAAATTATTCAGCTCTGCAGCTCTCCAGTTGCTGAATTTCAGCCGGCGCTCTGTGACTGCACTGTTCAATGGTGAACAGCGCGCTGGAATTTAACGCGGCCATTCGTTTGCATCCGTGCAGCGGATCCGATTTTAATGTCGGATCAGGCGCCCATAGACTCCCATGTTATGGGCGCTCCGCGATCTGGGAGGATCCGATTGTCCAATTTTTGCCCTGGACACAAAATGCGCAAGCTCCGATTTTGTGTTCGGGGCAAAAAAACAAAATCTGCCGGATCTCTGGACAGGACTAAAACTGGATGGCAAACAGCTCCCATCCGGCCATGGGATACTATGGGCCAAAATCGGATCCGGGGCTGTCCGTTCACACCGGACAGACCTGATCACAAGAACCGTGGTGTGAAGCCCTAAGATTCCTTCGGACCTATGAGATTTTCTAGATTAGTTTGTATTGTGATTTGGTGGGTGATACCCAAGTAATGAGTTTTTCTGCCCACTCATAAGAAGTTGAGTTTCTTATATAATTTATAGCTTTATCATTTAAATTAAAGGGTAAAACTTTAGACTTTGTGTCATTTACCTTAATAGGTTTGCCAGGCTTTCATATTTTAAGTATTTATTGTGTAATCTCAGTTGAGTTGATAGGATCCTTCAGGGAAAGCATTATATCATCTGCAAAAAAAAGATATTTTATCATTTTTTAATCTGAATTCCTTTTATTTGATTATTAGTTGACTTTATACCATCATTGTAAATAAGCCCCTGTACTTTGTGTCACCCCCACCTCCCTTGTTAGATTGTAAGCTCTTATGAGCAGGGTTGTCATTATTGTGCTCTATTGTATTGTATTATGCTTGTATTGTATTGTATTTTCTGATAACTGTTACTTATGATTGTTTGAACATGAACCTCTGAATTGTGAAGCGCTGCGGAATATGTTGGCGCGATATAAAGATTATATTATTATTATTATGTTCTGCCAAGGGTTGCATGGACAAGCAAATAATAAGGGGAAAGGGACAGCCTTGACGTGTGTCATTGAATATGGGAAAGGGTCGGACAGATGATTATTGGCCCAAATTTTAGCATATGGATGGGAGTAGAGTGCCATAATGGTTTAATAAAATATTTACTAAATCAAAATTAATTTAGCGTAGCTTCCAAAAATGTCCAGTTCAACCTGTCAAATGCCTTTTCGGCGTCTAGTGACAGCAGACAAGATGGCGTTTTGGAACCTGTCACTCCTTCCCACAGGCCTATTAACCTAAAAGAGCCACCTTCAGCAGCGCCTATGCTGCATTTTGTGAAGGTGGCTCTTATCCTTCTACCCACCCTGGGACACCAAAATAGTCACTTTATAAGAAATTACTCTAGGTCCGGGAGGTATAATCCCATCCCTGGACCTAAACGCTTTGCTGTTACCCCCTCCTCCTCGACCCTGCGGGACCCTCCTCTTCCCTTCCTTGAGAGCGGCCTTGGCGCCTGTATAGATCCCCCTGTTCTCGGGCATGTTCAATGAGCTCTGCCCGACAGCTAGGTCACATGTTATAACGCAGGCACCAGATCCCATCCTGTGTGGTCTTATGCTTTATGCAGACTGCGGGGCTGAGAATCTGGTGCCTGCGCATACAGCATGACTGTGCTTGTTCCTTCCTCACCAGATTCCCAGCCCCACAGTCTGCATAAAGCATAAGACCACACGGGGTGGGATCTGGTGCCTGCGTTATAACATATGGGGGATCTGTACAGGCGCCGACGCCGCTCTCAAGGAAGAGAGGAGGAGGGTCCCGGAGGGTCGAGGAAGAGGGGGTAACAGCAAAGCGTTTAGGTATGGGATTAAACCTCCCGGACCTAAAGTAATTTCTTATAAAGTGCTTATTTTGGTGTCCTAGGGGTAGGTGGACAAGAGCCACCTTCACAAAATGGAGCATAGGCACTGCTGAAGGTGGCTCTTTTAGTTTTATAGGCCCTGGTACCGTCCGGAGTCTGTCTGCCTGTAATGAATCCTAATTGTTGTGTATTATTTGGGGTAAAAATTTGAGTCTTTCTGCAGTTATTTTGGAATAATTTAATCTTAATGTCAGTTTTGATTAATGAGATGGGTCGGTCCAACATTAGCTGCTAAATCTAAATTACTGATAGTTTTATGGATCAATGTAATTGAGGCTTGCAGCATTTCTGTTGCATTTCACCTTTTGAGAAGCTTAATTAAATGTTGGGGACATACGTGAAACAAGTAATGCTGCAAAGTTTTTACTGAACTCATTGGAATAACCATCCTGGGCCTTTTTTAATTTAAAATTTTTTTTTTATGACTGACCGGGTTTCATTCTCTGAAATGGGCAAATGTTATGCTTCATTTTGTTGCTGTTTGATCTTGGGGAGATCACTTTTAAAAAAAAATTCCTCAGGTAGTTCAGCGTTTGGTTGAGTAATATAGGGACTCTTTCTAGATTATATAGTTTATGTAGAGTTTGAGGATTTCTAAGTGAATATCTTGGGAGAGCTGCATTTATTGCTGCTCTTTTTCTTTTTAATTTAGTTTGTATGTTAGAAATAGCTTCTCTATTGTGATGTGAGTCACTACAGTAATAACTAGTTCCAGAAGTAGAGAGAAAAGACTACAATTACAGATAGTAATTATATTATAGTATTACTTACTGGGTGAGTAAAGGGAGGTCAAATGATCCGAGGTCAGATCCAGGAAATGGCGCAGTGCAATAAGGGGTAGTCGGAGACGAAATCCAATTGACTAGCCGGCGTCAGGAAAACCAGGAAGACAAGACAGTTTACAGGGAGCAAGCAAAAGAGAAGTCAGGTCACAAGCAATATGCTCAAAGTGCATGGAAGAGCATAAAGTCAGGCTCGGTCAGGCACAGAGCACAAAGAGATCAGTCTTAGGGTGGCTTCACACTGAGGTCAGGTCTAATCCGGGCTGTCAGGGGTGAACCTGACAGCCCCGGACCGGATCAGCACACAGAAGATGAGGGCTAATATGCCCTCCGATCCAGTGTGCATCCTGCCGCAGCTGCCACTGCTGATTATTCTTGGCCGCAGCTCGCAGGGAGCAAGCCACGGTCCTGAATGATAACAGCGGCGTGCAGCCACCGGCATCCAATTCCTGGATTCTCCCTGATCGGGGCAATCCGGCCCATAGGCTCCCATGTTAAGGGAGTGCCGTATTGCCCGGAAGGATCCGGGGAATACGGTGGAATCCAGGAGACACCAATTTGGTGCAAATTGGTCTCCCCGGACACAAAAACATTGCAAGCAACATTTTTGGATCCGGGAGAAAAATCCCACTTCTCCCGGATTCTTCCGGCGAGATGGCAGCCGGATGGCAGATAACTGCCATCCGGCTCTATAGGCTACTATGGGGCCAAAATCCGTCTGGGGCTGTCACCCCTGACAGCCCCGGACCGGACCTGACTGCAGTGTGAAGCCAGCCTTACACAATCAGCAACAAGTGTACAATTGACACTGAATGAAAAGCTAGCATGCTTAATTAGAGGACTAATCAAGGAATGAACACAGATGATTCCAGCACACACCAAACAACTGACAGCCTCCACACAATAGTAACATAGCAGACAAGGACAGTGTGGAGATCGGTGACATCTATTTTGTTTTTTAACTCTTGATGAAATTCGGTAAAGTTTCCCTCTCTGGACTGCTTTGTAGGCACACCATGTAATAAATGGTTTAGTGTCACCAGTCGTGTTTTCCCAAAGTAATTTTGAATAAATGTTTTGCTCTCTCTTTTTTTTTTATTTTTTAGGACATATTTCCAAAAAAATTAAGTGATCAATATCCCCCAACTCTACTACTCCTAAAACTGGTGAATGGTCTGAGAATGTTTTGTCTTCAGCAGTCACATTTAAGAATGTTTATATCATGAATGAGTCTGTAACAAGAAGATCAATCCGACAAATTGATTTACAGACTGCTTAGTGGAATGAATATTCAATTGAAGATGTATTACTACATCTAATAACATTATAAAACACCTGTCTGTTTAGCCAATTAATTAAAGTGGGGAAATGGTTATAGAAGGAGCTGTAGAGTCCATATTCTCATCTGGGGTGATGTTAAAGTCTCCCATTAAAGTATGATTACCTTGTTTATGTTGTTGTATGATTTTGAATATTTTGTCAAAAAAACACTTTTACCCTTTACCTCAGTATTTGTAGCCAAAACCAGGAGTAGGTGATAAATACAGAAGTGGTGACGTGTCTCTATTAGACTTTTCCTCTGATTGTTCCACTCCTGGTTGTGGCTACAAATCCTGCGGTAAAAGAATCACCAAACACTTAGCGTGTGCATGTGGCTTTAGAAACGTTTATTTTTTATGTCCCTTATGCACTAGTTGAGTATTTGGTGAGTGCACATGGCCTAAGGCTGTGTCACCCGCTACTCAGCATGTGACGTAGGGTGCACCTGCAATGGTTAATTTATGTCCTATCTCTGAATCTGATGCTTAACCTCTTTTATAGGCTATAAAGTGAGCATAAATCACGTACTCTAGATACACAACATGCTACCACCCCTCATCAAACACACGAGTCCCTGAAATATTCTACTGACAATTAACAAGGTCTTACACTCTCTGTAAGGCTATGGATTCTTTAGAGCATTCAAGGATCAAACTAATTAAAGTTTTAAGCTTTAATATAAAAATTACAGTGCTTACAATAAAAAATAAAAATAAAAAGGACACACAGATATGCAAAGCAGTTATAAAAAAAATGGGAGAAATACAGAAATATCTAACTTTCAATCTAAAGTTATTTTTCTGTTTCCTGGGTCAGGAGAGGAGAAATTAAAGGGGTTATACGGGATTTATAAAAAGAAAAGTGCCTAAGCACTAATGGGCAGGTAGCTGCCACCTACTTTCCTGTTGTGCCTGGTCACAACTGACACAATGCGGTCTGAGACCGCTCATGTCAGCAAATTGGCCGATTCCCCTGATTTCACTTCAACAGGGGCAGCTTTACCCCTCTGTCGACGAGCATCAGAGCCGACACCACGCTGATTGACAGCTGGCTCCCCCAATTGGGTAGTGGGGAGTCGGCTGTGAATCAGTAGGAGACTGGCTGTCCCAACCTTTCCAAAGAGCATAACGGAAAAGCCGCCTTTGCTATGTTTACCCCGCCATGCTGTCCCTTGCAGGAGCAATCTGTGGCGGGATGAACGGCTGTGAATGGTGCTGGGAGCTACTTGCCTGTTATTACTTGCCGCTTTACACACACCAACTTCTGTGACCAACTTCTGTAACAGATCTCTGGTTGCAGTGAAATCATGGACACATTGTTCCATTTGTTCACAGCCAGAAAATGAAACAATGTGTCCATGATTTCACTGCAACCAGAGATCTGTTCAGAAGTTGGTCACAGAGGTTGGTGTGTGTAAAGCGGCCCCTTAGGCACATTTTTGTTTTCATTTTTTTTTTTTTATTATAAATCCTGGTTAACCCCTTTAAATATGGATCACATCAGCATTTAGCTAACACCCCCCTTCCCCCCCCCCTCCACAAGCGAGCCCCTTTCTTTGTGCAAGACCGTTTTTTATATATGTTTTGCCCAGGGTTCAGGTTTCCAGGGTTTCCAGGTCAGGCTCTGATTTTAATATTCTTATCTCAGGTCTGTGACTGAACCCTGGCTAATTTAGTAATGAGTATACTACATTTTAAATATTTTTTTTTTTCCAAGCACTCCCTTTCCTATAGTAAATAGAGAAGGAGAATAGCGGGCTGCCAGTAGACACTCATCATCAGAGGCAGAATTACAATGACAGGTAAACCTCTATATACAGTAGATAACACAGGATCCACCATTCACAATAGGTGATATCACAGCTCACCTCCTCCTCCTTCTCCTCCTGTACAGTAGATATACAGTAGATAACACAGGATCCACCATTCACAATAGGTGATATCACAGCTCACCTCCTCCTCCTCGTACAATGACTAATAACACCTCTATATACAGTAGATAACACAGGATCCACCATTCACAATAGGTTGATATCACCGCTCACCTCCTCCTCCTGTACAATGACTGATAACACCTCTATATACGTAGATAACACAGGATCCACCATTCACAATAGTGATAATCACAGATCACCTCCTCCTGTACAATGACTGATAACACCTCTATATACAGTAAAACACAGGATCCACCATCACAATAGTGATATCACAGCTCACCTCCTCCTGTACAATGACTGATAACACGTCTATATACAGCAGATAACACAGGATCCACCATTCACAATAGGTGATATCACAGCTCACCTCCTCCTCCTGTACAATCACATTTACATGTGGCTCATTAGATGCTTTAATACATGGGTTGGAGTCTACAATAACCCAATGTGGTCTGTGTGAAAAATTGCAAGGCTCTAATTTTTATATTAATCCAGATTACTTCTTGTGGAAAAACTTGACAAAATGTTTTTTTAAAGCGGATATCCATTACTTACTATCCTTATTTAGATTTTCTGATCGGTCGATATCCTTAGGGTTTCTCCTGACGCCAGATATCCTTACAGAGGAGGCAGACAACATTGACATGCTCATTCCTTCAAAAACGCAGCAAAACCTGAGCTGTTTCAGTATCTGCATAGGAATTGAACCAATGTGTGTGCACAGCTTTACCCTGAATCACTTAGGTTTCGCTCCTGCTTTTGGCTACAAATCCTGAGGTAAAAACCTCACGGAATACTCATTGTGTGACTGTGGCCCAAAACTTGCCTCCTTTTTGGCTACCATTTAGGCCATTTTCACACAGGATGTTCAAAACTATTGAGTTTTTAAACAGAAATTGCTATTTTTGGGGCATTGTTTCTTTTCCTGACGTGTTTTTTGAATATTTTTAGTAATTTTCTACCACATTTTTTTTTTTTACAAACCACTTCAGGAAAAAAAATAAAAATAAAAATCTCCTAAGCAAAATGCATTGCCCATAGAAATGAACAAGAAAATTTCACATGAGCAGTTTTGAGGATTTTGAAGCAGATCTGCTCCAAAATAAAAATATAGTCTTTGATGAAGATAATTCCCTTCAACAGTAACACTATTATCATTGTTTGGGGGATGTAGAGAATTATGAACCCTGGGGCTAATATTAGTAGCTTTCACTTTATTATTCAATTTTCCAGTCACAAACACGAGAACTGTGTTATTAAACCGAATTTAGCGCCTTTCTAATGAATGAGACGCCATTACATAATAAGATGAGGACGCACAAGATGGCGGCTCATCGCCTCAGATCATTCTTCTCGCTTCACCGAGAACAGCCAATAAGAACGCGGCAAACCCGGGACACAAAGACCTGATTGACAGGATTTATAACCAATGAGAGAAGCAGACGTTACATAACCGCCTTTCTCATTGGAGCCAATAGGCCGCTCTGTTTCTTGATTGACGTAGACTTACAGCCAATGAATGGTTTCGGTTTAGGAGTGACATGCATTTTGACCAATCACACGGCAGTAAATAGGCGGGACGGATGTGGTTTAGCCCCGGCGCCATGTTACGGAGTCCTCAGTCCCGGCGGAGCTCTGAAGATGGCGGCAACTGCAGCTGTGGGAGGAAGGTCAGCTTATTACGGGAACGAGGGTGGCCGTGCCCCAAAGAGGCAGAAGACGGACGGAACAGACGACAACGTGGCTGCCACGGCGGTGAGAATGAGGAGATCCCGGGCATGCTGTGTACTGTGCCGGCGGCGTGCTCTGGAGTGGAGCCCGCGGTGTGCGGCCTCCATCATTTAAAGGGAAAGATCATTATTTATGAAGGGTTCAGTCACTGATGAATGACCCCCAGCCAGGGGAGGGGTCCGGTACACAGAGGGTTAAGTACAGGCGACTGGAGGGCCCTGCATGGGACTCACGGGGCTGCCCATCTATACCTCCCCCCAAGGGCTGCCCATCTATACCTCCCCCCAAGGGCTGCCCATCTATACCTCCCCCCCAAGGGCTGCCCATCTATACCTCCCCCCCAAGGGCTGCCCATCTATACCTCCCCCCCAAGGGCTGCCCATCTATACCTCCCCCCAAGGGCTGCCCATCTATACCTCCCCCCCAAGGGCTGCCCATCTATACCTCCCCCCCAAGGGCTGCCCATCTATACCTCCCCCCCAAGGGCTGCCCATCTATACCTCCCCCCCCAAGGGCTGCCATCTATACCTCCCCCCCAAGGGCTGCCCATCTATACCTCCCCCCCCAAGGGCTGCCCATCTATACCTCCCCCCCCAAGGGCTGCCCATCTATACCTCCCCCCCCAAGGGCTGCCCATCTATACCTCCCCCCCCAAGGGCTGCCCATCTATACCTCCCTCCCCCCCAAGGGCTGCCCATCTATACCTCCCTCCCCCCCCAAGGCTGCCCATCTATACCTCCCCCCCCCCCAAGGGCTGCCCATCTATACCTCCCCCCCCCCCCAAGGGCTGCCCATCTATACCTCCCCCCCCCCCCAAGGGCTGCCCATCTATACCTCCCCCCCCCCCCAAGGGCTGCCCATCTATACCTCCCCCCCCCCCCAAGGGCTGCCCATCTATACCTCCCCCCCCCCAAGGGCTGCCCATCTATACTCCCCCCCCCCCCCCCCCCCCCCAGGGCGCCTCATACCCCCCCCCCCCCCCAAGGGCTGCCCATCTATACCCCCCCCCCCCCCCAAGGGCTGCCCTATCCATACCCCCCCCAAGGCCCCCTTCCTCCCCCCCCAAGGCTGCCATCTATACCTCCCCCCCCCCCCCCAAGGGCTGCCCATCTATACCTCCCCCCCCCCCAAGGGCTGCCCACTATACCTCCCCCAAGGGCTGCCATTATACCCCCCCCCCCCCCCAAGGGCTGCCCTATACCTCCCAAGTCCCATATACCCCCCCCCCAAGGGCTGCCCATCTATACCTCCCCCCCCCCCAAGGGCTGCCCATCTATACCTCCCCCCCCCCAGGGCTGCCCTCTATACCTCCCCCCCCCCGGGCTGCCCATCTATACCCTCAGACCCCCCCCAAGGGCTGCCCATCTTATACCCCCGCAGAGCCTGCCCTCTATACCTCCCCCCGGGCTGCCCATCTATACCGCCTGCAGGAGCCTCCCATTCTCCCCCCAGGGCTGCCCATCTATACCTCCCGCAGGAGACCCCCTTCCCCCGGGCTGCCCATCTATACCGCCTGCAGGAGACCCCCTACCCCCGGGCTGCCCATCTATACCGCCTGCAGGAGACCCCACTTCCCCGGGCTGCCCATCTATACCGCCTGCAGGAGACCCCACTTCCCCGGGCTGCCCATCTATACCGCCTGCAGGAGACCCCACTTCCCCGGGCTGCCCATCTATACCGCCTGCAGGAGACCCCACTTCCCCGGGCTGCCCATCTATACCGCCTGCAGGAGACCCCACTTCCCCGGGCTGCCCATCTATACCGCCTGCAGGAGACCCCACTTCCCCGGGCTGCCCATCTATACCGCCTGCAGGAGACCCCACTTCCCCGGGCTGCCCATCTATACCGCCTGCAGGAGACCCCACTTCCCCGGGCTGCCCATCTATACCGCCTGCAGGAGACCCCACTTCCCCGGGCTGCCCATCTATACCGCCTGCAGGAGACCCCACTTCCCCGGGCTGCCCATCTATATCGCCTGCAGGAGGCCCCCGGGGCTGCCCATCTGCCCTGCCCACAGGATGTGTTGCGGGGGTTGTCAGTACCACCCTCAGGAGACCCCTGGGGCTGCCCATCTGTACCGGCTGCTCATAGGACACGTGCTGCTCCCGATCCCATACACAGCTATGGACAAGGGGAATGGTACCAGCCTGGCAATGAATGAGCTGCAGCACTGATAATTTAGAAAGGAGGGAGAGGGTCTCACCAATATTTATCCCCCCTCCTCAGCATAAAGGGGAAGTTTACAACTGGCAATCCCTTATAGACTTGATTCCTCTGTGGTCCCTGTACCTTCCCTGGGATTGTCTGCAGCGCTCGCTGTCTGGGTTTGTGGTGATTGGGGCCCTGATGCACAGGCAGCATGGGTTTACTCACAGCTGGACCTAGGGAGAGGGCAAAGTGCTGTTTCCTGCAGCTTAGGCTGCTTTCACATTAAGATTTTTTGGAAGCAGTGACTGTCCATTGTAAAACAGACAGCCACAGATCCAATTTGGCCCCCATGTTAGCCTATGGGCACGGATCAGATTTGCACTTGGTGGCATCCGATTTTTGTACGATCAGTTTCGGTCTGATTTTTTTTCCTGTACCCAAAATTGGAGACTGTAACGATTTTGGGCACATCAGATCAAATCGGACTGAATCAGATCCGACATGATCCGTGGCCCATAACAGGGGGGCCTATGGAGCATGGTCCGAGAAAACGTCGGATGTTTTCTGGGACCCGATTTTAGTGTACTGAGCATGCTCAGTACACTAAAACTGCTCCTCCAGCTAATTTCACTTCCGCAATGTATATATACATTGCGGAATTGAAGTTTAAGTAAAATCAAGTGTTAAAAATAAAAAAAAAATCGATCCTCACCTGTCCTGCGATCAAGCGCTGTTGACATTTCTGGATGTACAGGTCCTGGCCTGATGTCACAGTCACATGACCGATTACTGCAGTAACCGGTCATGTGACAGGTGACGCTGAGCAGGTAGCCCTGCCCAGCCAGGTCCTTTCAGCATCCGGAGCTAGATGGAGCTGGATCGCAGGACAGGTGAGGACTTTATTTTTTTTTTTTTTTAACACTTGGTGTTACTTAAATTTCAATTCTGCAATGTATATATACATTGCAGAAGTGAAATTACTCCGCACAGCGCTTTCTGCGTCTGGATCCGTGATAATCACGGACACGGACACAGAGTAGGTCACACCTTGTAGCGTCTGTTCCTGTACAGGAAAAAAATTGTAGTGTGAAAGCACCCTAAGACATAAGTTTGTATGGTTTTTTTTTTTTCTTCCTTTCGACCAATGCCAAATGATGCGTTAAATGAATAATCTTATTTTATAAAGTGATTACTCAGTTCTGCAGATTTTTGGGCTGCTCACAATGAAGGGGTCACAGCAGTGACCACATCTGCCCCCCCAGTGACTTGCTATACTGGGGGTGGAGGAGACATCGCCCCCATTATACCTATCTCCAGAGATTGGCTCTCGCTGAGTGTAGAGATGGCACATTATTACCTGGGAATATTCACATCCTTTGTCGGGGTTCCACTTGCAAGAGACTCACACATCACATCACCCATCACAGCCAGTAGGAGCATATCAGCTGCCTGTGTTTCTATGTAGCTCCACGCTTCTATCTGGAGAGCCGGCGGCTGTGCTGGGTGATGTGATGGGCAACACATGTGAGTCTCTTGCAAGTGAAGCCCCCAGCCTTGCTGGGTCTGTCCAGGGATACATAACTCCTGAGATGAAGCCTATTATGCCTTGGTTGTAGTCCTTGGTGTTCCACAGAATCCTGACCTGGGCTTTGCTCTGTCTGGTGTTTGGATGAATCTTGAGATGGACGGTTGCACTCTAAAAGTATTCCGTCTAGTTCATAGTATGGGGGAGTTGGAAGGGACCTCCTGGGTCATCGTGGGAAGGGGACCTCCTGGGTCATTTTGTCCAACCCCCTGCTCAAAGCAGGATTCATTAAATCATCCTGCCTGTCCAGCCTCTGTGTGAAGACTTTTATTGAAGTATTCTCCTGGTGTGAATACGCTCATATCTAGTCTCATATATATTTTATATTGTGACTAAGCAGATGACCCTCCTAAGTATGAAGATGTGACCATGATTTGGGACCCCTTGTCCCTCTTTGGCACCTTTTGACATCAGTATTTTTGCCCGTTTGCGGCAGAGCCGACAGCTTTGTCACATCTGCCACGTAACGGCTCACTTGTGGCAAGCCCTATTCATTCCCCGTGGGACTTGCGGTCAGGTGCGGTTTTGCTGGATCTGGCACTTGCTGCAAATCAAAAACCGCAGCTAGCAGCATTTTATTTCACGCTGCCACAAGTGCCGGATCTGGCAAAACCGCTCCTGTCCGCAAGTCCCATAGGGAATGAATGGGGCTTGCCGCAAGTAAGATGTTGCTTGGCAGATGTGACAAAGCTGCTGGATCTGCCATGATCTTACAAAAATGCTGATGTGAACGCAGCCTTATCTGAGGTGGGGACCACTGCCTTCGACTCTCAAGACTGCTGGGCCAAATTTTTTTTTTTTTTTTTTTTATGGCAAATTCTTCAAATAATGCAGGTGCTTCTTGAAATTTTTTTTTTTTTTTAAAAATACCGTATATACTCGTGTATAAGCCGACCCGTGTATAAGCCGACCCCCCTACTTTTGCCCCCAAAACCTGGGAAAACCTATTGACTCGCGTATAAGCCGAGGGTGGACTCCAGCACAGGTATACAACCCCCAGCAGTGAGGTATACAGCAGCCTCCCCAGCAGTGAGGTATACAGCAGCCTCCCCAGCAGTGAGGTATACAGCAGCCTCCCCAGCAGTGAGGTATACAGCAGCCTCCCCAGCAGTGAGGTATACAGCAGCCTCCCAGCAGTGAGGTATACAGCAGCCTCCCCAGCAGTGAGGTATACAGCAGCCTCCCCAGCAGTGAGGTATACAGCAGCCTCCCCAGCAGTGAGGTATACAGCAGCCTCCCCAGCAGTGAGGTATACAGCAGCCTCCCCAGCAGTGAGGTATACAGCAGCCTCCCCAGCAGTGAGGTATACAGCAGCCTCCCCAGCAGTGAGGTATACAGCAGCCTCCCCAGCAGTGAGGTATACAGCAGCCTCCCCAGCAGTGAGGTATACAGCAGCCTCCCCAGCAGTGAGGTATACAGCAGCCTCCCCAGCAGTGAGGTATACAGCAGCCTCCCCAGCAGTGAGGTATACAGCAGCCTCCCAGCAGTGAGGTATACAGCAGCCTCCCCAGCAGTGAGGTATACAGCAGCCTCCCCAGCAGTGAGGTATACAGCAGCCTCCCCAGCAGTGAGGTATACAGCAGCCTCCCCAGCAGTGAGGTATACAGCAGCCTCCCCAGCAGTGAGGTATACAGCAGCCTCCCCAGCAGTGAGGTATACAGCAGCCTCCCCAGCAGTGAGGTATACAGCAGCCTCCCCAGCAGTGAGGTATACAGCAGCCTCCCCAGCAGTGAGGTATACAGCAGCCTCCCCAGCAGTGAGGTATACAGCAGCCTCCCCAGCAGTGAGGTATACAGCAGCCTCCCCAGCAGTGAGGTATACAGCAGCCTCCCCAGCAGTGAGGTATACAGCAGCCTCCCCAGCAGTGAGGTATACAGCAGCCTCCCCAGCAGTGAGGTATACAGCAGCCTCCCCAGCAGTGAGGTATACAGCAGCCTCCCCAGCAGTGAGGTATACAGCAGCCTCCCCAGCAGTGAGGTATACAGCAGCCTCCCCAGCAGTGAGGTATACAGCAGCCTCCCCAGCAGTGAGGTATACAGCAGCCTCCCCAGCAGTGAGGTATACAGCAGCCTCCCCAGCAGTGAGGTATACAGCAGCCTCCCCAGCAGTGAGGTATACAGCAGCCTCCCCAGCAGTGAGGTATACAGCAGCCTCCCCAGCAGTGAGGTATACAGCAGCCTCCCCAGTGGTAGTATACAGCAGCCTCCCAGTGGTAGTATACAGCAGCCTCCCCAGTGGTAGTATACAGCAGCCCCAGAGGTATATGCAGCCCCAGTGGTAGTATACAGCAGCCCCAATATACAGCAGCCCCAGTGGTATTGCAGCCCCAGTGGTATTGCAGCCCCTATATACAGCAGCCCCAGTGGTATTGCAGCCCCAGTGGTGTATACAGCAGCCCCTATATACAGCAGCCCCAGTGGTATTGCAGCCCCAGTGGTATTGCAGCCCCAGTGGTATTGCAGCCCCTATATACAGCAGCCCCAGTGGTATTGCAGCCCCAGTAATGCAGGGCCCCTATATACAGCAACCCCAGTGGTATTGCAGCCCCTATATACAGCAGCCCCAGTGGTATTGCAGCCCCAGTGGTATTGCAGCCCCTATATACAGCAGCCCCAGTGGTATTGCAGCCCCAGTGGTATTGCAGCCCCTATATACAGCAGCCCTAGTGGTATTGCAGCCCCAGTAATGCAGGGCCCCTATATACAGCAGCCCTAGTGGTATTGCAGCCCCAGTAATGCAGGGCCCCTATATACAGCAGCCCCAGTGGTATTGCAGCCCCAGTAATGCAGGGCCCCTATATACAGCAGCCCCAGTGGTAGTATACAGGCAGCCCCAGTAATGCAGGGCCCCCCCTCATGCTCCGGTCTCCTGTAAAGCAAATTGTACTTATCAGTGCCCGCTGCCGTCCGCGCCCGCCGCTGCCGACATCGCGATCCTCCGTCTTCATTCATCTTCTTCCTGTTTCCTGTGCGCGTCGCCGGTAATGACGTCATTGCCTGCGACGCGCACAGAAGCAGGAAGAAGATGAATGAAGATGGAGGATCGCATGTCGGCAGCGGCTGGCGCGGACGGCAGCGGGCACTGATAAGTATAACTTGCTTTACAGTGACCGGAGCATGAGGGGGGGGGCCCTGCATTACTGGGGATGCGGGGGCTGCTGTATACCGCTGTATACAGCAGCCCCCGCACTGACTCGCGTATAAGCCGAGGGGGGTACTTTTCAGCCCAATTTTTGGGCTGAAAAACTCGGCTTATACGCGAGTATATACGGTACCTATACGGCGGGAAATAAAGTGGCATGATCTCAAATGTGACAAATCCAGATGTCTGTAAGGTCACTACAGGGGCTGGAGCCCATTTGTATAAAAAGACACTGTTTTTGCTGCAATCATGGAAAACAAAAGATTTGGCCAAAAAGAGAGCACACAGGCGAACGATATATATAATTGACACAAAAAAGGCACAAATTAACCAGGTTGGGACCACTGTGTCTTTCCCCTGAGCAGGCACATCTTCAGGGTTTAACGTCTCATACAAAAGTGATTACATGGAATAATATAGACATCAAGTCACGTTGTGAAGAAAATTATAAATGGATATATCTTTTGTTCCACTGTTGAAATCTTTTTTTTTTTTTTTCCCTCTCCCACTACACGTGTGGCCTTATGTCTACATTGTTCCATGTAGTCACTCTTGTCTGAGGTGGTGTCAGTGCTCACTGGCCGTATACACAGCTCTTCAGTGTCGTGTGCACAGTAACCAGGAGGGCAGAAACAATGGTTATGATGGATCCTGATTTCCTTCTCTGTGGGGGTCCAGTTGTGTCTTGACAGCCATCTCTGGGCCCCCAAGGTGGTGCAATCCCCTGCCCGATGCTTAAGTGACAGGTGCGGACCTGATTTAGTTTAGAGGTGATCCAGAAGTAGTTAAAATCTTGTAACAAATGCAAAAGTAACAACTGGCAGAGTAAACAGAACAGGTGCAATTCTAATAATGACATGGTTGAGTGTTCTTTTCAGTTACAGGAAGGGCTTCACTGTGTACGGTGGTCTCCGCTCACCTTGTGACCCGCCCGAGTGATTGTGTATCAGGAGGTTCTTTGCGCTATCTATAGAGCGGCTGCCAGCTCTGCTGGATGTATGCCAATATTGGTTTGGTTTATCATGATTACAATTTTTTTTTCTAGGAAGGATACGAAGACCCTCACAAGACCCCGGCCTCTCCGGTGGTCCATGTGAGGGGGCTAATTGAAGGAGTGGTGGAGTCTGATCTTGCAGAAGCACTTCAGGAGTTTGGTACAATTAGGTAAGACTGAAGCCACTGTTTTCTTATTTTCCCTGAAGTGAACTTTAGGCAGCATAAATACAAGTAATATAAGTACAGCTCTATCATTACAGCTACCTGTGTTTTGCGCTAAAATACTGAGGCGGTGTAATCTCCTGGGTGGCCAGTCTGACCAGCTTCTCCAAGCTTTTTGACGGCCCCCTACTTATGTACACAGACCCCCTTACTCCAGGTCTGCGATAGATGTAGCTGGGGATCAGCTCTACTCATCCTTAAATCATGGACCCAGCCAACCAGCTTGTTAAATGTAGGTTTTCTCACACAGCGCAGCATTTCAGCGTAACTCATACCTGTCATGCTAAACCACAGGTACCTTGTCAGGTTCCTTTAAATTGCATGGCTCTGAAAAGAGCAATGATTAATAAAATTCAGCACTCACTGCCTTTTTAAATGGAGTTTCCCACGAACAAAGGAATTTTACATTTCATTTTGATCAATAGATGTTGTAATAATTCCACAATTGGATGTGTTAAAAAAAAAAATGTTCCTGTGCTGAGAGAATCTTGTGTCCCTGATGTGTCTGACCGTACAGGGACATGGTCTGATCATACCACATCTCCTGCTCGGGGAAAGGAGGGGTGCAAAAGAGTATACAGTCATTACAGCCACAGGGTCATAGATGATTTTTCCTGTGGGGTAAAACATTCTTCTAAAGACTGGCAGGGAACTGTTTTACCCAAAGAAAAGCTATGATTCCATGCTGTAATGTCTGTATACTCTAGAAGTCCTTCCCAGCCCAAGATCAAACCATGCTCCGTGAACGCCCATTACACAATACATAGCCGGGACACGTATATAAGAATATTTCAGCCTGGGAATGTCTAATTGTAGAAATTATTCCAATATCTTTTGATTACAATCACATTTAAAATGTACTTTGGTCATGGGAAAACCCCTTCAACTAATATTCACTTGCTCCTGAATGATGACTTTAGGTAGATGATTAATTTGGAGTTGCTTATCTTCTATTTCTCATAAGATACAGCCATCATCATTAAGAGCTGCAGTCTGATAAATCAATAGTTTGAGTTTTTGAAGCCTGGCTCTGGACTGTACGGCCTTATACACACAGCCATGTACTCCGTTTTTTAGCAGCAGTTCACTTCCCCTTCCCATATGTGACTTTTACACACTAGTGATCTTTGTTTATACTTTATCTCTTCTATGGTGATACTGATGAGATTGGTTTCCTTCTCTTTCCGCAGTTATGTAGTTGTGATGCCCAAGAAGCGACAAGCGCTGGTGGAGTTTGAGGATATCCTGGGAGCCTGTAATGCCGTTAACTATGCTGCTGACAACCAGATATATGTTGCTGGGAACCCGGCTTTTGTCAACTACTCCACTAGTCAGAAGATCTCCCGCCCTATGGACACCGGAGATGACTCGAGGGGAGTCAACAATGTCTTACTCTTCACTATCCTCAACCCCATCTATTCCATCACTACGGTATGAGCCTCAGTACGACCTCACATTTCCTATAAGCTGTAGCCGCTGTCTCTGCCCCACTGACTGAATTACGCCACATCAGGGGTAAAGCCTGACACTGTATTTTTTCTCCACCAGCTTTAGAGCCCAGCATTGTCCGGGCATAGTAACTGTTCTTAGTCATAATAAAACAGAATGATTTATTTTGCACTTAAATGTCACAAAGTAAATGGACTGAAAATGTAATAAATCGAAATGTAACGTAACTTCTCCTCGCCCATCTCCCCAACCCACACGAGTGTCTCGGCCTCAAAAAAAAATGCACAACCTGTACTCCCAAACACATTCCCCCCCCCCCTTCTCCGCTGGTGTGGAGCTACGTGTGGGTGTGGACATAGTCTATGAAGGGCTATGGGGGGGGGGTGTTATAAAGGGGTGACCCTATTATGGGGCAGAGCTATGTGGACATAGGCCTCTTCAGAGACACATCCCCTTAATAGCTTATCTATGTTGGGGTGCAATTGTGTGGACATGCACAAACCGTAAATAGGCCTTTTGTCTTTGACTGTAAGCCGCGAGAATAAAACTTCCCCTCAAAATATAGTGATAGACGTTCCCTGAGTCACATGGTGTGTGCCAAATTTGGCGATTTTAGGTGCAGTGGTGGAAATTCCTTTAGTGGACACGCGCCCACATACAGATTTATGTATTGGATTTATTTAAAGGGGTCAGTTTGCAGGTGCTTGTTACCATGGATGTAACTTTTTTTTTAAATTAAAATAGACTAACCTTAAAGCCTTCACTTAGTCCGTATTATATCTTTGTTTTTCATAATGTAGGATGTGTTGTATACCATCTGTAATCCATGTGGACCTGTCCAGCGGATTGTCATCTTCAGGAAGAATGGAGTCCAGTCCATGGTTGAATATCCTTTTAAGAACTGCCTAACAATGTTGGGGTGGGTTACTAGAATCCCCTAGCACTTCTTGATTAGCTGGTGGGTGATTGATCCGTTACCATTCCTGACAGTGACGGGATCACTGCGGTTCTAGCAGTCGAGTGTAGGAAATGAACACAACCTCCCAATACGTCCTCACTAACCCCTTAAGCGAACTGTCGTTTACATTTTTAGTTAATAGTAATGTAGAGCAAGTGAATCTCTGCTCTGAGACTGGCTTCACACTACGTTTTTTACTATCCTGTTCTGTTCGTTTTTTTAAACAAACGGAACAGGATTGTTTTTGGGCCCCCATGAATCCCTATGGTACCAGATTGGCCCTATTTGGCCATCCGGTTTTGTCAATCTGGTGCAGGATTAGTTTTTGTCCTGTTTTTTTCCACCGGTCACAAAAACGATGCCTGCAACGTTTTTGGGCTCCGGTGACAAAACAATACAGAAACTAATCCTGTCCTGTCCGGCACACTTAACATGGTGGCCTATGTCACCGGATTCGGGAAACAGAATCGTTTCCCAGATTCGGTGCCAGGTACAGAGCATGCGCAGAACAGGAGCCATGGTAAATCTGTGTAATATCACATGGTAAATCTGTGTAATATCACTTTAGCAGTGTATCTATATACACTGCTAAAGTGATTATTAAATAAAGGGATGATTAAAAAAAATAATAAAATCTCGCCTGTCTGACAGTGTCCCGCGCTGAATACAAAGCTTAAGGACCTTGCATGATTTCACCGGGAGGGGCAATCCGATCACTTGACCGTATCACATTTGCTGATGTGATCATGTGATCGGCTGCCCCGTCCCCCTCCCAGTGACATCATGCAGGGTCCTTGAATGGCCAGGAGAGCTGTAGTCAACGTGGGACTCTCGTGGTTGCCGGAAGGTGATTTTTTTTTTTTTTTTTTAATTTTTAATCATGCCTTTATTTAACATCACTTTAGCAGTGTATATAGATACACTGCTAAAATGGTATTACACAGTGCTGACAGTGGGCTTGGCTCCCCACTGCTCTTTCTGTGTCTGGATACTGTACCGGACACAGAAATGGCATCTTAAGGTGCCAATCCGGTGCTGTCCGTTCCTGTTCGTTGGATCCTGCAAAAAAACAGATTCCAACTAACAGGAACAAAACTGTAGTGTGAAGGCAGCCTGAGAACACCAAGCAGAGCGATGTATGGAGGTGCCAGCATGAGGTACACTTGAGTTTTATCAGCTGTATTGTGAACTGATGTTAGGCTACGTCTCCTGGAGACTTGAAGAGAATGAGCTTCACACACAGTGTTGAGGACAGCTTGTGGAAGTTTTTTTGGTTTCCCTCCTGATTTAATTAATAAAGTATATGTAAGAGTTGAATATAATCACTTGTTCTACAGTACTATTAAATAAAAATTGTAATGAGTTACTCTTTAAGGACAGGGCAATTTTGTTCACCTTTTCCCCTCCTTGGATGAGTTTATCATATAATGTATTAATAGTCTAGGGAGAAATCCAAGTGTGGCGAAATAGCAACAAAAAAGTGAAATTCTGCAATTAAGTTCATTTTACCATAAAGCTGACCTGGCAGTATGATTCTTTAGGTATGTAGATGCCAAACATGGTGTTGGCTTTCATAGTGGTACTGAAATGACAGCTATAAGGGTCATCAGCTGACTCATGGCAGTCATGACAATACATTGGCATCCTGCGATAGTGTCGCAGGAGCACCAATGACAGCCCAGAAGTGTGCCAGTTTGCTGGTGAGCATTAAATTCTGCTGTCACAATTTGATAGTGGCATTTAACAGCCACAGCTAGAGCTCCACTTCACCCACGGTTGCAAGAGGGAGATGTCTGCTGATTAAATAAGCCATTATGTACGGGGAAAGATGTGGACTCGGCATGTGAGCTCGCATCAAAGGTGGGTAAAGACAACACATGACGGACATGGTGCATTATTGGTTAAGATACACAATGCCCACTTAACACTGTTCTCGCTGATGGTGGTGTTGCAGGTTGCTTTACTGTTTTTATAAGTAGCAGACCTTGATGCCCGAGTAGGGATTGTATATTCTCACCTTTTCAGAAAATGTTGGCATGCACTCTTTTTTGGGGTCTGGTGCTGAGTCTGTCCCGGTCTGTCTGCAGCAATGATGTAACTGCAGCTAATTGGTGAGGTCAGCAGAGTTGCTAATTTCAGTACTTAGTTGCAGTTTTGATGACTTGTTGCGGAGATCCTGGAAAGGGGGATTATCCCCAAATTCTATTAACCCACAGGTTATTTTGTGACTTGACAGGTTTCCTTTAAGAAATGCCTAGTTTGTGTGTTTTTGTTTAGTTATCGCTGCTCATAGCAGAAAGTTGATAACCCCTTTTTAATAACACAGAATACACAGCCGTACTTCTATAGGGTGTAAATGTATTCCTGGTTTCAGCAAATCTACTGTATACTTTGGGTTTAGCTGCCTTTATGCATTTTTGTTTTTTTCTTTAACCTTTCGCACATTTGACTCTGTACAAAGTGCTCAACGTGCCAAGGCGTCTCTAAATGGAGCTGACATTTACTCTGGATGTTGCACGCTTAAGATCGAATATGCAAAGGTAAGTCTGAGCTGATAAGGTGCCTTGTGTGTGATCACCTGGTGTCGTCAGTCCAGGGTCCAAGTTATGATTCTTTTTACTCTTTCCAAAGCCCACCAGACTGAATGTCTTCAAAAACGACCAGGATACTTGGGACTACACAAACCCGACCCTGAGCGGACAAGGTAAAGATTTCCCTTTGCGTGTTTTATGTATACATTCATTAGTTTTATCAAATGCACCAGACTGGCACGTCACACTCAATGCCATTGCTTTAGCTCTTGGTGACCAAGAAACAAGGTCCCGTTGTGTTTAATTTTTTTTTTTTTTTTTTTTTCTCCCATCTCCTCCTCCATCTAACCTATTTCCTCAGTGTAAGGTCTGAATAGTGCGCTTTAGGGTCTCTCAAACTCATTCCACTGTGCAAATTTTACTATGCATTTCCCCAAAAAAACTCTTTCCGAGTCGTTTGGCTCCTGACCGTTTCTCCCTAGAGCAAGCAATGGCATTACATGTCCAAACCTAACACATTTCTTTTCCAAGGTACATAACTAGAATCCATGTGCAGGGGCCAGCTCAGTGCTGCCTGAGATGAAGGCGTTGACCCTTGAGGTGACAGTATTTGGTTTTCAGGGGTGTCCCACTAGTGGGAAGTTTCCCGGCTCCCTCTTGCGGTCCAGGACTGACAGGCCCTCATCTGCACATTGTCTGTTTTATTAAAAAAAACAACACACAGTGTAGTGCTACAGCATGGAGACACGCATCGCAGAGATACCAGGCCCTTCTACACACGGAGAACAAAACATGGTGAACCAAGAGAAAGACGCTGAAACGGGGGCTCCGACAGGCATGTAACAAGCACAGAGCCGCTTCCAACACGCTGACCTGTACAAAGACCACCGAGCTGCACACTACAGCAGACATTTTACCAGTACAGAGAAACTGATGGTTACACGCCATAGCAGAGCATTCACAATGGGCACAGAAGTGGGTCGGCACATGCCACGGCAGGCAGAGACGCGACATGCCACAACATTAGCTTCAATGCGAACCTCCATTCCCACAGACAAGTTCAAGAAGAGCCTGAAACACAACTCGCTTTTTTTATTAAAAAAAAAAAAAAACACCATCTTCAAGATACAGGACGTGCGCCCAGACACCCGCTAATAGCAGCATCACAAGCGAAACATGCACATGGAGCACAACACAGAAACACGGAGAGAAACAATTTTTTTTTTTCTTTTAGCAACTTTTTACAGAATTTGTTGAGTTGTGTTGTGACCTTCGTTTGTAACTGATGACTGAAACCATGTGATGCAGGGTCGCAACGTGTGTATGGCGGGGCGGCACCTTTCAGAGCTCTGCTTACGCACACATGAGGTATCCAATGGTAAGAGAAATACAGATAAGTTGTTGTCACTGGGACACGGCTGTAAGTAAGTCTTTTCTAAATCTTCCCAAATGAAATGTCTTGTGCTCAGTCAGAAAAATTTACGGGGCTATAAGGGCTGGTGGCTGATGGGAGGAAGGGGTGGATCTGTGTATCAAGGCGACTCTGTGGCCGAGCAGCCCCCCGGTTTGGGTTTGGGAGGTGATAAGGGAGGTCGGACTTCCTCTGTGCCATTTATAGTGGGTGCTTTGTGGTTTAAACGCTTTAATTGCTTCAAAGCCTTGATACACAGTTCTTTTTAATCTGTGGCAGGCAGCAAGGATGTGGACCCCAATTTTTGATTAAATGGTGGGGGTTTACTGTGCCGGGGCGCTAAAAATGCTGATTGCTCTTTACGCTTAATTTCTAGGCGATGCTGGAGGAAATCCTAACAAACGGCAGCGAAATCCACCCTTGCTGGGAGACCACCCCGCCGAGTTTGGTAAGATGACGAACCAGATTTATGTTTTGCTTTAATACTGGTGTACGAGTCCCCCTTTAGGTTGAATCCTGGCGGACTTCTTCATACTTTTTTTTTTTTTTTTTACCCAGGTGGAGGCCCTCATGGCGGGTACCATAGTCACTATCACGACGAGGGCTACGGCCCGCCACCCCCACACTACGAAGGCCGTAGGATGGGGCCACCTCCGGTCGGAGGTGCACGAAGGGGACCAAGTCGTTACGCCCCCCAATACGGTCACCCACCACCCCCTCCAGAATATGGCCCCCACTCCGACAGCCCGGTGCTCATGGTGTACGGACTTGACGCCACCAAGATGAACTGCGACCGGGTGTTCAATGTCTTCTGTCTTTACGGCAATGTCGAGAAGGTAAGACTGTCCGAACACGCTGCATTTTGAAATTTAGTGCTTGAGGCAATGAATTGCACTGATCTCCTAACTATTTATTAGGTAAAATTCATGAAGAGCAAGCCTGGGGCCGCCATGGTGGAAATGGCTGATGGGTACGCGGTGGACAGAGCCCTGACCCATCTGAACAATAACTTCATGTTTGGGCAGAAGCTCAGCGTCTGGTGAGTTTACTTCAATGTACGGTGCAGAGTCCAAAAACTTCCTAATTCCTGGCAGTTCTCTTAAAACACTCTTCACATTTCCAGTGTATCTAAGCAGCAGTCAATCGTACCCGGGCAGTCGTACGGCCTGGAGGACGGCTCCTGCAGCTTTAAGGTGTTCAGTGGTTCCCGAAACAATCGCTTCACCTCTCCCGAGCAGGCGGCAAAGAACCGGATCCAGCAGCCAAGCAACGTGCTACATTTCTTCAACGCCCCACCAGAAGTAACTGAGACAAACTTCCTCGAAGTGAGTGATAATAATTATTAATTATATATAGCGCTAATAATTCCATAGCACTTTACGTATTTTGCAACACTGCCCCTATTGGGGTTCCCAATCTAAACTCCCCATCAGTATCTCTTGGGAGTGTTGAAGAAACCCAGGCAACACAGAGCATACAACCTCCTTGCAGATGTTGTCCTTGGTGGGATTTGAACCCAGGACCCCAGTGTTGCCAGACTGTAGTGCTAACCACTTAGCCACCATGCCGTCCTAGTAGTGAAAATGTAATCAATAGCGCGGCTTGCAGCAGCGGAGTGATACCATGTTCGTCTTGGTTCTTTTCTGTTCTTTAGATCGCCGATGAGCTGGGTGTGAAGAAACCATCGTCTGTCAAAGTGTTTTCTGGCAAAAGTAAGTGCTGTAGATTTTACCTGTTTACAGACTAGCTAAATTGCTGTGAATGCATTACTTTTACCCTTCATGCCATTGCCATATTTTTTATTTTATTTTTTTCTCTCCTTTTCCAAAAGCCATTACACTTTTATTTTCCCATCAATCATATGAGGGCTTGTTTTGTTTTTTTTCGGGACGAGTTATGCTTTTTGAAGGACATTAATTTTGCCATAAGTGTACTGTAAAACAGGAAAATACTCCAATTGCTGATAAATTGCAAAATAAGTCCAATTCCACAATGTGTGTTTTATTAATTTTTTTTTTTTTTTTTTTTTTTTTTTTACAATGTTCACTATATGGTAAAGTTGACCCCGCAGTATGTTTGTCTAGGTCAATGCGAGTATGCAGATACCAAACATGTATAAGGTTTTTTTTTTTTTGTTTTTTTTTATTTCATTGTTGAAGAAAGCCGTATTTTTCTCCGAAAATGTTTGCTTTTTGACACATTTTTTTTGAGAACCGTCATGTTTTTATTTTTTTGGTATCTGGGGCTGTGAGGCTTGTTTTTTGCTCCCCGAGCTCACCTTTTTACTGACAATTTGCTCCAGATATGTTTTTATTGCCTCTTGGGGGCTTTGTGCACACACTGCGTTTTTGGTGCAGATTTTCATGAATCTGTATGTATATCCTTACCCCAGTTAAGTGTATGAAAATTCTAAAGTGTTTGCTCATGTTTTGCTTATTTTTTCCTTGCAGATTTCCCTGCGTTTTTCAGCCCTTCCAGTCTTGTGGCATAAATCTGCATCTCATTTGCACCTTGCAAAAACATACTGCATTTTGGTGCGTTTTTCTGCCAGAAGATGCAGATATGGTGCAGAAGATTTCTGCACCAAATCTGCAGCGTGCGCACATAACTTTATTGTATTTTATTGCAATGATGCGTTAGCTAAAATAAAGACTTGCATTCTAGCATTCTGAATTTTTATTTTTTTCGTTACGTTGTTTACCGATCGGATTAATTTTATATTTTGATAGATCGGACATCTATGAACACGGCAACATCAAGTATGTGTATTTTATTTTAGTTCTATCTTCAATGGGGGGTGAAAAAGGGGGTGATTTGAGTTTATTTTTCAATTATTGATTTAGTCCCTTTAGAGGATTTGAAGCTATTGTCCGATTTACTTGTTCTATACACAGCAGTGTATCAGCCCTGCTCTGTACAAAAATCGCCATCTCCCATGGATGGCATCTTGCAGGAGGATCATGATGACAGACAACGGGTCATCGGCTGACCCTTAGCTGTCATAACATCCTATCGGTGCCCCCCAATCACCTCACTGGAGCGCCAATGGGAGCATTGACTGAAGCACCCTCCTGCTGGTGCATATTAAATGCCACGGTCAGAATGAATTTTACTGGTTAACAGCTGTGGGCGATCTGACTCGCGCATATGACTGCAGAATAAATCAGCTGTCATGTACGGGAAAAGATGCGGGCTCAGCGTGTGAGCCCATATCAAAGGTAGGAATGCGGCTTATGACGTACATATGTGTCGTGAAGGGGTTACAGGGGAGTCTTCTCCTGAGACCCCCTTCCCTGGTAAAGTCTTTATTAATTGAACTGTGTGCATTGTTCAGCCTTTCACGGTGTAATACTCTCCTGTAGGTGAACGAAGCTCCTCTGGGCTGCTGGAGTGGGACTCAAAAAGCGATGCCCTGGAAACCCTTGGTCTTCTGAATCATTTCCAGATGAAGAATCCTAGTAAGTGCTCGTATGGGAATATTTGCGTGGAAAGTAAATGATGCAAAACGTGCAGAATTCACAAGATTGTCAGTGCGCTGCTATGACTGAAACACCTAGAGTTTCCGAAATAGTCTGCAGCATGTCATTTTTGCAGGGGTCCATCTGGAGCATAAACACATACAGCTACGTTTTAAACCTGTTGGGGCTGAAACTTCGCTGTTTATGGCAGAATAAACTAAGGCTTTGGTGACCTTTTCTGCATGTGAGCACTGTGATGCTCTACTTGATTCTAGTGGTGTCACTTACTGGGTTGCCTGCTGTGGTTTTTAATCTTCTAATAAAACTGGTGGACTAGTGAATCTGTTGCCATGTAGTCCTCCACATTCATAAGCTCTGTATAACTCCGCCCCACCACTGATTGGCAGCTATCTGCCTATTTATTGTGTAGCTCCAGTCAGTGGTGGTGGGGTTATACAGAGCTCAGCATCTTGAGAACTGGCAAATCAATACGCTAAGTATAAATCCCTGTAGATTGGTGGGAGGGGTTTGACAGCTGGGACCTCCTACAAACAGATTGGGGGTCTGCAGTGTTGGTTGTGCATGTGCCCACCTTAAAATGCTGCAGACCTCCTAATCTCAAAACTTGGGTGGGCGGGGGAAGCGGCAGTGGTTGAACACCAATTGTTATTGTGTGAGGTTGCAGTCCCACTTGCGAGATACTTGCTGAGCATCGCCTCACACTGCTGCCCACTCCAGATAGGACCTTCAAAGAAATGCATTCAGCTGACATGTACTTGTTCGGAGAATGGGATGTCGAGGTGATGCGAGGCTTGGCAAATCTTTCACAAGTGGGACTGCGGCCTAAATCCCACTTCCCTATGACAGCCTAAATGTCCAATGAATTATCACATAAGGTGGCTGCACTGAGAATAAGGAAAAAATAAAACCAATACAGCAGGTCAGATGCTCAGCTGCCACTCCATTCATTCTCTATGGGGTTGCTTGGGTGGGACACCTTTAAGTCAGTGGTAAGTGCCCCTAGTTCTGCTGAATTAAGCGAGCCCCAGCTGTTGTGCTCCCTCGCTGTAAGTTAATGCTTACACTTTGGACAGAACTTTTCTTCACTAGACCATCGCATCAGTAGTGTTCTCCACCTTCAGGGAAATAAACCACATCATGTGTAAAATAACCTAAAATGGCAAGTACTCACCCTGGGCATAGTTTAAAAAAAAAACTTTAGACCTAAAACCATAGAATGTAGAATTGTTCATAAGGTTAAGTAGCGATGCAGGATGTATTTCTGGCTATATAATCTGATTATTCCTTGCCTCTTTCTTGCAGACGGCCCGTACCCATACACCTTGAAGCTGTGCTTCTCCACCGCCCAGCATGCATCCTAACATCCAGGACGCCGCCCATCGCTCCTTCCCTCCCGCCACTGATGTTTAGTACCAGTCGGGCCCCTTGAGCTAGTTTTTATTTCTGGTTTATTATATAATTTTTTTAATGTATGGTTGTGTGCCCGTATTTAGCACATGTTAATAAACTGTTTGGGGGATACTTGTGTTGCGTCAGTGAATGAGCGTTTGCTAGTTGTTCCCATGTTTAATAAAGCCTGACGCTTTCATTGGTAACTGCTCGTGTCCGACCTCTTCTGTCTTTAGGAAATCTGAACATTTATTGGGAATAAATCAATAGGTGGAGGATTGGCCATTTACAGGGTAGGCCATAAATACCCTGGGACCGCACTGATAAGAATGGTGGTCACGTATGCCTATTACTACTCCATCCTCATATCTTCCTGGCAATGGCCACCATTAACCTGCAGATTAATCCCAGATCTTTATGTTAATAGCTTTTTTTTTTTTACATGACCGATTCCTTTTTAAAGAGTTGTCCTAGACTTGTAACACTGGCCTATTTGTGGGATAGGTAGTCCATGTCTGATCAGTAGAGGATGGGGTGGGACATTCGGCTGTACTAGAAACCGGTGGCTGGAATTAGTGCGTAGTGGTTGGGTATTGGGCATCTGCCCCCTATTCAAATAGAGAGGGTGGATGTGCAGTATTGGTCGTGGCCACTATTATCGACAGTTGTGTTGTGCAGCTCCTTGACAAAGTAGTACAACCATCACCAGTATTGAAGAATTGATCAATGGGGTTGTCACAACCACACCAATCCAATATGACCTATCCTATTTACAGGTCATTAATGAAAGTCCCAGACAATCCCTTTAAGTGAATGACCTCATTTACCACTTGTAGTATGTAATGTTAACAAAATCTGTTACTTGCCCTGAAAGGAAAAAAAATTGAGTTTTTGTGCTGCATCACTCCATCAGAGATTCATATTTGTTGACTTTGAAGCACAATATGTGAGATCTCTGCTTGCAGTTCAAGTGGTCATTTCTTTATTAGAGGGGGTGTAACACCCCGCCTACATCTGACAATCAAAACTGCAATCAAAGTATGAAGCTTGTAAAGGAGCAAAGATTTTTGTCTCCTCATTGGGGGGGACACAGGATTTGTGTATGCTTGCTGCCACTAGGAGGAGACACTAATTAAGAATAAAAATTTGGCTCCTCGGCAGCATTCACCCTCCAGGCTGGAGTGTGCCTGATCAGTTTTAGCTTGGTGTCTATAGGAGGCACATCTATTCTGTTGTTTTTTTGTTTTTGATTTTGGAATTTTTTTTTCTATCTACCATATTAGATGGGTGACTGCACCCCTTCGGGGACTGCTTTCCCACAACCACCAATGGATGGGAGCGTGGGTTGTTGCCTCCCTGTACCTGGTGCAGGCCCCTATGCACCCAGTGTTGTGGGCTGAATCCAGCTCTCCTCAGCTTCTCTACTAGGGTCCTGGATCAAGATACACAAGCCTGCTTTGCCCTGCAGAGAACACAGATAAGCGGCACCTCACAGCCGATGCCTGCATTCTCTGTTACCCCCAGCACTGGCCTGCTCAGCCTCCCACAAGGCAGCCTGGGTTGAGACCCTTGCAGGTGAGACTGCTTTTATTATTGCCCCTTGCTGGGGCTCAATCACAGGCCTCTGGCTGAAAAGCTCCCCCCTCCAGGTGGCAGAGGAGCTGTTTTCCGATGGAGCTGGCAGATTATCTGGGCAGAGGACCTCAACTTGCAGTGCTCTTTTCATTACTGCACTCCTAGAGGCAGCAGCTATTTGAGCCCAGGACGTGCAGCCTCTGTGCCTGCAGCATGGACAGAGATGCAGCCTCCCCAGGACATCTTGCGGCGGCTGCTGCTGACACCACTGAGCTGTTCAAAGGACGCAGTCACCCTGCATCCACCCTACAGCTGACGACTCCTCCAATACCTCCATGCAGCACTAGCAGTGTTCAGTGAAGACGGGTCCAGGACTTCATGGAATGTTGGACCTTCCCCTGAGTTATGGGGGGTGGGGGAGCTCAATAGTTTCTGAAAACTTTTTGACCACTTTGCCGACCTCTGCGCAGTCCTGGTTCTTCCCGGCGGCCTGGCTGTACTAATTTACTCCCCAGGCTTTTTCCTTGGCCTTCTGTTGGGCCAGGACACACCCCTGCCAACCAGACTAACCAGAGCCCACTTGTTCATAGCCCTGCACTGACCACACCCCCTGGCCTATCACAAGGCTTCCATCTTTCTGCTCTCTCTTCTCAGCCCAGGAAAGCAGCCAGCAGTTTTTTTGCACACACCCCCTGCCAGAGCTTAACCCTGTGTGCTCCACACTGCAGTAAGCCAGGATCTCTATTATGCACGAGTCTACAGCGCAGCACTATGAACCCTGTGTGCTCCACACTGCAGTAAGCCAGGATCTCTATTATGCACGAGTCTACAGCGCAGCACTATGAACCCTGTGTGCTCCACACTGCAGTAAGCCAGGATCTCTATTATGCACGAGTCTACAGCGCAGCACAATGAAGCCTGTGTACTCCACAATTACAGTACGCAATGCTATATATTACTGCTTCTCAGTATGCAAACAGAGATAATATTGCCCATATCTAGTATATTTTTCATACATCACGGAAGCCCCCCCATCACCTGCAGTAGACACACTCCACATCCTTAACCCAGGCTTATTACTTATGCAACCTCCCTAGTTGGTGCCCTCTGTCCGCACCATATAGTGGTCTATGGACACTCCATCCACTACTTGTGAGCAGAGTCTACATGGTCTGACTACTATTACAGCAGCCACCACATAGTGCGGCACTGCCTGCAGCTAAGGACACAGAAGCTTCACTGTATGCGGAAATGGCCACGGAATTTGCCTACTGCTCAGTGCAGAGTCTCCGCACACCTGATATTAGGTCGCTGCTCCGCAGCAATGGCTATGGAGTCTGTTCACGGTTTAGTGCAGAATCTCCAACTACTATATATTATCACTGCACCGCAGCAATGGTAATTGCATCTGTTCACGGTTTAGTGCAGAATCTCCAGACACCTGGTATTATGTATGTCTATGACAATAGCCATGGAATCTGTACACTGTTTAGTGCAGAACTTCCAGCCACCTGGTGTTATGTCACTACTCTGCAACAACGGTCATGGAATCTGCCCACTGCTCAGTGCAGATCCTCCAGAGCAGCACTATGAACCCTGTGTGCTCCACACTGCAGTAAGCCAGGCTCTCTATTATGCACGAGTCTACAGAGCAGCACTATGAACCTTGTGTGCTCCACACTGCAGTAAGCCAGGCTCTCTATTATGCACGAGTCTACAGAGCAGCTCTATGAACCTTGTGTGCTCCACACTGCAGTAAGCCAGGCTCTCTATTATGCACGAGTCTATGACAATAACCATGGAATCTGTACACTGTTTAGTGCAGAACTTCCACAAACCTGGTGTTATGTCACTACTCTGCAACAACGGCCATGGAATCTGCCCACTGCTCAGTGCAGATCCTCCAGACACCTGGTATTATGTCACATACAGTATGTCGCTGACTGCAACATTGGTCACACAGACCTCTCCACTATTCAGTGCAGAATTTCCAGACATCACGTATTATATTGTCACCTGCAGCAACACAGAACCTGCCCGCTATCCAGTTCGCCAGAGTCCCCCGGACATCACGTTTTAGGTCACTACTGGCAGCAATGACCAGAGAACCTGCTAACTATTAGGTGTTCCTGTATTATCAGCCGTCACATATATGACAAGGGCCATAGAACCGGTCCATTATACAGTATCATCACATATCATAAGGCTGTCCATGACAATAGTCACTGAATCAAGATGGAGTCTTGTTCCGGCACCTTTCGCCAGTGGCAACAAGGGTCTCTGAATCTGTTCACTGTTCAGCGCATCAGAGTCCCTGACCACTATCACATCACTGTCTGTGACTGGCATCTCAGAACTAGTCATCATTCATGTACGCAGGCTTTTCAGTGCTATCCAGGATGTGGTTTCCTACGTTAATGGTTGCTTTTTTCTGACTACTCTCTAGTGATCCAGATTCACCCTTGATCACGCAATACACACAAAGGTTATGGAAGCAGACGGCTGAGTCCAGTGATTTCCACATAGCTACCTACAACTTTGGCTATTGGACCCTGTCCACTAGTCCGTCAACCAGGGTCTCTACCTGACTCACCTCGGATATACCATTGGTGGCTACCACTACCGTGACCCATATACCCATCAGGTGTCGTGGTCCATTACTGCACCCAGGAATCAGAACATTTACCTGCGAGATACCACGTTCCTGCTGCAGTAGATACTTCTACCTGCAGTAGAAGTCTTGCAGTCTGTCTATTACCATGTAGCCACACTGTCATCTCTAGCCCTGGATACTACTCAAACCGCTTGATTCTATAGCTACCAGGACCCATGTCCTGTCCTTTTCTGTGGGAATTGGACACCCTAGTTATGTTGTATCCCTACGATGGCTACAGTACTGATTCTCTATCCATTCCTCATACTAGGTCTCGAATTCCTTGGTCTAGACTGTTTGTTCGCCGCCAGCCATATATCTGTCTACGTAAGTACCTCCATGTTTTTGGTCCTCTACCAAGAAGCTAGACTCTCTACCCTCTTTACAGGAGACGAGCAAGTATACTTACTCCCCCAGACTGCAGACCAGGCTGATGGCAACCAAGTACGCCAGCTTTTCACCGACTACATTCCCAGTACTGTATCTCCTCTGTTGGAATACTGTCGAGCTCTCCCGACAGATTACCACTCTCTCCCTCTAGGTCATGATCTACCATCAGGTTTCGCCTCAGGTTCCCATTCACAAGTATGCCAAACGCAGGGCCCCTGGTGGGGTCTCACTCAACGTTCATGAGCTCAGCCTTGATACCGGGTATTCTTCAGTGGGCAGCTACAGTCTTTTTCATCTGAGATTCTAGATTCTCCATACACAGGGTATCCTCACAGGAGCAGGGTCTCGGTTAGGCTCTCATCTATGTGTTATGACTCTTTAGCATCCCCTGACCACTCTCCCTTGGGATAGCCGGTCACGCTGCAGATTTTCAGATTGCCGCCTTTTTCTTTGCGTGTTCCCCGGTAATCCTACGAATGGGCCATGCAAGGAGGTATATTTCTCTTATCTCTACACTTGCGCTCACCTCGGCAGCACATACAGGAAGTCTAGCGTATTACCCCAAGAATAGTGCGCTCCTACGCAAGGTTGTCTACTGTCTTTTTCGCAAAAGCCTTGTCAGTTCCATACTTACTATTCTTTTCAGACTTCAAAAGTTCATCTTTTGTTCCTGAAGTTTTCCGTCGGTCAAAAGGCACTTGTTGACCTTAGGTTTTTTTCTCCGCCGTAACACTTTAATTGTCTCCCTCCCTTAGGCCCCTTTCACATCAGCGGTTTTCGCTGATCGCGGCAGTTGCGGTGAAAAAAACCGCAACTGCTGCGATTACCGCATAACAGCCGCACTTGCGGTTCACTTGCGGCAAGCCCCATACTATGTCTATGGGGCTTGCGGCAGGTGCGGCAAGTGCAGTTTCGGCACTTGCGGCAGGTGCGGCCGCGAAAAATACCCCTAATTCTTGGGGGGATTTTATGTAATATTACGGATTTGCATTAGCAATTTCCTTATTGCTGCGTCCCAAGAATGGTCAGTGACTTTGCTTTCCTTGGGCATTGCCCTGCTTGGCCACCTAGGAGGCATAAGCCGATAAGCTGCACTATAAGCCCATAAATAGTTTATTGCTGGCTAACAGGATCAAGAGCAACATGGAGATTCAGCTCTGTGCAGAGCAATCGCTAGTAAGGCAATGCCATAATGAATTAATGATCATTGTGAGGGTCAATAACAAAATTAAAAAAATGGCGTAGATGTAATAAATGGCCTCACGTTGCCTCGTCCATGTTCAGTGCAATTTTGGAGGAAACTGCTAAAAAGTGTAAGGCAGTGGCGGACATATCATTGTGCAGCTGTGCAGCCACTCAGGGGCCCAAGAGGTAAGGGGGCCCATTTCTACCTCCAAAGTCTTTACTAGTCTTGCACAAGGGCACTTTTCTGTTTGCGTCCACCAGTGGTCTAAGGCCATGTTCACACACAGCTTTTTGATCCGTTTAGTGAGGATCCGTTTTTGCAGTGAAAACTGATCAATTTCCGTGATGCCCATCAAAGTCAATGAGTTTTCAACAATTGCTGTTCAGATGCACCGTTTATTTACGGATCCATTTTTGGGGGTAGAAAACGGATCTACAAAAAGAATGAGCGTCAATTATTGATCCGTTTTCTATGATCCACTTTTTGCCTTTTAACCAATATCTATGGGCTTGATATTCCTCAAGACATTTTCTGCTTTATATATAGATTCCCCTATTAGATCTGTGATCAGTGTGAGGTGATTACTAAGGGGCAGAATACTAAGGACCATTCTATAAAATGTCATCCAAAAAATGACCGTTCTACACACAAGGCTGATGGAGCGCTTCATTGTGCGCCGCACGGTCCGAGCATGCGCAGTTACTCAGTGGCCATCTTTGAACACCCAAGTGTGTCCAAAGCTAAGTGAACAAAGATGGCCGCTGTCTGAGTAACTGCGCATGCTCGGACCACACGGTGTAGAATGAACATTCCGTTGGCATTGTGTTGTGTATATGCTTGTATGCGCAGTTACTCATATGGTGGCCATCTTTGTACACCTAAGTGAGTCCAATGAGAGACAGCATTAGGATAGAGATACCACATGGAGGAGAGACAGCACATGGGGAGAGAAAGACAGCACAAGGGGAGAGACAGCACAATCAGAGAGACAGCACAGGGGAAGGTAAAGAGCACAAGGGGAGGGACATCACAAGGGGAAAGACAGCATGGCTGGAGAGAGAGTTGACGGGGTGAGCGCATGGGGATACAGGCCAACGGGAGAGACAAAGCACAGGGGGCAGAGAGTGCAATGGGAGAGCATACAGGAGGGCAGAGAGTGCTCAGGATGGTAACAGAGAGCACACAGGCACGGGGAGAGACAGGAAGAAGAAAGAGTGCACAGGGGGCGAGCAAATGGGGGGAGAGAGAGCGCACATGGGGGAGACAGCTCAAAGGAGAGACCACATGAGGGGAGAAGACAGCACAGGGGGAGAGCACACGGGTGGAAGAAGCTCAAAGGAGAGAGCACATGAGAGGAGAAGACAGCATGGGGGGAGGGAAACAGCTGCCGCCCTCTTTTATGTCAATGAATTAGAATATCTCAAAAAGTTAAATTTATTTCAGTAATTCAATACATAAAGTGACAACACATTATTATATAGAGTCATTACACACAGAGGGATCTATTTCATGTGTTTATTTCTGTTAATGTTGATGATTATGGCTTACAGCCAAAGAAAACCCAAAGGTCATTACTACTTCACCGATCAATCGGACAATGGATGGAGACGTACTGTAAAATCCTGAGTGCCAGACCTCCTTCCCTCCGCCAGGACATTAAAAATGAGTCATGGCTGGGTATTCCAGCACCACAATGACCCAAAACATACAGCCAAGGCAACAAAGGAGCTGCTCAAAAAGAAGCACATTAAGGTCATGGAGTGCCTAGCCAGTCTCCAGACCTTAATCCCATAGAAAACGTATAGAGGGAGCTGAAGCTCTGAGTTGCCAAGCGACAGCCTCACAATCTTAATGATTTAGAATGATCTGTAAAGAGGAGTGGAGCAAAATTCCTTCTGATATGTGCCGTTAGGCGGCCGTCACACGGTTCAATATTGCGAACGATATCGTTTAAGTGATCTGCTTTTTGATCGCTTAAGCGATATCGTTTGTGCATCGCTACGTGTAATCAAACGATTTTACAATGTAAAATCGCTTGATCGCTAGATCGCAGATTGGTGAGCAGGACCTCATATCAAGCGATAAACGCTTGATCAATCTGCCTCATCGTGGTGTATGACACCACGATGAACGATCTCCCAGCGGCAGAGCCTATGCTGGGAGATGGTATCTATGGTAAACATCGGGTTACTAAGCGCCGCGCGGCGCCTAGTAACCCGATGTGTACCATAGTTACCAGCGATCTCGCTGGCCCACATCGCTGGTGAGTCTGTCTGTGTGACATCTCACCAGCGATGTGAGCGATATTGTAAGTGATCGCTTATAATATCGCTCACGATATTGATGAGTGTGACGGCCGCCTAAACCTCATCATCAACTACAAGAAACCTCTGACTGCTGTGCTGCCAACAAGGGTTTTGCCACTGATCAAATACTTATTTCTCTCTGCAAAATGCAAATACATTAATATCATTTAGACATTTTGATATTCTCTCACTGTTAAAATGAACCTACCCTTAAAATGATAGACTGTTCATGTCTTTGTCAGGGGGCAAACTTACAGAATCAGCAAGGGAATTCACTGTGCTCCTTGTGTGTGCAGTCACTGAGCACAATCCTCTGTGTCCCTCCCTCCTCATGTAATAGGGGGAGGGAGCAGCTGCAGAGCACAATATGGCGGAGCCCACACACTGACCTGAGTTGTGTTTTGTAGAGACAGAGACTCCTGATGGCTGTGATCAGAGGACTCCTGAGGAGAGGTGAGTCTCCATTTTAGTCATTGTAGTCACTCAGACTCTATAGGGAGAGAGCTGTGACTGTCTGGCTCTGCAGACTTTGTCTTCACCTCCTCCCCCTGCTGCACTGAACTTTACTCCAAATCCTGTGTCTCATTGACCCTTGATCCAGAGCCGGCTGTCCAGGTAAGTGCATCGTCTGTGTACGACCCCGTTAATTCAATAGGATTGTAAGTGACAGAATTGGTGACTGATCGAGGTAAGTGGTCTGTAATCAGGGGTACGACTGGAGGTGCACAGCAACAATAGAGGACGTGCAGCCAAAAATCGCTCTGATTGCATCACAAGATATTGCGAAAAGGTCAGAACCTGTTGGACTTTTTGCAACTTGCGCGATTACAGAACCTTGTGGGTCTGCAATCTAGCAGCGGGATAGAGTGTTTCTTGGCTTCGTAGTCAAAACCCTCAGCTTCTAGATTTCCCTAGCCTCCTGGGAGTTGTAGTTTTGCAATACCTGAAGAGCCGCTTTTGTCGGAGGTCATCGGTCAGAATCTTATTGACGGTCACTAGAGTTGACGTAAGTCGATTTGCATTAGCCAGGCCATCAGCCACGTCGGTAATCTGTGTCCACCGGACAGGGACCGCCTGAACCGCTCCTTGCCTGATGTCATCCTTGATTTGATTTGCCGGTATGGCGCCCCACTGGTCAGTGTGCCACATTAGGGGTACTGCACTCACCTCAGAGCGTGCAGTATTCCTGTCACTGGGGAGGGTGAAGTCGACCTGAGGCTCTCTTCTCAGCATCCCTACACCTAAAATAGGGGACCATTTGGTTAACCCGTCTCTAAGGAACCGGTCCCGATGGGAGGAGCGTTAGGATAGATGGAGCGGGAACTAACAGACAGATCTAGTCTGGTCTGAGGAGCGAAGCAAGGAGTGTGCCCTAGAGGGGTCTCCCAGGGAGGGCGCCTAGAAGGAACGGCGACCCAGGAAAGAAGGAGGAAACCCAGTGCCAGACCACCGGACAGGTCTGGGGGAATCCTAGTCCACAACGGAGAACTGCCTCCGAGTCACGGTACAGGCCAGTTCATCCCTGAGCCGTCCACACTGGCTGGTCGAGGGCCCAACTATCAGCCCCCCCCCCCTTCCTGTCCAGTACATGCAGCCCCACCAAACCGGGGTTGAGCCCCTTAGAAGAGAAAGAAAGGTACCCCATAGCACCCAACGGGCCTGGTAGACAAGTGGTCTGTGCAGGGCAGCGCAAGGAAGCGAGGAGGCGCAAATGAAAACGGTGGGACAAGGGAAAGACAGCAGAAGGTGCTCTACGGGAGCCTCAGAGAGACTTTATTTTCCTCAGTGACTACCCGGCCAGCTACCCGCTAAGGAACTGTGTAACTGTGAACCTGATCTGTGCACTTTTACATACCACTAATATCAATGCACATTCCAAACTTTGCTATATCCAGTGCATGCGCCCCACCTGTCTCCAGGTAATTTGCAGCAAGGAAAAGAAAAAATGGGCGACTTCTGGACTAAAATCCAGATATGTTATTAAAATGACATTAATAATCCATTCTGGATAAGGTGACAAGTATCTTGCGTGTTTCGAGCACTGACCACCCTCTTAATCGTAGACCAATTAGTCAATGATTAAGAGTGTGGTCGCCACTCGAAACGCGTAAGATACTTGTCACCTTATCTAAAATGGATTTTTAATATGTCACTTTAATATCTATAGTCCATAAGTCGCCCATTTTTTTTCTTATCCTAAGGATCAGCCTACAGTATCTAAGCAGTGATCAACCACTTTGCAGGAGAGGGCGATAAGATCCTATATGATGGCATGGAGGCAAAGAAAGCACATTTAATAATATTTATTCATTTATATAGCGCTATTAATTCCATAGTACTTTACATACATTTGCAACACTGTCCCCATCGGGGCTCACAATCTAAACATCCTATCAATATGTCTTTCAAGTGTGGGAGCAAACACAGGGAGAACATACAAACTCCTTGCAAATCTGGTCCTTGGTGGGAATTGAACTCAGAACAGCAGCACTGCCGTGCTAACCACTGAGCCACCATGGCTATAATTAATGATGCCAGGTTGGCACAATATGTGGGGTGTTGAATTCGGGGTTTATATGATGTGGTGACATGGCACTTTTTTTGCCCCCTGGATCTCAGTCCAGCACTTGTATTATGTGTGATGCTTAGAGGTTGACACTAAAGTGATGTACATTTAATGTTCAGACCTCCAGAAGGCGATCCTAGGTCTCCGAAATATGTCAGGCGAGGCGGCACTATCCTCCTACAGCTATGAGACTCTGAAAGTCACCACGCCGGCCGATCACATCTACCATGTGGAGATAAACCGCCCGGAGAAGAGGAATGCAATGAACAAGGCTTTCTGGAGGTACGAAGGCCTGATGTTATTATCATTATTGCTGATGTAATGTAGACACGAAATATCACATCTCTCTCCCCCTCCTTATTAACACAGTAGACATCTTATGGTGAAACTGTAAGATTTGTCCGGTAGCTGCATCCAAGTGGGCATAGGAGTGCGGCCACCTCTACCCTCCCAATCCTGCCTGGATGATGGTCACAGGTGTGCAGCCACCTCTACCCTCCCAATCCCGCCTGGATGGTGGTCACAGGTGTGCGGCCACCTCTACCTTCCCAATCCCACCTGATAATACAGGTGTGCAGCCACCTACCTTCCCTTATCCCGCCTGGATAATGGTCACAGGTGTGCGGCCACCTCTACCCTCCCAATCCTGCCTGGATGGTGGTCACAGGTGTGCGGCCACCTCTACCCTCCCAATCCCGTCTGGATGGTGGTCACAGGTGTGCGGCCACCTCTACCTTCCCTTATCCCGCCTGGATAATGGTCACAGGTGTGCGGCCACCTCTACCCTCCCAATCCTGCCTGGATGGTGGTCACAGGTGTGCGGCCACCTCTACCCTCCCAATCCTGCCTGGATGGTGGTCACAGGTGTGCAGCCACCTCTACCTTCCCTTATCCCGCCTGGATAATGGTCACAGGTGTGCGGCCACCTCTACCCTCCCAATCCTGCCTGGATGGTGGTCACAGGTGTGCGGCCACCTCTACCCTCCCAATCCCGTCTGGATGGTGGTCACAGGTGTGCAGCCACCTCTACCCTCCCAATCCTGCCTGGATGGTGGTCACAGGTGTGCGGCCACCTCTACCCTCCCAATCCTGTATGGATGGTGGTCACAGGTGTGCAGCCACCTCTACCCTCCCAATCCCGCCTGGATGATGGTCACAGGTGTGTGGCCACCTCGACCCCCCCTCCCCAATCCCGCCTGGATGGTGGTCACAGGTGTGCGGCCACCTCTACCCTCCCAATCCTGTATGGATGGTGGTCACAGGTGTGCGGCCACCTCAATCCCCCCAATCCCGCCTAGATGGTGGTCACAGGTGTGCGGCCACCTCTACCCTCCCAATCCCGCCTGGATAATGGTCACAGGTGTGCGGCCACCTCTACCCTCCCAATCCCGCCTGGATGGTGGTCACAGGTGTGCGGCCACCTCTACCCTCCCAATCCCGCCTGGATGGTGGTCACAGGTGTGCGGCCACCTCTACCCTCCCAATCCCGCCTAGATGGTGGTCACAGGTGTGCGGCCACCTCTACCCTCCCAATCCCGCCTGGATGGTGGTCACAGGTGTGCGGCCACCTCTACCCTCCCAATCCCTCCTGGATGGTGGTCACAGGTGTGCGGCCACCTCTACCCTCCCAATCCTGCCTGGATGGTGGTCACAGGTGTGCGGCCACCTCTACCCTCCCAATCCCGCCTGGATGGTGGTCACAGGTGTGCGGCCACCTCTACCCTCCCAATCCCGCCTGGATGGTGGAATGAGATTTGGGAGTAATTATTGTCTATAAAGAGAATATCACTGAGTGGCGTCCAGACCCATTTTTGTGCCACTTATCTCAAGGTATTTAAAGGGTCAGGTAGGTAGATAACACTGTGAGCTCCTTGTTTCCTTGAATGGCAGATGTTGGAAAATGTCTCCCCAACAACATTAACATGAGATTTCATTAATCCTGTACAGTAACCTGTGTTTCCCTCCATAGGGAGATGGTCCTTTGCTTCCAGGCTCTCGGAGAAGACTCTAATTGCCGGGCAGTTGTCATTTCTGGCTCGGGGAAAATGTTCACATCAGGTCAGTACGTCATTACAGCCAAGATGGGGGGAGCCGTAAGTCATACAATATTTAATTTCACGATGGAAGCCTTTCTGACCACAATTTAGTGGCACCTCTGATCCAACATTGTGTAGGTACAGCAGCGCCATCCCATTCACCACAACAATGTCTGAATGGCTGCCAGGCAGGGCCTCCGTCCCGTAAAAGTGAATATAATAGGATTAACCAAGTCTCGGTCCCCTTTTCTCTCTAAGGTCCCCCAGTTGCTTCTGTTGTATGTCTGCCCTTGGATACACCGTATATCTTTCTCCCCTGCAGGGATCGATCTCATGGATCTGGCGAGTGACTTTGTACAGCCGGAGGGAGAAGACGCTGCCAGAATTGCCTGGGCCGCTCGCAAGAAGATTATTGAATATCAGAAATCTTTTACTGTTATCGAGAAGGTTTGTGTTCCTATCAGGACAATAGACGTGAAGGATACTGGAGGCCGACACTATGGGAGCAATGTGACCTCTGCGTCCGGTGGACTCGTGACAGAGGGTTCTTATGCACAGGCTAGACGTCAATGTATGGATGAGTTCTCATTAGGTCGCCTGCTCCCATACGGGCACTTTGTTGTTGTGAATCGTGGTCTTGACTTTTCAATAAGGTCTTCATATTTCTATGATGGTCTTCGTCCTTCTTGGTCGTCCTCATCTAGTTTCGTCTTCACCTCTCCCCTCCACATGGTTTCCCCCTTCCTCCCATAAGTTTGGGTTTACCATAATGTCCAAAGCGATATTAAGTGTTGGAGATACTGTAATTTCCTTCAAAGTGAAGATGAGTCCTCGTTAGTCAAGGACGCCCTTGATGGGTTTGTTTCGCCACCCGTGGTCTTCTGAGTTGTCTTCCATCAACTGCTTGAAGACATCAAAAAGGATATAGATGGGGATGGAGGATGGATGGAGATATGGATTAAAGATTGAAATGGAGGATGGATGATGATGGATGAGGGGGATGGATATACAGCTGCATCTCAATGAATTAGAATATCAACAAAAAGTTAATTTATTTCAGTAATTCAATACATAAAGTGAAACACATATATTATATAGAGTCATTACATACAGAGGGATCTATTTCATGTGTTTATTTATGTTAATGTTGATGATTATGACTTACAGCCAATGAAAACCCAAATTAAAGTAGGGAGGATGAAGGGTTAAAAACCTCGCTGCCGTATTCCATGAGACATGAAAGGGTGAATAGAGTATTGATTTATTAGTCAATGTGTTTCAGGGCTCCCTGGCCTCTTCCTCAGGACAAATCAATATCATATTGCCATGTTCTGGAAGCCCTTAAACGCGTTGACTAATAAATCAATATTATATTCACCCTTTGATGTCTGGTGGAATACAGCAGCGTGGGTTTAACCCTTCATCCTCCCTACTCTATGTGCACCACGCTGGGGACTGCAGCAGCCGTGATCTGCTTTTATAGTGGTTGTGACTCTCACAACCACACAAGGTGAAGCCTCTGATACCTATTTAGGGCATATTTTATCTCTCAGACCCTTCATCCTCCCTACTTTAATTTTCTGAGATAATGACCTTTGGGTTTTCATTGGCTTTAAGCCATAATCATCAACATTTATAGAAATAAACACATGAAATAGATCACTCTGTGTGTAATGACTCTATATAATATGTGTTTCACGTAATTAATTTATTTCAGTAATTCAATACATAAACATTTTGATGATGTTCTAATTCATTGAGATGCATTTGTGGATGATTATATAGATGGGGATGGAGGATGAATGAGGGGGATGGAGGGTGAATGAGGGGGATGGATGTAGATAAGGATTAAGGATCGAAATGGAGGATGGATCGTTATGGATGAGGAGGATGGATATAGATATGGGGAGAGGATGGATATGAAGGATAAATATGCATGGATGGAGGATAGATAATGAGAATGTGGATGGATATTGATATGGATGGAGGATGGATATGGATTGAAATGGAGGATGGATATGAAGATGGATAGAGGTAGGGCTGGGCGATTAACCGAATTAATTCGCCCCCTGCTGTGGCCACGATTTTGGTTTTAACCAAAATCGTCAAATTCAATTTAAAATGGCGGCGCCCGCGCCACCCCCCCCATGCGTATACAGGCCCCCCCCCCTTGCTGCCTTAAACCTGTAAAGTAAGAGATCATTATACTTATCCCCGACGCCGCCATCGTGCTCCTCCGGCTTCCTCCTCTGGCGCACAGACAATGACGTCATTGCCTGCGCCCACCGCAGGAGGAAGCTGGAAGAAGCCGGAAGAGCGCGATGGCGGCGTTGGGGATAAGTATAATGATCTCTTACTTTACAGGTTTAAGGCAGCAAGAGGGGGGGGCCTGTATACTCATGGGGGGGGGGGGCACCCGTATACACCACTGGGGGCTGCTGCTGTATACACCACTGGGGCTGCTGCTGTATACACCACTGGGGCTGCTGCTGTATATACCACTGGGGGCTGCTGCTGTATATATACACCCTGGGGCTGCTGTATACACCACTGGGGCTGCTGCTGTATACACCACTGGGGGCTGCTGCTGTATACACCACTGGGGGCTGCTGCTGTATACACCACTGGGGGCTGCTGTTGTATACACCACTGGGGGCTGCTGCTGTATACACCACTGGGGCTGCTGCTGTAACACTGCTGGGGGCTGTATACCTGTGCTGGGGTCCACCCTCGGCTTATACACGAGTCAATAGGTTTTCCCAGGTCTTGGGGGCAAAAGTAGGGGGGTCGGCTTATACACGGGTCGGCTTATACACGAGCATATACGGTACCTCTTAGTTTTTTCTCTTTATTCATCAAAGAAAAGCAAAAAAAAACGAAAAAAAAAAATTGAGATTTAAATCGAAAATCGTCCATAGGTTTAAATAAAATCGAGATTTTGATTTTTTCCAAAATCGCCCAGCCCTACATAGAGGATGGATATGGATGGGGATGGATATAGATATGGATGGAGGATGGATATGTATATGGATAGAGGATAGATATGAATGGGGATGGATATAGATGGAGGATTGATGAGGATGGATATAGATGGGGAAGGAGGATGGATGTGAATAAAAGATGAATATGAATATGGATGGATAGATAGATGGTGATAGAGGATGGATGAGGGGGATGTGGATGGATATTTAGGATGGGTATAGATAGAATATGGGGATGGAGGAAATGGAAATTGAGGAGAATTGATAATAATATAAATGCTCCTCCGGTGGACGGTCATGATTTGGGTCTTGGGCTCTTTCCTGACGTTGTATTTTCACCTGCAGTGCACGAAGCCTGTGATTGCTGCAGTCCACAATGGCTGTATCGGAGGAGGTGAGACCACACCCGGATAACGCTGTCTGTATATTGTGAGCGGGTGCTTGTATATTTCTGTAACGCTGTGTGTCCCATCAGGTGTGGATCTCGTCACTGCCTGCGACATTCGTTACTGTTCCCAGGACGCCTATTTTCAGGTTAAGGTGAGACGCGGTAGAGACGTCCGGCTCTGTCTGGTGTCTGAGTCACTATAACATGTAGGAATACTTTCACCATTTTTTGGCATCAATGTACAATCTGTATCTGGGCCCCTCATAGTGCTGATGTCTTTGCCTTCGATAGGTATTGATCCTCCTCGGAGCGGGCATTACTGCTCCTCCTATATGTCTCCTGGACCGCTGGCATTCTCTCTTAAAGGGACTCTATCACCAGGTTTTTGCCATCTCATCTAACAGCAGCACAATGTAGAGACAGAGACCCTGATTCCAGCGATGTATCACTTACTGGGCTGCTCAGTGTAGTTTTTATAAAATCGCTGTAGTCCAGCATAGTCATTTACTGCTAAATCTGCAGCAGGGAAATCAGTAATTTTATCAAAATGACAGCAAGCAGCTCAGTAAGTGACACATCGCTGGAATCAGGGTCTCTATCTCTACATTATGCTGCTGTCAGATGGGATGGCAAAAACCTGGTGACAGTGTCCCTTTAAGTCTCTTTAGAAATAAATGGAGCCCCTCCTGTCCGCACTTTCTATAGACCCGTCTCTTCTTGCAGGAGGTGGATGTGGGTTTGGCGGCCGATGTGGGAACCCTCCAGCGTTTGCCGAATATCATTGGGAACAGAAGGTAAGAAAATGTCTCTATCGTTCAATCCAGGCTGTCATCATCAGATTCCCTCCACTGTTAGACCTCATACACAGTCAGACTATAAAGGCAAATAATGGAGTGGACCCATCCATTTCCTCCATGTGCCCCTTATTTTATGTGGGTTAGTGATGCAAGTCCACGCTAAACAGATAACGTGCCTGTGATTGCCACTAGGGGGTGCTGCAGAGCCTGTGATTGCCACTAGGGGGTGCTGCAGAGCCTGTGATTGCCACTAGGAAGCGCTGCAGAGCCTGTGATTGCCACTAGGGGGCGCTGCAGAACTTACTGCATAATACCGTACATTGCTGTGTATTCATTGCCAGCTTAGGTCCCATAGTGAGACTAAAATAAGTTATATTAACAAAATTCTGAATTAAAGAAAAACAAACATTTGCCTTTAAAAACTAATATTTATTTTCTTTTGGAAAAAAAATAAGGTCAGATAATGCTGCCATCTTAACCGAACTTTTAAAGTAATACATTATGTATCCTATTCAGTGAAGACTATAAATAAAGTATAATAAAAATCATTGCAAGAATTGCAGGTTTTAGATCATTTGCTGCCCCCCGAAAAAAAATAAATTAAAAACTAATTGTAGAGATCCGTGTGTCCTACAGTGGTGCCAATGAAAACTATGGTACCTATACAATACATATGGTGCACAGGTCCATGGTACAAAGGAAATCATACAGCTTTATAAAGGGAGAAATGAGTTTTTCTCAGAATGCAACGATGGAAAATAAAAATAGTTGTTATGATTATTATTTATTTATAGAGCACCAGTGATCCTATGGTGCTGTACATGAGAGAAGGTTACATATAACACAAGTTATAAATACAATGAACAAACTAACAGTGACAGACTGATACAGAGGGGAGAGAGCACCCTGCCCTTACGGGCTTACATTCTACAGGGCAATGGGGAGAGAGACAGTAGGTTGGGTCAGCTCTGGTGGTGGTGGAGAGCTGGGTCCAGTGATGGTGGAGCGCCAGGTCTAGTGGTGGTGGAGAGCTGGGTCCAGTGGTGGTGGAGATCCGGGTCCAGTGGTGGTGGAGCGCCGGGTCTAGTGGTGGTGGAGCGCCAAGTCCAGCGGTGTTGAGGTGGCACTGTGGTCATTGCAGGCTGTAGGCTGTTCTGAAGAGATGGGTTTTCAGGTTCCGCTTGAAGGTTCTGAGTGTAGGGGACAGTTGGACTTTTTGAGGTACAGAATTCCAGAGAATGGGGGATGCTCGGGGGAAGTCTTGCAGGCGGTTAGATGAGGAACGTACAAGTGCGGAGGAAAGAAGGAGGTTTTGGGAGGATCGAAGATTACGAGTTGGATGATATCGGGAGATTAGTTCAGGGATATATGGGGGGGACAGATTGCGGACGGCTTTGTAAGTCAATGTTAGTAGTTTGAATTGGATACGCTGGGGAATTGGGAGCCAGTGGAGGGATTTGCCGAGGGGAGAAGTGGAGGAAAAGCGAAGAGAGAGGTGGATTAGTCAGGCAGCAGAGTTAGGGACAGATTGGAGAGGTGCAGAGTGTTAGCAGGGAGGACACAGAGGAGGAGGTTGCAGTAGTCGAGACGGGAAATGATGAGGGCATGCACTAGTAAATTAGTAGATTGAGGGTTGTGGAAGGGACAGATTCTGGAAATATTTTTGAGTGGGAGGTGGCTAGGACTTGGACGTGCAGTTTGAAGGACAAGGCAGAGTCAAGGATCACTCCGAGGCAGCGGACATCAGGTACAGGGCAGATTATGATGTCATTTATTGTGATAGATAGATCAGGTAAGGGAGGTGTGTGAGATGGAGGAAAGATGATGAGTTCAGTTTTGTCTACGTTTAGTTTAAGGAAGCGACAGAAGAAGGAGGATATGGCTGACAGACACTTTGGGATGCTTAACAGCAGAGAGGTGACGTCTGGGCCAGAGAGGTAGATCTGAGTGTCCTCAGCATACAGGTGGTGCTGGAATCCATGAGACTTTATGAATTGTCCTAGGCCAAGGGTATAGATGGAAAAAAGGAGGGGCCCCAGGACAGAGTCTTGTGGGACCCCAACAGAGAGAGGATGGGGCGAGGAGGTCGTGTGGGAGACGCTAAATGTGCGGTTGGAAAGGTAGGAGGAGATCCAGGAGAAGGCGAGGTCAGTGATACCAATGGAAGAGAGGATCTGTAATAGGAGACAGTGGTCAACTGTGTCGAATGCAGAGGACAGGTCAATAAGGAGGAGGACGGAGAACTGTCTGTTAGATTTGGCGGTGAGTAGGTCGTTAGTAATTTTGGTTAAGGCGGTTTCGGTGGAGTGGTGGTGGCGGAAGCCGGATTGAAGGTTGTCATAGAGAGAGTTAGATGAGAGATGTTGATGGCGGATCCATAATAAGCTAGTCATTAAAACGCTATACTGAATAATATATACAATAAAATGGAGATGCCGCCCTTTCTCTATGTATAGTACTATGAGGCGGGAACCATACATGTTATACTGCTTTTTGTGCACATATCAGTGTACTCTCTCCTGTCCTGGCTCTGTAAGTTTCAATCCACTCATTTTTATTGGACTGTTCCTTTTTTATCAACATTCTGCCGGCTCTATAGGAACTAGAGCTTCCTTTGCCCCTGTAGGAAGGTAAAGACCCCACTTCCCACTACTCGTTCCCCACTTTCTATAGTTCATCTCAACATATCTGCTTTTGGAGAAGGATTACACTTGACAACAGGCAGTGAACAGCAAGTGTGAAGGGGAGAAGTCTAGTGGTCAGCACGGTTCTTTTTCATCAACATTCCTCCGGCTCTATAGGAACTAGAGCTTCCTTTGTCCCTGTAGAAAGGTATTAGTCTACATATATTTGGGGAAAGCAATGATAATAGGATTCTCTTCTTCCTCCGCAGCTTGGTGAATGAGCTGGCCTTTACCGCCCGGAAGATGATGTCAGATGAAGCCCTGAGCAGCGGACTGGTCAGGTATCACTGAGTCATTACATTCTGTAATTATAATAATTATTAAATCAATATATTATGCTGTGCAGAGAAAATAAAACCGAGCACCCTGTGATCAAAAAATGCAAACAAGTAAAAATATATTTCATTAGATTTAGTACTACAAAAAAAATCACAAAACTAATTAAAATCTCCTATATCAAATTATGGAGAGAATCAATAAACGATATAGTAAAGTGGTAATGTATTAAAGTAATGGGGCTGGGGGTAAATGTCAGGGAATAATGTACCAAACCCAGTCAAAAAGCAGTGTCCATAAGAAGGTGGGTAAGAAAGGATAGTCCCGGCTTCCTCGAGGCTTGCACTAGACATACAGGAGCATCTCAATGAATTAGAATATCATCAAAAACTTAATTTTTTCAGTAATTCAATACATAAAGTGAAACCCATATATTATATAGAGTCATTACACACAGAGGGATCTATTTAATGTTTTTACTTATGTTGATGATTATGGAAACCCAGAGGTCATTATCTCAGAAAATTAAAGTAGGGAGGATGAAGTGTTAAAAACTGTGCTGCCCTATTCCACCAGACATCAAAGAGTGAATATAATATTGATTTATTTGTCAACGCGTTTCAGGGTTCCCTGAAACGTGGCAATATGATGTTGATTTGTCCTGAGGAAGGGGCCAAGGTGCCCTGAAACGCGTTGACTACTAAATCAATATTATATTCACTCTTTGATGTCTTGTGGAATACGGCAGCACAGTTTTTAACCCTTCATCCTCCCTCCTCTATATGCACCACACTGGGGACTGCAGCAGCCGAGATCTGCTTCTATAGTGGTTGTGACTCTCACAACCACACAAGGTGAAGCCTCTGATACCTATTTAGGTCATATTTTATCTCTCAGACCCTTCATCCTCCCTACTTTAATTTTCTGAGATAATAATGATCTTTGGGGTTTGATTAATCATCAACATTAACAGAAATAAACTCTTGATATAGATCCCTCTGTTTGTAATGACTCTATATAATATATGTGTGTCACTTTATGTATTAAATTACTGAAATAAAATACCTTTTTGATGATTTTCTAATTCATCGAGATCTACTTGTACATGTAGGGGCTATGGACACTTGTGTTTTTCTAGGTTTAATACACACTGATCTCCTCCCAATTTTAGTTCTTTATCACTTCATTATCACAGTCTCTTTGATGTCTGTATAGACTATATATATATCTTCATTTATTATCTCTTATTGCCCTCCGTGTTTGATGGTCAGCACTTTTTGTATTTATGGTATGTTTATCAGGGAGGTATAGATAGCTCTCATCTATAGTGTGCATGGTTTATTACTGCATATTTATTGTGGTAATACTTGTTCATTAGTGTAGGTATCGATATTGCAGGGTGAGAATGGAGGGTGTGCACTCACCATGGCTCACACCCACGTCTATTCATACCGTCCATAATTGGATAGTTCAGTCCTCTTGAATAATTTGTCTATTTTTGTAGTAATAAATCTCTTACTAATGTTATTTGATTTGCATTTGGTGATATATACACCTTCAGTGGACAGTTCCTATTCAGCAGCATTCTGCCAGCACTATTGCAGCTGGAACTTCCTTTACCTAATTTGTACAATTGCTTGCTGGTCCTAAACTGAAAACAGCCCTCTCTCTTGTTATGTTGTATGCAGTTTTATCAATAGGAAAGTAGCAATAGTTAGACAACAGCCCACCCTCCTTCTTGTAGAAGGACAGAGGCCCGCCCCAACCTCTGGTACAGGAACAGAGGCACACCCTCTATTCTGGTAGGGGGACAAAGACCTTTCTCCATTCCTGTAGAGGAACAGAGGCCCTCCCCAACTTCTGATAGAGGGACAAAGACCTGTACCTACTCTCGTTAGAGGGACTAAGACCCATCCACACATCCTTTAGAGAAGGGGAGGGGAACCTCAGGCCCCAGGGCCACATGCAGCCCTCAGTGACCTTTTCTGCGGCCCTCGGGCAGATTCGGGGACCGTAGTGCTCAGGCTGGCTGACACGTTTTGCCAACTAGCTGCCTTTTAAATCCAGTTCCGGAGTTTTCTCTATGCCCCAGTCTCAGCCTCCCCAGTGATGTATATGCCCTCAGCCTCTCCTGTGATTTCTATATTACTAGAAAACCTGGAAAAACAGTTGTAAATCAACATTACCTAACATTACAGCCGCGCCAAAGAGAAGCAGCCCCAGCCTCCA